>CM077508.1:4077422-4545944 GCA_039654745.1 Houttuynia cordata | reverse complement strand
ATTAGTGTTCTGGAAGGTTTGATGGCTTTTTAGAGTGTTTGAGACCGTGTATGAAGCTTTCAAGTAGTGTTAATGGAGTCTCAATTTTGGGATTTTCAAAAAGAAGAAGACGCAAAGCGATCGATCGCGCTTGATTGGCCGATCGATCGATCGTCCTATTTTGGCCGATCGATCGGCTATTCGGAATTTTCAAATTGGTGCAAATTTCAATGTTTTACTCTATTTAATGATTATAATGATCATAGGAGATGTGTTTGTTGAAAATAGGCTACTGGAGGTATGAAATTGATGATGAAGGTTTAGGGTTTATATTAAGTGGTGTATGTGATATTGTATTACATGTTGATAATGATGCATATTGAATTACCTTATGTGGAATTCTTGTGATTGAAGCATGTTTCCAGCAAGGTTATTAGATGGTAGATGGTGAGATGTGTTCTTTTATATCGAGTATGGTTTATTGGGAATTGATGTGATTATGCTATGGCTTAATGTATAGAAATGAATCATGCTTTTATGAGTGAGTCTTCAATTTCACATGGTTGGATTTAAGCTACGAGACACAAAAATGATACTATATAAAATCACATTTTCATGTTGATGGACCTCAAATTCCCTCTCTGGAACAGGATCAGAAGACAAACCTGCATCAAATTTTGTATCTACATATAGAATGTTCGCTTATATAAACTGGTTTACATACACAATTTTTCTCATAACCATATATATACGTATACAGTCCCGAACAAGATTCCATACACATGTATAAAGTGATAATTGCTCGAGTGCATGTGCTGTTCTCAACTAAGCGGATTATACATAATAGAATAATAAGAGAAGGGATGGGCAAGGGCGTGATAAGCTGTTCCCTAAGGCAGACGAAGAACCTACAAGTATACCACATGAAGAAGGAGGTTTGAATCACTTGCCCTGCCCCTGATTTAGTCACGCCGTCGGTTTTATTTGTAATCTTTTGTATGATTTGCATTTGAAATGTGGAGAGATGATCTATGCTTCTGTTTGACTCTTCTTTGCGTGAACCACTTAGCAGAATATGCATATACTAATGGTTTCTTGCTTTAAAATAGCATAGCAGAGTGTAGAGAAGTTCTAAAAAAAGAGATTTGAACAGCAGTTCAGAAAGGTCATCATCAATTAAGTTTTAAAATGTTCATTCATGCAAAAGATAATTGTAGTCTCCATTAGTCTGCATGGATTAATCTCTTTTTTTTTGTAATTAAAACGGTGAGCAAGAGTTGCTCAGGATTATTATAGTATCCGTTGCTATCCTAATTCTAGAACAATTTACTAGAATGCGTGCATGGTCAAGTCATGTAGGTTGTTCTTGAAAAAGATAAAAGAAAGAAAAGCATTTTATGTTGATTATGATTCTTTTTTTTTTCTTGTTGAACTGAGTTCCGAACGATGGAATAACTAGTTAAAGAACAGGTTAAGAATCTTGAGTGTCATGTCTTTTGTGAATGGCAGTTTTGATATCTGGTTTTGGATGAGTAGTCTGCCAACCCATCGTATAGCCAGCCCACCAACTATTCTTTTAAGTCTACCGTCGGTGTATAGTGAGGAAAGGCTGGCTAAAACCAGGTGTGGTGAATTACTCTTCCTTTTTTTTTGTTACAGGATTGGGATTCAGATCAGGACAGGGCCCTCAAGATACTTAAAGTTTCATGTATTTTAACTAGTTATTGATCTGTATGACACTCAGCTCCACAAGTAGTTCTAAATCCTCCATGGAACTTCAAACATCAGGAAAGAATCATCTATAAAACAACATGCAACATTTGACTACAAACATAGTCCAGTAAATTGTTCTCTAATTAGGATAGCAATAGAAGAGCATAATCCATGCAGTTCAGTTGATATATCATAAATTTATCCCACTGCAGATTCACGCAAAGCCATAAAACTAAAGGACCTTAGCGGGGCTTTATTTCTAATTCTTGTAGAGAAGTGCTAGAAAAGAAAATGAATAAAACAACAGTGCATAATGGTCATCATCAATTAACTCTCAAGTTGTTAATTCAAGCAAAACACGATCACTTGTTAATGAACTATTGCTATTTTAACGCAAGAAACAATTAACTTATTTGTTATGCTGACATTCATGCAGAGCACCGTATTCAAACATGGATCATGATGTCTCTACGTTCCAAATTCAAATACAAACAGAAAATAATTTGTGAATGGCGCCTTTGGCCTATTGTATTTGAAACAGGCTTGATATTCAGGATCAGATGCAGTGATTCAATGCTTTCCTGGGCTGAGAAAGATAAGTCTACACTGTTATTTGCTCTGCTTTTTAGTTTATTGCTAGCTTTTGTTCTATGCCTCTTCCAAATGACATTAGTTTCAATCTTGCTCTTTTTCAAATGGATCTTTATGTATAAATTTTGCTGTCAATTTATTTTAAATGGTTTGAGAATTGGTTCTATGAATTTCTGCTTTAATTGCGTAGCTAAACCATTCTCTGTAAACACTGTTTCCTTCTTCCTGATTAAGGGGCTGTTTGGATAGTGAAAGAGGGCTGAATTCAGTGTCAATTCAGCCCTCTTTCAGGTGAAAGAGTGTGAAACAGGTTTGTGTGGTGAATTTCAGGTGAATTTTTCAATTCACCTGAAATAACAAATTCAGGTGAAAGAGCACTTTCAGGTGAAAGTCCTCATGAGGACTTTCACCTGAAAGTGAATTCAATTCATCTACGAAAATACAATTCTGCCCTCATCATGATTTATGAACAGTATTCCCTCCATCCCAAATTTGTACCAAGATTTAGTTTTCCAAATTAAACTAAAATTAATCCATTTTGGAAAATTATATGGTATTACTAATGTCGGACGGAGTGTAGAAAAGAGGTCATGCAGGGGTAAAATGGTCAAAATGTAAAAAATTACTTTACTGTATCACATTCACTATCCAAACACATGACCAATTATATTCATCTTAAAAATTCCACTATCCAAACGAATTTCACATTCATCATGAAAGCCAATGAATTTTTTCACCTGAATTTGATTTCACATTCATGACTCTTTCACTATCCAAACAGCCCCTAAGTGTGCATATATTTCTTGCATGCTTTGTCATATTTCTCAAAGGCTGAGAACAGCTTTGTCTATTTCACGTACTACATGTATCACACTAAAACTCATAACAGAGTAAACTAGTAAAAGCTCTTGTGATAAAAAATGGAGGCACTAGAGAGTCAATATTTCGTATCTCTTTCACTGCACACATTCAATCAGCTGTAGCAGCTATGTTAGGTCTCAGTTTTCTTGGTGTGCTTGGATTTTGTTACCCTTAGGAGTTCTATACTCTACATATGTAAGCTAATAGGCCCAGATTTTCATTAAAAATAGACAAAATACATTCAATTAGGAGTTCTGCAGCATGAGGTAGAAGAAAATGAATTTAACATGGCACAGAATAAAAAATGACCGACTGACAATTGGTTTTAAGAAAACTTTTGAGACTGCTCAATCAATATTCCAAGCCACTTTACAACGTATAAATCTTCTCAGAAAGACTACAACAAATTCAGCTGGAGAACTCCTAAAACTTCCCAGATCTGGAGGCTTTATACAAAAGTTGCACGAAGCTTTAAAAGTTATGTGAAACGAAAAGTTGATGAACCTTGTCACCTGGAACTGCAAAATCATTTCTGCCATTTCTCACCGTCCTTGCTTCAAACTGCAAAATCTTTTTTCTAGTTACATCTAGGCTTCATAGAAAGTTCTGCAAGTACTTAGAGAAATAGTAGATACCTTGCTCCAAACTGGAGTTTATCAGTGTCAGACTCTCAGATGAAGTTTAATGATCTTTGCACAGCATACAAATCCACAAGCAAAAAGTTCATACTTCTACCAAAATCAGAGTTCATGAACTGTTTCTTTTCGGTACCCAAACGTTCTTTCCAAACCAATATAACTGTGCCTGCCAAACTAGAAGTCTACTATTGGGGATTGAATAAACTGAACTATCATAATCCAAAAACTTAGTCCACAAGAATCAGAATGCTCTCTACTTCTATTCAGACCACAATTCCCTTTTGATGTGATCGGCAAGTGCTCAAAACAAGGAAATGCTTCTGACTTAAAAACCAAAGTTTAATAGGTAGGAAAACTACAGAAGACTGTGAAAACAAGAATTAACAAAACCCTATCTGTATCTGTAAAAGGAAGCAAATTTCTGTCTTTCTCAAACATTAATCCCGTAGAATATGAGATACTTTTACTATCTTCTCCTCTATAGCTGTCTACATCATTATGTCGGCTTAATCTCAGAAACGTCTTCAAAGTAAATCCCATGGAAAGGTTCAGTATAAACCAAGAAGCAGAAATCCAATAGAGTATCTATATATGACTAGATCCAAAAAAATAAAGTCCACAATCAACACTCCATTTAGAACAGGAATTCCTTTTTGGTGAGAAAGACAAGTACTCAAAACCAGATGTTTCTTCTGAGTTAAACCAAAGGCCAATAGGAAGGACAACTAATGAGGCTGTAAAACAGGAATCAACAAATCCATATCTGTATCTACTTAAAAAAATTCCTGCCTACGAAGATGAAGCAAATCTGAATTTTTGTCAAACACTAATCCCATAGATTTGTAATGCTTTTACTGCCTTCTTCTCCGTAGCTGATTACGTAGTCATATCGGAATCTTCTATGAAGCAAATCCCATTTCAAAGGTTCCAAACATACTAAGAAGCAGAAATCAAATGAAATATTTTCAGAAAACTTGGTCAATTTGGCTGTGCGAACAACAGATAGCAAGAAGAAGCAGAAAGAAGTAAAACCAGAGAATTGCAAGATATGCTATGCTCCCTGCGCAACCCTTTCTTTCCTCCTGCTTTTGCATCACCACCTTGGGCCAATGCCCATGTTGCCAAACCAGCATGTCAGTTGTTCTTCCTTCCGGTAATCTTCAAATCGACGACGCAGTTGCTGGCTCTGCGCCTCGCTGAGATCCGACACCAAAAAGGCCGCCGGTGACAACCAGTTCTTCCCTTCTTGGACTACTCCAGCACCCTCCCCATCGATCACCATGGCCGCCGAGGTGGATCTATTTGCGACGCCGGCCATGGAGAAAGCTTGATCTTGTCTTGAAGCCATGGCTCTGTACGGGGGAGAAGGCGTTTGCAGGGCTTAAATAAGGCGGCAAGACTGCAGAGGCGTTTCAAGACTCGAAGCTCTTATGTACGCTGTCGCTTACGGGAAAATCGTGCGCACCTTGAGGGCCTGTTGGTTGCAGCTTGTTGGAGTAGAGGAAGCAGAATCTAGGGTATTTTGCTTCTTAGATTTTAGTTGTGAAGTGAAGTGTGTTTGGTTGGACATAAGGAAAATTCAACTTTCTCATGAGTAGTCTGTTTGGCAACACAAGGAGAAAGCAGATTCTGGATATATAAGTTATAAGAATACCCCTTATTGATCTCAACCGTCCATGTGATCGGACGGCTGAGCACCGACCCCTAAAACATATCCCCCAACCCTCCCATTCGCCCTCTCGGCCCCTTCATCCGCCACCGATTTGTGCCTCCGTGCATCATCTCCTCCTGTCCATCGGCCGGGACTATTGGGCACGTCGGATCAGCCGGTTTGCTACCCCATCGCCAGGTAAGTCGCTGGGAGGTCTATTGTCCCTTCATTTCCTCTCGTGGGTTCAGCTATTCGAGATGTGTTTCTTTGCAAGGTCGGCTTATTGGCCGCTTCCGGGCGATCGGTGTCCAGCATTGGCTTCCCGAAGGTGATCGATTTGACTCCCAGCGATTTTGGGACATTTGTGGGGCAAATACAGGAGAACTTTATGGTCTTACTTGTTGGTGTAAAACAACAATCTGGACTGTACATTGTTTACTTTTATCGCTATATATTGTTGCATGCACGTGCATGTCTAATGGGAATTTCTATTAAACATAAGTTTGCAGGATCAACATAAAAGAGTGATCACTTCTACAAATGCAGATGATTTGCATTCCTCTGCATGTGTGGCAGCCATACCCTAGTCAAGTTATTGTTTTAAACATCGCTATGATAGGTGGTAGGGGATGGTGGAGTTTTCCATTCACAGGATACACCTAATCATGTGACTTTAACAATTTGTAAACTTTGTTGATCATATTCATGTGTGTTCCTTTGATATGAATAGTGCATTCAGTTGTATGTTATATTTGTTGAATTCATTTTTTTGAGTTGCTTCTGTTGCTCTACTTGATGCTCAAACGGGTTGTTAGAATTTGAATTGTACATTGAACAACAGCTTACTAAGAGCAATTTTAATTGTTACGCTAGCATGTATATCTTACCATAAATTGAACTTTCTTTAATGTAGATTATGTTTTATTTGACCTAGTGGATCCATTGGCTGTGCTACTTAGCTTGCGCAAAAGTTATGAAGTTTGTGTATAGCTGGTTGATTGACATTTTAAATTACGAAAAGTAGCATCGGGCTTGGAAGCATTTAATGGAGCTACTTTCTGGTGGAACTTTTGTACAGTGAGCTTTGTTGAACAACATCTTGTACATTTATATGGAAGGAGTAAGCTAGGTTATCAGTATTTGATGTGTCTTATTATGATTATAGTATGCCAATCCTAGTTGTGGGGAAGGTTAGAGGCTCAATTCTTATTGGTGTACAGTGTGTGAATATTTTTATTAAAACAAAAAGTATGCGAATATCTTTTGCTTATATTGATATTTTTGTTCTTTTACCTTGTCATTTCCAAGGGGTGTCTAGTCGTTGTGAACTGTGGTATTTTGTGGAAGGTATGTATTTACTAGAATCATCTTCCCTGTTCATATGTTCTTACATACCTTATGTTGTGTTGCTCTTCAGAAATGGATGCATCTAGTAGTAATAGCATGAGAATGGGGGAACTATGCCCTGGTTGTCTCGGCCACCGATTGACATTTTATGTTTCTCGTACTGATGACAACCCTGGAAGACCTTTTTTGAAATGCCAAAATCGCTATGTAAGTTATTACAAACCTGAGTGACTTCTATGTTATGTGTTCGTATATTTATATTTTATTTGGTATTGGCAGGGAGAGGCAGGCTGCGGATACTTCAGGTGGTTGAACAAGTAGCCAAAACATCCAACTACAACAACAGTTCATCCACGGTTGCCTTCCATAATGCCTAATGAACAAAGAAATCGAACTTCCATGGTGGAAGAGTACATTAGGGATAACATCCGGACCACTATGTTATTTATATATTTACTAACATGCTTGATGCTAGTTATATTTAGAGGGTGATGGATGAAAACAATGTAATACTTATCAAACATCATAAGGATCTTCTTATATTTAGAGGGTGATTGATGAGAACACTGTAATACTTTACAACGGGTGATGGATTCATAAGCAGCATTTTCTACTTGCATCTATCTCTTCTAATCATATTTACTTACTTTTATTTTCTGATTTACTTTTAATTGTTTACGTGAATAAGGCGATGGGAAGAATATATCGGGATGGAGTCACATAGCGTACTGGATATCGAACCTCAACTACCAGATACATATGCTATTGAGTTAGTTCCTGATGTCAAAACGGAATATTCATCACAGCTTGAGCAGGTTTGTTATTTCCATCGGTTCTGCCTATCTTCTGTATATATATACTAAGAGGATCAACCTGCATATGTTTCAATGAGCAACAATGATTGGTGTTAGACTGCTAGTTAGATCATCCGAGGTCATGGTGTAGAGTATTGTGAAAGCTATTGAGGAGTAGCATGCACAAGAACTCAGTAGGATTTTGAAAGACATGCTGCCAGATACCAAGCCTTCTGAAACACAAAAAATTTGATCAAGGTCAAAAGTAAGCTTCCTATATTGTGACATTACATCAAGCCTCCTCTTTCAGTCAAATAATCTCTGTTAGGTTATCAGATTGATCAATAGTTGGATTAACCTGTAAACGAATATATTAAAAGTCATATGTGAATTTCACATGCCCTGAGTGACCCAAATGATTTATTGAGTTTTATATAGAGGATTTCCAGTTCTCTTCAGGAAATTAAACTGAGACAGGAAGATAACACAGGAAGTAAAATGATTTCAGTGACTGCAACTGACTTGAAAAAGGTTATATGAGAAACCCATGGGATTTCTATGCATAGTCTGGTTACCATGGGATTACTGTCTGACTCATGAACCATGTTTTTTTGCATCTTAGAAGATTATTCATTTGACAAGAACGCTCTATCGTAATAAGACTTGTTGAATTATTTTTTCATCAGCCTTGAACTATCATTTCGATTTTGATTTTGACACTTTCAACATTGTTTTAAGTAGCCGTTATCAGGGGAGAGGGTTCTACTCTACCACTTTGTAATAATAAGGGTGCTGAGCCTTTGCCAGATTATTTGTTTATTGCATATCAAATTGCTTCGAGCTAACTCAATTTAATTCCTCACCGTTAACCTGAAATCGGTGATCTGCAATAGGTTTTGTTATTGCTATTCCTTGAACATGTCCAGACTATCTTGGATGACTTCTCATCACTGAACGCACTATCTTCTTATTCCTAACTCTCAGAGAAAGTTCAAATATCGAAGATGATCCTGGTTTGATAAATTTGGCCTAGGAGACTGCGAATTACTGTATATTTTCCCATTTTGTATGTATCCTTTTTTTTTATAGTGTACATTTCGTTTAGAGTGTATATGTTCTAGCTCATTAATCAAACACCTTAGCATGAGAGGGTTTCTGAATTTTACATATGAATAGATATCCCATATATATAAAGGTTATACTTTCTGGTATCTTGACATTTTGTCTCAATATTATTTGATATTAAAAAATGTTTCATAATCTTCTTTTTTAGCATATTTGCCCCTCAAACTCGCCAAAATCAAATGTCACTTTGGGTCAGGCCTCTGCAACTAAAACATGAAAGAGTGGGGGTCTTTGTCCCTGCTTTTTCCAGAAGGCTATACTATGCAACTAAAGCGCGGAAGAGGAGACAGAAAGAGGGTCGCCATTATTACCACAATTGATGCATATGAAAGGCATGAATCTTGGAGGCTTTGGGGGAGTCTTTGAAGGCTCTCGGCTTACTTGGGTAGTCTGATCAGATCATTTTGTAAATCTATTGGAACTAGGCGTTTTTGTCTGTTTTTAGTAGTTGTATGTTAGGACTGTAGTGAAGAACAAGGACCAATAATGACAAAAAAGCAAAAATGCATGCAGAATACCTTTTAATGTATACACAATTTACCAGATATGTGCACTTCATTTAAATAGATATATGCATAATGCACCAACAAGTAACAATACAAGGCAAAAGTTGCCAAGTAAACATGCCAAGGAAGTTGCCAATGATGAACACGGAGCTATATATGGACATTTTGTTCAGGAAGTGGGGGTTCTTCTGGGTCAAATTATTCTTCCATACTGTGAGCTCGAATCCTACCATAAAGTAAAAGGCAAAGGCAGTTTGTTCTTGTACGATATCAACTTCATTTTCAATTTTCAAAATTAATTACTTTAGTATTGTTTCAAAATTTGATGTTATCTATTGAAAGGCAATTTTATCTCATTCACCTTCTTGGAAAGAATTGTCTGTCATTTGGTGATCATTCACTTTCCTACAAATCAACCGATGAGTTTATGAAAATAATTTATTTCGTGATCATCCAAAAAAAAAAATAGGCTGTCACCCAATATGGCCAAAGCATCCTCTGCTTCAGCTGTCTTCATTTTTGTGTTGCTTTTGCTTGTGATCCCTTCATACCAGCTACAGTCATCCCAAGTACAAGTTCTCTTGAGAATTCGGCTGCTATTAGGACATCCGGCAGTGTTGAGTAGCTGGAGTTGCAGAACAGATTTATGTAACAGTGATCCCTCTCCATTTGTGACTGTGGTTTGCTATGACGATGCCATCATCCAACTGCATATCATCGGAAAAGTGCGATCACCATTGCCGCAGAATCTGGAAAGGTCTATGGTGCATATTCAATACTCACAGGACTCATCCAATTATCTCATCTCATTTCTTTATGGGAAATGCTTCATGTTTTACAGAAAACAAGTAAACAGAGTGCTTCGCCAATAATTGCTGTGTAACAAAGCCATCCATAAGTTCAAGAAATAAAGACATCCATAAGTGAACTGCATTACAGAGTTATTCTGCCCTCCCTGTTTGATCACAAATAAATCATAAAGTGATCTAAAGTCCGAAACAGATCGTACTACCTTCAACAACTCCAAATATAACCTCTCACTGGCTGTCAACTAGATCAGAAAAACCGTCAAAGGCTTGAGTGCTATATAAAAACAAGCCCCAACCACTTTCATGTACAAGGACTGCCATAGTTCAATTTACATGACACCCATATCAAGGTAGACCACCCATCCAGATATCAATCAAATTCCATAAAATAAACAAGGCAGCTGATAGAAATACATTATGTACTTATTTTGATCGCATATTGATAGAAATATGTTACCATTGTTGAACTCATCATGAAAAGTGTAGTAGTAAATAAACAAGGCAGCTGAAAAGCAGAAGAGGAGATGAGAGGGAGTGATGCCAAAAAAGGAGAGGACACTAGTATAGTACTTACAATTTAATTGCAGACTTTGAAAAATCTAATTCAAAATCAAGCTCTCACATGAAACCAGAAGTGACACTAGTATAGTACTGACATGTATGTTTTAACTGTTTTATCTCAATGAGAGACACAGAAATGAGAATCTCACGCTGGCTCACCTCTTATATTCCTGTAACAATTTATACTTGTAACATAGTACTTTCCATCTAGCTACAGTCAGACAATTGGCAGTAACTACTCTAGGATATGCAGGAAGATGCACTCTAGGATATTTCATTCAGAATTTATACTAGAGAATTGTAACTAATTACCTCTGACTTGTACAAAATACACCAACTATTGTCATATGCCACTTACAACTCTTATACATCCAAATTGTCAACTGAGTACATAATTAGCAAACAACAAATGGTAGTTTCAGAAAGGTAAATAGGTAATTGGCAAACAACAAACATTAACTGTTAATTTCACAAAAATGATAGTTGGACAATACCTCTCTATAACATTTCGAAGAGAAGAATGGAGATGGTTGAACTTCTCTTTTTGTCCCCTTGGCCCACGCTGTCGGTATTCAGGTACATGATATCGTGTTCTCTTGTATGGCCCAATGTACCCTTTCCTATTCGGGTACCCTGCATCTACCACGTAGTACTTTCCATCTGGTGGGTGAGGGAAGTTCGAGTCTGTGTCATTTATAGCATATGAAAAAACCCTAGCGTCGTGTGCAGATCCTTCCCATCCAGCCACAACAAATGTGAACCTCATGCTAAAGTCACAAACAACCATCACATTTTGGGTAATCTTCCTTGTTTTCCCCCTGTAGGCTTGCTGCTCAAGTAGTGGTATAACCGCTTCTATGCGAGTCCCATCAATTGCCCCTATGCAATTCTTGAACCATGGATAGTATTTGTAAAGCTTCGACCTAATGTGATGGGGGGTCTGGTCTGTTGGGAAGATTAGCCTTATCTTATCTACAGCCCACACAGACAATGCTGACAAAGTGTTGTTAAAGTGGCGATTTATGGTTTCAGTGGAGTGTGACATTAGGTGCCCTATTGATCTCTGACCATCCCTGTGTCCTATTATTTGAAGGAACGACCTCATTTGTTCTTCTACAGGAACAAATTTACCATCACTGAGTAGGTCCTTTGCTCTCACCTCATTACACAACCGCATGAAAGTTGGTTTGTTCATCCGGCACATTTCATGACAACATGTATTTGGGCCACTCAACATGTCATACACAATACTTCTACCCCTATCACGATGCATGTGGACTACGTTCCTAGGTGGTCGGGGTTGATCTACTACATATGTTTGCATAAGAAAATATTCCACAGCATTCTCCTCATCAGCATCAAACACGAGTTCCCTCCATGCATTTGACATTACATCAAGCTGAACAACAAATAAAATAACACATGTACGAATGATAAGAACACATGAAATATAACACCAAATTGAAGGCAACTTCAAACAAGGTCACAAACAACAAATGAACAATACCTATAATATGTGGTTATCACAAACAAACAATCACATAACAAATTTCAGTCATATACAAACATATGAAAACATACATAAGTATTGCATTCAATCACAAACAAATAAAACATAAGATGATCCCTTAGCTTTAGGTTTTAAGCCCACCAGTCACATAGCATTCACATTAATAAAAGACTTACAAACAGAGAAACAACAACTCAGAAGATACGATAACACATGTCTTAATACCTATCCCACCAATGCTCACGCAGGGATTGTACTCTCAAGGATGGATCATCACCAAGTGCCATCCATAGACGTCTCACATGTGGGTTCACGAAACATGGAATGACAGAACCATAATCGGGGTCTGTTGCATCATATCCAGGAAGGTCACGAACTAGATCAACAGCCTTCTTGTATTGACCTATTTCAAAGTCCTCTGTAGCCGCAAGTGATCCCATACGTGCAATCTCATTTCTCTCAGACATGGCCATAGCAATAGATTCACCAACTGAAGCTGTATCTGCACGGCGAGTCCTCTTTCGTGTCTGTTTTGTGGTGGTTGTAGGTGGAATGGCTAGAGGCGGAGGGAATGCAGTAGGGCTAGTGTGCCGAGAAGTGGTTTGTGGTAATTGGCTAGTGGCCCCATCTGTTGCCTCAGCTACATCAGGTTCAACTTCATCCTCAAACTCTTCATAGTCTGCATCTAAGCTTGGGAAGTAGTCATGTGCATCATCTCCACAGGGTGTGGTTGCTCTCACACCACTTGTGCTTGCTCCCACACCACTTGTGCTTCCTCCAACACCACTTGTGGCTTCAGCCACACCACTTCTCCCTCCACCCACATTTTGAACTCCACCATTTTCAGGTTGTGTTTGGCGTAAACCACAATATGTACAGTCAACCCCTGTTGCAACCCGATTACTGAATATGACATCCAAATTGTGTTCAGCCTCCTCGTCATACCCCCATTGTCGTAGCCGCAAGCATTTTCGGTGCTTCTGAAAATACACATACACAAAGTTGAGGGTTAAAATAATGTCATGCTTCATACTTTCATAACAAAGGTAAAATATTTATGTTGAGATGATACCTTCAAAAAGGCTTCCCATTGAGAATTGGTGAGTTCCCATGTATTGGCTGTTTCATTCCATCCATTGCCAGTCATCTCCCTCAGCTCCTTCCAACCTTGATAAAACCTTCTACACTGATCATAATGGTTTTTAGCCCCCGTCTATTAATAATGAGGTCATGATCTACAGCCATATTTCCAATCACCAATTCCCAACCATCATGATTTATGGTACTACCTCTTTTGTACCCACAGATAACTGCATGCGCCATGTGCTTTAGGAAGGCATAGTGTAGTGGCTTATCCCATTTCACAATTTTTGTATACTTCTTTGAAGCATCAACTTCAATCACATCACTCTCAACGGCCATTTGTTTGCTACAATCCATTTATCTTTGGCCTATAATAAGCATGAGGCCAACAACCATAACATATTTGCATGAGGCATAAATATGTTAGATTTACAGACAAAAATGACTTTGAAGATCTTTCCCGGAAGTTTTTGCTATTATAATTCTAAGGGTTATAAACAATACATTTGATCAAAGACCACAATAGTTAGAAAATAACTCTACTTACATACCTGTATATATATAGAGATGATTTAAAAGGATTTATGTTATCCTCCTCCCAGTCAAAGGTGTCTAAATTAATGGCAATAACACATGATTTCAATGGCTCATAAAACATATGAACTTTTAAATCAAAGACCACAAAACTTATGAACTTTTAAACTTTAGGCTACACAAAATGGCAATAAAATTTTAGTCTTTTACTTTCCTCTCGCTTCATAGCATGAAGTACAATACATTTGATCAAAGACCACAAAATTTATAATATTCAGACTTTTGTACATGACAGGAATGTAATCATATTGTAATCTCAATGGTATTGATTAGTGTAACCAATAATCGAATCACAAACAAGAACAGAGAGTGCCAGAACCAGAGACACAATAGCCATTTCAATTGAAACCAAAAAATGAAACTTCAAGCATAAACCCACAAAAAAATAGTCACAATCAATTTTTTTCGCCCATGATTGAGGATGAGAAAACTGCCAGAAGCCTCAACAGTTATCCACTATCCATTTACATGTACTGGTAACTCAATTGAACCTAGGTATTATCGAGCCCCCACTCTCAGAAAAATAACTAATGAAATAATTAACAAACCATATCTTCGGTTAAACTATTACTGTTAAAAGACGAGGGTATTCTGCTGTATTTGAGTTCTACCCAAATAATGACTTCATCAATGGTTTACAAGTTCTCTTAGGTTTTATAATTAAAAAATGAATCATACTTATAGGTCTGGAGATACAACACACACAAAAGTTTCATAAGTGGCCAATGTGCAACAAATGAGCTTCCAATGTGCAACAAATGAGTATTGGCAATTATCATGAAGATCAAAAGGTGCTACAGGTAAATGGTGTGGAAGCAAAGTGAATTTTAAGCCAATTGGTGGGAGTTCAGGTATGTAAGGCACCATGAATTACCGGACAATGCAATAGAAAAATTGAGACAACCATAAAAAAACCCACTTTCTCGAGATAAGGCTCAACACATATATAGGTTACATATTCAGATCGAACATTCAAATGTGACAACTACTGGATGAAATAGAGGAAATGTGGTACCTTTCCGGAGCGCTCGAGGTGGACAAACTCGTGGGGCGATACGTCCTTCACAGCCCGCGGCTTGTCTTCACAGTGGGTTGGATGGAAGAGCCGCCGCACCCGCAGATCTCCGATGCAAAGGGTCAAAGATGAAGCCTGTAAGAACCTTAGAACTAGAGCTTAGGCCGCACGGACCATGGCGAAGCGGCGATGAACACCAGGGGCAAAACATGAGAAGCGGCGATGAGCGGCAGGAGCGACGAGCAGCACAGGAGATGGGCAGTTGCAACGAGCAGCGATGAACACCAGGGGCAAAACACGGGAAGCACGGGAAGTTTAGGTTAGATATTAGCTTCTTCTTCAGAATCTCCTCCTGAGGAGATTCCTGAAGAGATTCTGGAAAAGGTCGACTTTCCCCAGAATCTGAGGGGGAATTGCGGAAATCCACTGATTCTGAATGAATCTCCTGCAAGAAGTTGTAACCAAACAGGGCTTGAATATCTGTCCGACACACGTGTGTTATTTTTTCATATGCGCCAAGGCGTTACTGCACTTGTCCGGCGGGTATTAGTATTGAGCACGATTTTCCAGTAAGCTTATGAGTATAGCGTCTGAGTAATGAGTACATTATAATGTACGAGTCATTTGTTTGTGCGCCAACTTAGGGAAAAAAATAACCGAGCGTCATTTTGAAATTGGCCCACAAGGTACTGCAGATGTCCAGCAAATTGGTGTTGAGCATGATTTTCCCCTATGCACAATGATTCTCATGTACAATCGGGGAACTAGAGATTAGCAGAAATTGGTAGGAAGCATTGGCCGAAAGATTACCGAAAGCAACAACTGGGTCGATATGTTTTGAAAGATTACGGGAAGCAGGAACAACTGAGGTGCTGTTTTGGTGATGCATTGGTCTTTGCCATAAACGCATTGGCGCGAGAGAGAAAAGGAGTTGGAGCAGCAATCATCAAGTATAGGAGATTCGAATAAGAAAAAAAAAAATAGAAGGTCCCTTTGATTTTTCTATCTAATTTCTTTCCTCTTCATCTTCCTTTCTTGTTGTTGGATGCTCTACTGATTTCAAGCAAATACGACATAGGCAAGCCTCTTTGCACTTTGACATAGACATAGACATAAGCAAATATGAAGTTGAAGCAATTAATATTATTCTTATGTAATGGTAGCATACATGAATTAGTTTTTATTTTTCTCTTCCCCTCAAGGGGAGTTTCTCATAAACTTTTTATCATTTAGGTTTGCTCAATTTTTACAATTACTACCACATGTGTATTGTCACTATAATTGCCCAAAGTCTGGTAGTCTATTGTCATGGCATGTAAGTAAGGTACTTCTATGATTTTTAATTAAATGCCATGGTTTCTAATCTTTGTTGCTATTTATGTGTTTTATCCTGAAAATTTGCACTTTAATTAGAAAAATAGTACTCCCTCCGTCCAATGAAAACTGTTCGCATCTGAAATTGAGTTAAATCAATTGGATTCTAAGGCCTATACCAAAAAAAACAGAGTTTTCTCCCCCTCTTCCCGTGTTTTTTGTCGTGATGGAGCAAAGTTAGCCATGTGATGGTGGACTGTGTTTTCTCAAATGTGGACATGCTTCAATGGACAGAGGGAGTCTTACTTTTGAAATTGATTGCCGGCCATGTCCTTCTTCGACCTTCATTCTCACGCGAGTCATGCCCAGTGGTACAAATCAACCACTCTCTTCAACTAGGACTTGTTTCACAACTGTATGTAATCAATCATCTTGATATTTTACTGCACATCTTAGCTTGATTCTGAGAAATGTGTTATCTACGGTTATTTATGAAGGATGCCCACACACCACGATTCAAAGATCGATGATGCATAAACATGAAAAAAAAAAGTATAAATCGGATGTCATGTTCGTGCACTGTATGCCATTGATCCCAGAGATCACCGGTTGGCACTGGTGCAGTTTCACGAGATGATCATGTCTCATCTGGGGGCCACCTTCTGTCCACATAGCTAGGCCACCTTCTGTCCACCTAGCTAGGCCTAAGGGCCAACCTTTCTCAATAGGATTATATAGTCAGTAGGCTTGAAGAAACATGCCCGAACGGAGGAGTAAGATCCATGTCGCCGACCCCAAATGGTTGAAAAAATGTGCTACTTGATTATGATAGAGCCTTTGTGTTTAGGCGGAGAGAATGTAAATCAAAAGGTAGAAGATTCAAAAGAAATTAGCAATTGGGTAGTACACTCTCATGATTCAACGTTATCGTAAAAAAAAATTATACAATAGAAAATTACAAATTAAGTAGCTTTTTTTACCTTCAAAGCAATTCTCCTTGACTGGCTGGTTTGAGCCTGGTTTGGCCAACTGATAAGGTAGCTACTTGATTCCAAATTAAACTAATGATCCTTCACCAAAATTGTACTACACAATATAATCAGTATGATTTTACTCTGCGAATTTCGGACTTTTTGCCATTCCACACCCCAGCACACCTGGTGGTGAATTCACCGGACTCATCATACCCGCTAATTGATCCTTTCTCTCATTTTTTTTTAGAACAGTTCTTGAGTTGAGGACCAGATGCAGTAGGGATTCAATGATTTTCCTGGCTTGAGAGATAAGTTTCTACTTCTTCTCTTTTATGTTTTTGATAACTAACTCTGTACTTTCACTTGATCTATTTCAAATATCAAATCCTCCCTCCGTCCAATGAAGCCTGTGCATTTGTCAATGAGTTGAATTTATTATACTCTAAGGCCGTACAGAAAAACAGAGTCGCCCCGTGTTTTTAGTTGTGAGGGATCAAAGTCAGCGATGGGCCAGTGGTTTTTAAAATGCGGATAGGCTTCGCTGCATGGAGGGAGTAATTCATTCATGACTTTTGCATAAAATAGCAGTAACCAGACTTTGAGCGATGCTTTTCTGCTTGGTATGTTACAGATAAGGCTAGTCCATCGAATTGACTATCTTTGCATAACTTCTTGGAATTGTTTAAATTATGATCTTTGAATGAATTCTGTGGAGAAGTTGACATATGCTGGATGAGGAAGCAATGGATTAGCAATGCATTGAGAGCTACTACTTTCTTTCTTGTGTTAGTTTTCCTGGTTTTAGCTTCGGGTGTATTGGGAATGTAGAGATAGTTTGCATGATCTAGTTAGTAGTGGCATAATCTAATAGTATCCTTCATGAGATAGAATAGCAGACTACCAGTCCATGACTAAGAATGTTTTTGCACGAATTCACAACTTACTAGTTGATTGATAATCGTCTTCACGATTTGTAAAGGAGAGTAATAACCCTACATCAGATTTGTGTATGGAAATGTGTAGGAAATCTGATGTACAAATATCGTTTTCCATTTGTAAATCCTCTTGTCAGCTACAGTTTAGTTCTGTTATAGAAAAATGTATGGTTGTACCATGTATTCTTTTCTAGCACATCTCTAGAAATACAGTTTCCTCCTTTAGTTGATTGTCTTGGCGTAAGTCCATTGTAAGGCAACCTTATGTTGTTTAATTAAAATTAAAGGATTGCAATCTCTATTTCTATTGAAAATTATGTATAACTTATTGGTCTTCGTCTTTCTTTTTCTTTTTCCTGAAATTTGCCAGATCTGGAGGTTTTATGCAAAAGTTGCATGAAACTTCAAAAGCTGAGTGTAAAGAAAAATTCATCAGATCATCAGACTTATGTCCACCGGCAAATGGGATACCTTTTTATGCCATTGTTTTCTCACCTTTCTTGAACATAGGAATCTTCTTCTAGTTCCATCAAGGTTTTATGGAAAATTTTGCAAGCACTTGGTACTCTAACACCAGAAAACTCATCCTTTCTTAACTCTTCTCAAACAGAAATATCTACAAAACTATAACTTCTACAGTAGCATTAGAGGGCAAAAGGCACGTCAATATCTTCATTAGGATTACATGAAACAGAAAAATCCAAGAATAGATAGAGGAAGAAAGGAGTAGAACCAGACCTACAAGAAATTTTTGTTTTACTTTGTGCTCATGCATTATCATTCAGGGCCAAGGCCCATCCTGTCAAACCAGCAGGTCACTTGCTCCTCCTTTTGGTAGTCATCAAAATGTTGCCGAAGTTGTTGGCTCTACTGCTCTTGCTCAGGTCTGACTTTAGAATTGCCACTGGTGCCGACCAATCCTTCCTGCCAACAAGTACTCCGGCATCCGATGTAGTGGAGTTGAATACCTCCTCTCCGACCACCATGGTACGAGACATTTAGCTCGAATCTTTGGCATCCATTTCCGATAGGTGCCGAGGAGATATCTTGATCAATGAAGCAAGGATTTTTTCTTGGCCGCCTTCGGAAACAGTCCCCAAAGATTTAAGTTAAATGCCTCCTCCAACGCCATAGTGGATAGAGTGGAGGTACTCAATTCCACTACTTTGGATGCCGGACTACTTGTTGAATGGAAAAATTGGCCAGCACCGATGGCTCTTTTTCCATGGGACCTGAGTGAGGAGAGCAGAGCCATCAACTTTGATGACAATTCGACGATTATTGGAGCAGGAAAGAGTGATTTGCTGGTTTGATGGTGCATGAGCCTTGGCACAATGCATAGGCACGAGAGAAAGAGAGTTGTAGGAGCAGCAATCAAGAAGTGTATGAGGTTTGAGTAAGGAAAAAAGGTTTGAGTACTTGGTATAATGCATCTCTTCTTCCTTTCCTTTCTACTTGTTGGATTCTCTACTCATTTCAATAGTCTAGCAATGGCGACAGAATGCTAGTCAAAGTCTCATGTAATGGTAACGGACGTGGGTCTAATTTTTTTTTCGTGGGAGTTCCTCAGAAATTTCTTCAACTTTTTCTTTGTTTAATTTTACGCTACCAAATGTCTCCATAAGCATTAGAAATAAAGTTGGCTAAAGCCTGGTAGTTGAATGTCGTGGTTGATTTTCAATTAAACACCATGGTTTGTAATTCATGTTGATATTTTATGTGATTTTCGTCAAATTTGCAGTTTAAACAGGAAAATACAATCACTTTTGGAATTCAATGCTAAAATCTTTTTGGAGATATATCCTTCGGTTTCATTCTCATGCAAGTCACGCCCAGTAAGGCAGTAACACAAGAGTTGTTTACCATATTCGAGTCCTCTAGACAATAATCTTTCTTAATTTGGATGTGCAACTATATGAACTTCGACAAACCTCAATAATCTTTTCTCTCATTTTTTGTGAACAGTTTTTGAGTTGAGGATCAGGTGCAGCAGGGATTCAATGATTTTCCAGTCTTGAGAAATAAATCTCTACTTCTTCTCTTTTATGTTTTTGCTAACTAACTCTGTACTTTCACTTGATCTATTTCAATGATCAAATCCTCCCTCTGTCCAATGAAGGTTGTCTGCATTTGAAAATGAGTTGAATTTATTATGCTCTAAAGCCGTACAGAGATACAGATAATCAATTCAATGAAGCCAGTCTGCATTTGAAAATGAGTTGTGACTTGTTGGAATTGTTTAAATTATGATCTTTGAATGAGTTTTATGGAGAAGTTGACATGTTGGATGAGGAAGCAATGGATTAGTAATGCATTGAGCTTCTACTTTCTTTCATGTGTTAGTTTTCCTGGTTAGCTTCGGGTGTATAGGGAATATAGAGATAGATGAATGATCTACACTTAAATGTGGTTATTTCCATGAACTAGTTAGAGTAAGGCACAAACTAATAGTATCCTGCATGAGATAGCATAGCAGACCGTGACTCAGATTGTTTTTTGCCTGAATTGACAAATTAAGAGTTGATTGATAATGGTCTTCATGATCTGTAAAATCCTCTTGTGAGCTAGAGTTTAGTCCTCTTATACAAATATAATGGTATTCATGAGGTACCGCTCTGCTACAAATACTTTTTCTAGCACATCCCTACAAGAATTAGAAATATGGTTTCCTCCTTTAGTTGATTGTCTTGGCGTAAGTCCATAGTAAGGTAACTTATGATGCTTAATTAAAATTTGAGGGTTGCAATATCTATTGCTATTAAAAATTTAGAACAATTTATTGGTCTTCATCTTTTTCTGTTTTGTCTAGAAATTTGCAGTTAAATCGGAGGGATTTAGAAATACTTGTGAATGGGATGCCAAAGTGATCAAGAACTAGATTTACTGCTGGGAACACTAAAGAGTCAGGGCAGAAAACCAATGACCCAAGAAGCCCTATTAGCAACTACATGTGCTTCAATTACATAAGTTTCAACAATTTTAGCGGAGGACTCATTTGATCAATCTTTTTATTTCTGTTTCAAAGGTTTGGGGTTCAGGACCGGGAGAAGCGATCTAATGACTTCCCGGGTCATGCAGAATGAGAAGCTAATAAGTATTATTTGAATATTTTTATTTATAATAAATATGTTAGGGTTAGTTTGGTCTTTTTATCATGTTTGATTTTTTAAGTCTTTTTATGTAAATCAGGCTCTACTATATAAGGCTTGTTTGCTATTGTAATCAGAAGTTTTGGAGAAGATGAATTGAAAGGTTGTTCCCGTTCGTCTTCTTGGCCTTTGGCCTTACCCTACTCGAGCTTGGTGCTCCCCTTTGCTCGGCTACGGCCCCCCTTTCTTCTTCCTTTTACTCTTCTTTATTGCTAATTTTTTATTAAGCATAGCCACTCTATCACTGGGTTGAGAGAGATGAGTCTGGCCCTTTTAAGCTAGTAGTTATTGTTGTGTTCCACTCCTAATTTAATATAGATTCAATTGGTGTTTCTTTAACACGACTGTTTTGCATGCCTTTGTTGAGATTAGTAGTGACTCGGGTTTTGTATTTTGTATGTTCTTTTACCTTCAGACACTATTAATATGCCATTTCTTCTGCCATCCACGTCATGTGGAACTTCTTCAAATATCATTTAGGACTTCTTCGACCGTGTTGTAGAACTACAAATCATGTAGGGCTTGTTCAAAATATGAATAGAAATTTAAAAAGCAACCACGTTGTAGAACTACATGCTAGAATCACATCCTTCAAGTCCACAAAATGCATCCATCTCTTCTGCCATCCACGTCATGTGGAACTTCTTCAAATATCATTTAGGACTTCTTCAACCATGTTGTAGAACTACAAATCATGTAGGGCTTGTTCAAAATATGAATAGAAATTTAAAAAGCAACCACGTTGTAGAACTACATACTAGAATCACATCCTTCAAGTCCACAAAATGCATCCATCTCTTCTGCCATCCACATCGAATTAGCAAAACACATTGGAAAGAAATCCATGAAACCCATAGGATGGAATTGATGACTTTTATCTTCTCACAATGTAATAATATGCCTAATTCGTTCTTCTCTAGACTTGTTAGAAGGCATTAAATGGATTGCCACATTGATACCATATGAGCACATTGGGTTTGGCATTGTGAACATTGGAAACGGAGAAGCATTTTCTTAGAATAAGGACGGAAACTATAAATATGTGGAAAGGATACAAGCTAGAATCAGATTTCTCCCAGGTTAAGATAGATTACAAATTGTGTTTCCTATATCCGGACCAGGATTTGAAGATGGACCTGCATCTAGTTTTGGATCTGAACTGACATTGGGTATGTACCTAGATCAGCTCCCCTGTTATGTTGGGGCTGGTTTAGGAGGAAGGGGAAGGCGAGAGAAAGATTTTGGAATGGAACATAAGGCACATCTTGATTCTTATTCTTGTTAAAGTAGGCTATTGCAGAAATCAAGAACGTCAGACTGGATTAGCTTGATTCAGCATATTGCTCATCTAGACATGGAGTCAGCTTCTTTGGTAGACTTTTCCTTTCCTTTCATACTGGAGTGCATGCTTTAGCTGTAGATCCAGACTGCATACACAACAAATTACAGACTTGTCACAGAGATATATAGTGCACCCATTTTGTCCTCTTGTCCTATGTAGCTTATGAGAGAATTAAAGCCTATAAAATCAAGACATGTGAACATAAATGGAAGTTTGGTCCTGGAGGACTCATAACATTTTTCCAATTATAATTGGACTGAGTTTTTAGTATAGGCTGAATACATAGAAACAAAATTGAAGAAAGAAAAAAAACTTACAGCACAAGTATGAATATCATCGCATCCGCACATCAATTTCCCATTTAGCATATTAACTGCTTGGAATGCTCCCCCTCCCTCACTCCTCTGCATTCAAAACACGGATTTCAGTTTAGGTACACCATAGTCCTCTGAAAAGGAGAATACCAAGTTGAAACTATTATTTACTTTGTACATAATATGATGTAATCAATCACACAAGTTAAATTGTGCTTACCTTATAAAAATCGACAGCGACAAAGTTGGCCCATCGGATTCCAGCTGCGCCGTAGCATGTTTCGAGCATGTTGGTGAGGCCTCCAGAATTGTGATCACATGCGGTTACTTTGAATGGGACTGATTCGAAGTAATTAACTAAAACAAGGGATTTGGAGTAGTCATTAAGTGGAGCAGACTCTCCACGGTTTGTGCAGCTCCCATCATGCATTCCATCATCTCCATCTACAAGATAGAGGAAATGAACTCAAGTCCAAGGAGCGATTCATATGATACACATCCAGGACTATTATTGTAGGGATGGAACTCTCTCTTCTTCACTTATCAATTAGCACATGAGGTGACATACCCTGTTGCCGCTCAGTAAGTGTAATAATTTCAATATGGACAAGCATTATAGTTGAACACATACTGCATTAACAAATGGAATGGACATTGAGATGGAGGCTTACACTGATTTTCAACCATGTAATTCCATTGGTAAGCAATCCCTTCTGTTTGTTGCTTGGACTTGTTGGAGGTGAAAACAAGGAGACGCAGATTTTTCGTAACCATATCGCTGACCAAGGGCCAGTCTTGGCCATTCAGAGGCATGTCGGAAACTGGGAACCAATATTTGGATAAGCCGGCGGCATTGAAGACGATAGGCAGACCATTTGGGGTGTGAACATAGTCTTCTAGGATCAAGGTGACAATTTCTGATGGATTTGCTGATAAAAATGTCTCAATATCCCTAAATGTATCGATTGCTGGCCTCTATTGATATTCATGACAATGACAACTATTAGTCTAAACCACAAAATTAAGATACTGTGAGAAGGAAGAAACTTTTAATTTTGTGAGTAGTTGTAATATGCTCATTATATTTTCGTGAATATGCTATAAGCACAAACTTAGGAACGCTCGCATGATATGTGCGACGATGAAGGTATGAGGCCCATGTTTGGAATGGGGCCTCTGTGTGTGGCCCGCTCATTGTGGCACATGTTGGGTGGCTTTGCTGGGGAAGTGGTCGTAACATTACCCAAATCTTTTTCGTGAATGACAACATTTTACCTTCTTGGAATGAAATTAGTGAAACCAATTAGGAAGATTAATTGTGATATTATTGTCCAACATGTACTTCAAAATTGGGAATGCGTCTAATTAATATTGTTTTTATTTATATGACAAAACATACTTTCTTCAGATGGTAAATATCGAAACAGCATCGAATATGGTTTTGTTGGTACACTATTTCAAAGGATATGGGTGTTATTCGAGCTTCTATCACAGAAAAATATCAAGAGTACATGGAGGACTGGTAATTATCTTCTTCAATATATGACAGGACCTGAATAAATCGAAACGCATAAAAACTCACAATGGCCAATTATAATAGCTATATCTTCCGCTTAAAATGACCTGAGAATGTTCTATTAGAAAAGCATCATGATAAAGTAATACAATAGAACGAAAAATTCTAAATCATATTCTTCTATTAGTAGTAGGTACTAATTCGTAGTAATGGGTAGTTCATTAGGTTGATTTCTATTTTGCATGCATAAAAAGACATTTTATCGTAGAATATTGAAAGATGCTTAACTTATTGTGAAGGGGACAGAAAATAAGTTGTTAATGGTCAACTCACAAATTTGGTGTAGTCATAGCATTCGCCTTGGAAGGAATGGCACAACCATATGTCCCCTTCATAATCATAAGTATCCAGCATCAGGGCTCTCACTCCATTCTGCAATTCAAAGAGTTCCCGGAAAGTTTTCAATACCACATCAGTAATACCCGATTTTTATAGTTTTTTATTCTTTAACTTGTACGTAATTTTTCAAAGATGAAGCATCCGACATCCTAATTTGATATGCTGCTAGCTTTTTTTCTTTTTTTCTTTTGAGAAACCATACTCTAAAACTCACATCCAAATCGGGTAATGCATATTTGTTTGAATTCTGGGATGGATCTGTATCACACCATTATGGAGATTACGAATTGCAAAAGAAAGGTGGATTAAGCAAGGTCCTGAGTTTGAATTCCCACTCTGCTCGTCATTTACATGGTTTTTATCCTGGCTTGGGTATCGACATTGTATGTGCCCAAGGAGGGAATTGCCGGCAGAAATGGTGCTCTAAGAGGCTAATTGTCCTGCCCCTTCCAGTCCTGCCCCAATGACATTTTTTTTAATAATGTCCCAAGGACTTGGGCACCCCTGATTAACTGAAAAAAGGAGCTTTGATAGTATTCGCTTCCAGCTCAGGCACATTATGTGCCATTGGATTTCGATCCGATGCCAGAAGTAAATGGAGGAGGCAAGCGGGTTTGAATTACCCAGCTGCCCCTATATTAAAATGCACTTTGGATTGTTATCCAACTGTTCACAAGCCCAGTACATGCCGATACGCTTGAGCGAGGCACATATTAAAAAAGTTGCCGCATTACCCTTCCCAGGTTAGCATGGTTTTTGATAACTCACACGGGACAACTCAAGCATGTACACGCTACGTTATGTTAGCACGCCCTACAATAATAGAGAAGTTCTGAGTGTTGGTAACTCACACTTTTGTTGAATGTTTTGTCCACAATAATACAACATAAAACAGTTGTAACAATAATTGTAATTTATGGCAAACCATCTTTTGGAGGAAAAAGTGAAAAGGAGCAAACTTACCTTCAACTGATCAGTGATGCTATCTTCCTGGTTTGTCAAGAATGGTCTACTATCATTTGCAAAAGAATTGTGCGTAGTAAGGAATGCATATTTGTTGAAGGGGAGTGAATTGTTCTGTTACAAGTTGCAAAAACAAACACAAATTAAAAGAAAGCAACCTATTAAACTTTGGTCATCTCTACAAATTTCTTGATTCAATTTTCTTTTTTAATTGCAATCCTTCTATTAAGCTAGATTGAGCTGAGTTTTGGTAATTTGAGACTAGTTGAATTTTGGAAGATCAAATTTTTAAAAAACATGAATTAGATTATGAAGATGGAAAAATATTAGGACATACCACTAGTTTAAATTGGTCTGCAGTGTTCATTCTCACGCACCTCGAACCGGAAAATCCAAATGTGCAGGAGGAGCAAAACATCCATGGTGCACAATCTGCATCTGATGAACACTCATCCAAAATCTGCAGAAGAAAAATTATAAGGCAAATCTCTTATCTCATGTGAATGAAAGTATGGAGAATTTAATTTTAATTTTGAGAGAGAGAAAGAGCAAACTTTGCATTGTCCATTAGAACAAGAAGCAGCAATGCTGAAGAGAGCTGAAAGAAAGATCAAAATCAAGTTTTCCAAGCGACCCATGTCCGAATTGCCACTCTTTCTGAAACAGAAGAAACAATTATAGAGAAGACGCAAAGAAATACAGGTGAAAAGAAGGTCAAGAGGAACAAGGACACAACATGCACTTTTGATTCCAAGACTATCTCATTTTTCATAGAGGCATGAACCAAACTGCAGATTCTTTCCGACTTTTTGCTGTGATCATAGAATCAGGACAACATGACATGAAAATCAAGTTTGCAATCTAATATGGAAACATATCTATAGTGGGGATTTTTCTCACTGAAAATTAAAAAAATAACATAAAAAAAGTAGGAAAGATATGGTTTCCCCTCTATTTCTCTCCAAAAACATCCTCATTGTGTAGACATTAGATGCTCAGATGATTGGTGCTTATGGCTCACACAAGAAGAATATTCTACAATGCTTAAGGAAATGTGTAGCGGAATGGTTGGACCACTCGCATATGACAAATGAATTAGACATTCTTGACCAGCAGATTCTCATACCATTATGATCCCTTCTAAATAAATTAAGATAACATGCTAAAATTACCATTATTCAATGAATTTTACAAAGCTTTTCCACTTTGCAAAACTAATGAATTTTACGATTGAAAGTTACCAAAACGGCAATGATACTCCAGTGAACCAATCTAGGCAAATATATTATCCATGATGATATTCCCATGGCAGTGGCCGGCAATGCATGCACACTATTAATCAAAACAGGACACTTAATGTGGGATGGACTAACATGCTCCTTCCTTTCCATTATAATAGTCCCATTTTGAAAAAGAGTCCCTTTGAAAAATGTTGATATTTATGGGATGTTGGGGCCCACAAGTGGAGACAAATTTGAACTATTAATATGGAACAAGTTTTTTCCAAATCAAACTATTAAAATAGAACGGAATTGTGTCCATTTGATTGGAGATTATGCCAACTATATTCTCCATGACAAAATAGTAGTTTTATGGGAAGTATCTTGACATAGACGTTTTAGGTGAGAGTAGTTCATCGTCTAATTCAATATTCCTCTTAATTCTGAGCATTTAGCGTATGGACTCCTCTCCTTGTCTGCCACCACTTTTTCTTGTTGCTTGGAATGGCTAACAATTTGGATCGTGTGAAAGATGTACAAAAGACCCCAATGTCACCTCCAATCAATAGATTAACTAAAGGCCACCATTTTGTCGCAGAATGATGAACAAAGAGCTCGAATGAAGATGACCAAATTGACTTTGTTTTACTGCACAAATTTGCACCATGCCTAAAGTATACAATTTCATATGATATGAACATGTATGACCATATCAAGATTGAACCAAGAAATTGTGGGGATATGTATTGTAGACCGTAGTCTACGTGATAATCCATAGAGAAAGACATCTATAACTAAGAAAGTAAAACACGTAAAATAAACTAGTTCTTCATTGATCTTGGGTTAATCAATTAGGGAAGACCCCTTATATATTTATAGGCTCTTAAGCCATAGTCCTAATTGACATAGGATTGACCCTAAGCTATAGTCCTAATTGACATAGAACCCTAATCTAATCATAATCCTAATGGAGTCATAACAATGTGATCTCTCTCCAATAGTCCAATGTCCTCTTTTATATAGGGATACTGATAATTATACACCGATCTGTCCACCAAACCCATATATTGGTATTTCTACTTTATAGAGCAAGTGGGCCTCACATGGCCTTTTAATTGACCAATAAAGCATGAGTGTATGAGTTAGGTGTACAAATTCGGTGTAGTATTACCATTTTCCTTTTCATAATATATATGATGCTTTATGATTGATTTAAGAAGTCTAATCAATTGGCCTATGTAGGATAGATGAGAACCAGTGATGATTGATCAATTATTGTAGGACCCACAATGGACAATAGCAGGAAAGAGTAATTGTTTAGATCATGTACGTAGGATGTCATATTTTTTTTTTTATAATGAGGGTTGTCCGAGTCATTAGCACCCGAACTAGAAGGAACAGGGCAACCAGCCTCTTAGAATAGTTAGGTTGAGATAGGATGTCATTACTACTCATTGAAATGAGAAAAGCTTTCAAGAATGAATTTACATTCACGATTTGGATTCAATCCACAAAGGAGCTGTTATTTCACTGCATATATAGTTTGGAACACGCGTATATACATGCTTTGGAGTGCTACTATATGATGTTTATTTGTTGTCTTGGGAGAAGAATGAATTTATTGCGGGCATGACTTCAGGACGTCGCTGCCGGAGGAACTTGCGGAGGCCATGCAGCGCATACTTCTTACCTTCTTCGGCATTTTCGAGTACCGCAGTGGTACGATGCTCTTTATTGATTCTGCAGACAAACATATAATAAATTGATTTGTTTTTTAAGAAATAAATACTAGTTTGGTTTTGCTACATAGGCAATCTTTTGCCTCATAGTCTATAATACTTCATAGTAAAATTGTCTTATACAGTTGCTCAAAAAATATCTCACACCCCCAAGAGAAAGAAAGAAAGAGAGGGTTAGAAAGACCTGACATCAGGGTTGAGGAGGACGTTGCGACTGAGCTGGAAGATGCACATACCAGTGACGAAGCTCATGGCAGCCATTAAGGGGTACACCTGATTATATTAACAGGGTAAAAGGTTATTTTGCTAAGCAACATGGGGTTTTTTTAAACAGGTAGAAGCATGAAGATAGTACAAACTATGCAGTCAATTTATGTGAAATTAGAAGCATGAAGATAGTACAAACTATGCAGTCAATTTATGTGAAATATAGGACTTTTTTTTGGCATTATTCAATAGCTTCCACACAACCTCAAAATCAAGGAGGCCAAACTAGGGACTTAATCAGACCACGCACAGTCCATTGAATGGATAATTTGTGGACAAATAGAGGACACTATTTGGTTGTCCAGTTTAGATATGACAGAAGAGGTTGCCTTGCTGCTTCTTAGTTTTTCTTTAACTTTATAGTATTTGTAAGGGGTTCGGGAGCCCCAACTCTTTATGTTTTATCTCTCCCTTCTGCTGTCAATATTTATTTTTAATTATATAAAAAAAAGATATGACAGAAGAATTGACAAGGGAAAAGTTAAAATGAAACTAATCTCACGCTGCTTGCATGAGCCCCAAGGGAGGGTGGTGGTTGACACTCACCTGCTCACTAATCTGTCGGGTCGAACTGTCGAACTCGAGATGACTCGCTCATGCAAGCTTCCTGAGACCTGACTTATTTATATATATACAATATGCAAATCACATGACATAAAATGAAAGAGTTCATTTATAACTTTTAACGGATATCAAAAATTAAATAGTGGGGTGAGTTGCAAGATCATCAAAAAAGAGGATGAGTTGCAAGATCATCAAAACATACAACATTTTTTATTCACCATCATGTATATGCAAACATCAAATTACCAATATATAAGCTTATTTATTTTTAAAAAAATTAACAAGCATGAAATAGGATGGTCAGAGTTCCTGTCCTGGCTCTGATTCCAAGAAGAAAAAGAAATGAAGAATAAATGGTCATGGTACATAGGGTCCTAGCTAGCATGGTACATAGAGGCCTAACATGATATCTGGCTGATCATGTTAGTAGCTATGTAACATCTCTAGGCCTCTATGTACCATTGTACCTTGCTATGACCAGTAGGTATAATGCTCGTGGTCTCTAATTATGGACCTGGTCAGGCTGGACACATCCATAGAAATTAATCTTCCAAAGACTAACATGCAGACAGCTGATGCTCGTGTTGACAGACCACCCAAGCTGGATGCATGCAACACCTCCAGCTGAATGCACAAAAACGTATATAGGGAAGGGAAAGGTCATGAGAGTGACTAGCTCACCTCTGGTTTGAGCCATCTTGAAGGAGCCATTACTATAGAACTTGTGAATGCTGTCTATGATCTTATTGTGACATACGGATACCATATTGGTGCAGGAGGGTTATATATATATAGAGAGAGAGAGAGAGATAAAAGAAGTCAGTGACGGCGATGCTCAACTGGAGGAAGCTGCATGGTTCAACATCCTGTGGGCAGCCCTAGATTTGGGTTTGACCCTATTTCCAGATTTGAACCAAAACCAGGGGCTTTGCCTACTTGTTACATTTCCATGTCATAGGATATGCTTTGAAATTCTTACCTAGATTTCTATGTAGTTTTTATTTGGAAAAAAATGTGGGTGGGCTCCAAAAATGAGAGCCGTTGATGATAGATAATATTTATCTTTGCATCATCCTAACCATTCAATATATAAAGGAGGTCAATATCATTTACTAAGGTTGGATCAAGTGGATTCCGTGCTATTATTCTATCTAATTCATATGCGTGTTATATAGAGAGCTGACTTGTTCCATTCCAGGGAGGATCCCAATCTCTAGCGCGATGGAGCTATCTGGTTTGTTCAGGTAATACTTCCCCGGCCCCTCTAAAAAAAAGCTGACTGCATTATTGAAATTATGGATCGAGAATCAAATGACTTGATTTATCCTCTAGACCGTTAGAACCTCATGAATGTGCAAGTGCGTGCATGTGAAGGGGCTACAAATGTTGTGGGCCCTATATGCAAATAAGTTTTAACTCCTTTTCAAATGTTGACAGGATTTTTTTGGATGGATGGAGTATTAAGAGAAATTCCTCTAAGGATCTGTGGTATAGCCTGTAATCATGCAAGTCCCTAGTTGTAGTTCCCCTTCCTTTCACATTATAACATAAGGAAATAGAATTCGACTTTTTAAATGGAGTTTATTATCAATATGTCCAATTATAGATAAAGCCCTAAGGTTAGCCCATCTCTTTCAGGTTTAGTTTTATGGTGTCATTTCAAGAAAAGAAAAAAAAAGGTCAAATTTCTCCTATATGGTTGTTGTTGTTGCCATGAATCGTGACCATACCTAGCTGCCTGGTCACAGGTGCCAATGGATACACGGTGGCCAAAACTGTTGGTATAACTACACATTTTTCTTCTTTTGAGTTAGCAAAGAAACAAAATGAAATACACACTTCTCCACACCCAGAATGATGTAAGTGGATCGTGTATACCTCCTTAATATAGGATGCATAAGTTACCACATACTCAAAGCAAGATTAAAAAAAAATATTTGATCCAACATTAGGGAGACACAAATTTAATGTGATTCATCGCCAAGGCAATGACTACGTATACAAGGTTTAAAGATCAAATTCACTACTATCAACTTCAAGGGTAAAGACCCTCTTACAAGCTATGGAGAAATAAATTTGGGCATTGACAAAAAGAAAGAAGGTGGAAATAACAAAACTGACCGCTCCATACATGGTGCCGGTTGTTGATTGGCCCCATTTGTTATTGTCCCAGCTAGGGTAAAAGGCAAAGTCAAGACTCAGGCGACTAGCACTTCAGGCTCTTTCTCGCTTGCAGCTGTTAGTAGAAGCTCGGAGACATTTAGGTAGAATATACAAAAACTAGAGATTGAAGAAATTACCACAAACCACCAATAATTTATCTTCTCTAACACAAGAAAAATACCTTACACTTGAAATTTTTTTTCCTTCTCTTGAACTTCAAAGTCCCTTCGAAGTTGTAGCTTTTTTCACCTCTTTTCTCTCATTCTCTTTCTAAAAAGAACTCTCTTAAAAAGAATTTATTTTTTATAAACAAGTCACTCCTTGTTTTAGTAAATTATATTTAGCCCAAAAATGAGTTAAATAATAGGCCTCTCCACATGAGAAGGAAGCCCAACAATCATGGGCTTCACATGAAGAGGACAAAACCCAACAATTCTCCCCCTCCCTTCTCATGCTCCCTCATACTACACATGAAGGCCAACCTCACTCATACCGGCCCAACTTCTACAAAGCTCACGTTTCACCTTAAGGATGGTCTTGATCATTATATCCGATGGAATTTTGTCGATATTGATCTTTAACAACTCCAAGTGCTTCCTCTCCAACATATCTCATAGCTAATGATATCTCACATCAATATGTTTGCTCATAGAGTAGAACTTGCATTATTACTCAAATAGATGGCACTTTGACTATCACAATGCACAACATATTTGTCTTGCGGGTGTGATCTTTCCTTCAACCGCGAGCGACTTCGGGCTGAGGGGCAACTTCGGGTGACTTCAACTTCGGCACCCCCCCCTTCCCTGACCTCCGCCTCCGCAAGCTCCCCTCTCCCCCATCACCTTCGCCCACGGCCTCGCCCTTCTCACCCCCACCCCCTCACTCGCCCCCACCGCCTCAACCCTCCCTTGCCCTAACCTCCATCTACCCTCCGCCACCTCGCCTCCCCCCACCCCTCCATCGCGCCACAACCCTCGACCTTCCCTCGCCGCCGCTTCCCCCCTCTCTCCCCTCCCATGCCGCCCCCCGACTCCGGCTTTCACCGACTGCAAAAGCACCTTTTGACCCTTTTCCCAGCCCTAGCCGTCTCCGCCGCCACTTTGCCTCACCCTCCACCACCACGGACCCCATCCTTCCCCGTCTTGGCCATCCCATCCCCCTCTCAACTTCACCTTAGCCACCATTGTCCTAGTCCCCTCCATCCGTTCGACAAAATGCCAATGTGAAACCCCAGAAGAAAACTCGCGTTTTCTACCTCCCCCGACTTGGTGAGTAAGCCCATGGCCTCTCCTGTCCGTCCGCCTGGCTTCTCCCCTCCCTCGCAACCACCTCACAACCTCCCCATCTGACCTCCCCCCTTTGGACCCTGTGGCAATCGCCTCTTCCTCCCGAGCCGCGCCTGAATCTCTCTCATGGGCAAGCCTCTTCAGAGGTGCCTCTGAGGCATCCAACTCACTCATTTTTCACTCAGTGCTGAAGGGTATGACATCCGTCAGAATTCTGCAAGAGTTTGTTGACAGAGAAGCACTATGATGGATAAACACCCTTGTTGAATATGCTATGGGGAAGCGTTCGTCCTTTGTGTGGTTCAAGGATTATGTTTCCAAGATTTGGAAGCCGACTAGGTTGTTCGACATGCAGTCCCTGGCAGGCGGGTTCTTTATGTTCAAATTCACTACCTCAGAGGATTACGATTGAATCCTGAAATCCATGTGGATTGTAGGTGGTAGGCCCTTGATCTTGCCTAAATGGCACCCAGGCATGCACCCGGTTCGCGATCTGGTGAAATCAGTCCCGATTTGGGTGCGCTTTCCAGACCTTCCACCCCAGTACTTTGCAAAGGAAAGCCTGAGCATGGTGTCCAGCTTTGTGGGACACCCATTATTCTCTGACAGAGCTACAGCTGACCAATCCCGACTAGAGTATGCCAGAGCCTACATTGAAATCGGCTTGAATTTCAAGTTTCCTTCCATTGTCCATGTTGTCATTGGTGATGAGTCCTTCTTCCCACAACCATGGAGTATAAATGGATGCCACGCATATGCTCCAAATGTAAGTGCTTTGACCACACCACCAGCACTTGTAAATTGAAAGAAATTTAGATCGAGACACTTCATCGCCCTGCAGCTACTGAAGTCGGCAGAAACTCCAAGGTTTTGACAGGTTTAGAAGATGTTATGGTGAACCGCTAATCCCATCACAGTGAGCCCTACCACCCATTAAGTCACAAGTGATAGGATCAAGGCGAAACCGAATCTAGGAATGGAGCCCTCCAAGACCTCCCTTGAGACCAACCTTATGACAGACAATCGACCCGGAGACATGAGGTCAATACTAAGGAACTCACCATCTTTGATTGGATAGGTACCTTATATGGTTTTGGGTAAGCATGTAAGGGCGCATGATGGCTCGCCCCTATACCTCTCCACCACCCCTCCAGCTACTTTGGATGTGCCTGTGCACGGAGGTCCAAAACAGCTCAACCAACCCCTATTGTCCCCATCACCCATGGAAGCCTTTAGGGGCACTCTAGCATAGGCTCAACGCTCACAGGACTGGAATGCACCTGGAAAGAGGGGGTAAAACCCCTATCTAAGCTAGCGCAGGAACAGGCTGTGCATTCTTCCAACCCCTTCCATCAAATTTAGGATAGTGATGAGTCGACTTCCGAAGCCTCGTCTTCTTTGTCGACTACAGCAAGGAGAACCCAACCAGCCCGAGCGGTGGCTCAAAACGAAACTACCAACCAACATAAGGTGAAAAATAAAGTGGGGGGGGGGGGTGTATGCCCCCAAACCCCAGTAAATGTCTATCTGCAACTGGAATATTCGTGGTTTGGGCCACGGAAGTAAGAGGTTAGCGGTGCTAAACCTTGTCAAAGATGAAGATGTATTCCTGTTGGCGCTATATGAAACCAAAATAAAGAGAAAACAGGTTGATCGAATCAGGATAAAAGTTATTGCAGGTTGGGGATCTTTTAACAATCTGAATTTCGACGAATCGGGAAGGATCCTAGTTCTCTGGAATCCTAATGTTGCTATTGTTTATTTGGTGCAGGAGACATCTCAGATGCTTCATTGCTTTGTCATGTGCTCCTCAGGTGATTCCTTTCACTTCATAGCTATTTATGGTTCTAATGATGTCCTTGGATAGTGATGGGTGACTTCAATGCCATTCGTCATGAGTCAGAAAAAATGGGAAGACGCACTATGCCACAAGCTAACCTTAGAGCTTTCAATGATTGTATCTCACAGGCTGGTTTACAGAAAATTCCCTCCTCACTATCCTTCACATGGAGCAATAATCAAGCAGATAACAACCTTACTCTTTGTCGAATTGATAGAGCATTCGCTAACCCTGATAGTTCATTAGACACCCCACCTCTAGACTCCAATGTCATCCTCCAGGCATATCGATCACAATCCTATCATTTTCAGAATGCATCAACCATTTCCAAAAGGTCCAATACCATTCAAGTTTTTTGACATGTGGAAGCAAGACGCAAGTATACGAGAGGTTATCTCCGAAGCTTGGGAGACGTCCATTCAAGGTCAGCCCTTGTTCATACTTTATAAAAAATTGTAGGCATATAAAGAAGCTCTCAAAAGGTGGAATAGAGATCATTTCGGGGATGTCAATGCAAGATATAGAGTAGTAGTTCTTGAACTCCAGGCCTTACAAATTGCACTGCAAAATCAGCCCTTCGATGATGATTTGAGGAGGAGTGTCAACTCGGCGCGACAAAAAGTATGTGAAGAGGATGGTATTAGAGAATAATATTATCGTAAAAAATCAAGAGTTAAGTGGCTCTAAGAAGGAGACAGATTCTCCAAGTTTTTCCATGCCTCTGTCGCTTCTCACAGTGTTCAGAACACCGTTCATGACATATTTGATGATTTGGGCACTCGATTGGAATCCCCCCAGGAAATAGGAGTCAAAGCATAGTTGTTTTACAAGAAGCTATTCACTCCTACCACAACAACTTCTTAGGTAACACTCCCCTTTTCTCAGACCCTAATTCCGGACCAAGCTATTTTCTTGTCCAGTGATGTAGGTGATGATGAGATCAGATGGGCTGTATTCCAGGTGCCCAATAGAAAAGCACCAGGTCTGGATGGCTTTCAAAAAGAATTCTTTACTCACTTTTGGGATATCATTGGTCCGGACTTCCTGTTGGCAGTGCGAGACTTCTTTAAGAGATGGTGCATGCTCAGGGCCCTAAACCACACATTTCTAACCCTCATCCCTAAGAAGTTAAATTCAAAGAAGTTTGAGGAATTCAGACTGATTGCCCTCAGCAACCTCATCTACAAAACCATCTCAAAAATTATGGCAAACAGGTTAGCTTTAGTGCTCCCTAATCTGATTAGCGTCAATCAGTCGGCCTTTGTAAATGGGAGAATAATTGGTGAGAACATCTTGCTTGCCCATGAACTTGTCCGTAATATGCATCGTCACGAGGGTCAGAATCGGCTATGTGTAAAAGTTGATTTGAGGAATAAGATAGGATTACATCTTCCATGTCCTGAAGGCTCTTGGTTTTGATAATAAATGGATTCACTAGACCCGGCAATGTATATGCACCCCTACTTTCAGTGTCTTGATTAATGGGTCGAACTACGGACACTTTTCATGTGCAAGTGGCCTTCGGCAAGGATGTCCGTTATCACCTCTTTTGTTCTTATTATGCATGGAAGGACTGTCAGCTATGTTAAACCAGGCCTCAACGAACGGCAATCTCAAGGCACCAAACATCGAGGGAGGTATTCCTATTTCGCATTTTTTTTCTGACGATGTTCTCTTGTTCTCTATAGAGGACATACAATCGGCAGTGTGTATTATGGACATTCTTTCATCTTTTGCAGATATGTCGGGCCTCTAGGCAAACATTAGCAAGATCTCCATCTTCTTCTCTGCAGGGTGTGCAACACAAGTCAACCATTCTAGAAATGCTCGACTTTCAGGAAGGGTGTTTTCCGATCACTTATTTAGGTATGCCTCTATCCTTTAAGCATATCTCCTATTCAGCCTGCAAACCTCTTCTTCACAGGATCTCTGGCTGTGTCAATAGGTAGAAAACTGTACTCCTATCATACACCGGGAGATTACAATTGATCAAATCAGTTATTGGTGGATTGAATGTCTACTGGACATCCTGCTTTAAACTTCTCAAAAAAATCTGCCACAAGGTGGAGAGCATCATGGCCACTTTCCTATAGAAAAGTACTACCCAATCCAATGGATTTCACAATATTTCTTAGCGAAAGCTTTGTCGTCCTCTGAAAGGAGGAGGTCTTGGGCCAAGACATCAATAATGCAAATCTTGCTAAGCTCTTTTGGAGATGTGTCACCTGTAATGAGTCTCTCTGGTGTCTATGGGTCCATGGGGTGTATCTTAGCAATAACTTCATCTGGACAGCTAGATCTCACAATTGTTCCTATGCTTGGAAATCTATTCTTCAATTACAAACTTTCATGCAGGAGAGATGTGTTTTCAACACTAGAAATGGGTGCAAAATACGGATGTGGTTAGACCCATGAAGTGACCTGTTAACTCTTGCCTTAAATTTAGCAACATAATCGTTCTGGAGTTGGGAGGTAACACAAATTAATCAATTGCGGATTATCTTAATTCTGGTAAACTCCAAAATGAACAACTCCTCTCAAGAAGAGGTGACCTTGCCAAGATGGAAATCCTAGAGAAATTGCCGGTGCTTACTAAGTCAGAGGATTCACATGGGTGACTTAATCAATCCGGAAAGTTTACATTTAAGAGCGCATGGGATGCAAACAGAGCGAAATCTAGAAATGTGTCATGGCATGAGCTCATATGGTTCAAATATCGGGTGAATTATTACTCCTTTTGCACTTGGATGGCACTCAATGAAGGGCTACTCACATTAGATAATCTGAAAAGAAGAGGGATCTCTTTAGTAAACAGGTGTGTTCTATGCAAGAAAAGTAAAGAATCAATCCGGCATCTAATGTTTGAATGTATATACGCTAAGGTGATTTGGCGTATATTCCTGCGTAAGTGCAATATTTACCATACAATTGAGGGGTGCTCTACGGAATGAGATTGGCTGATTCAGTTTGTTAGAAACAACAAATACACAAGGCATATAATCTAAGCTGGTTTCACAAGCTTTGTTACTATGATATAGGAGGACAGGAACAGACGAATTTTTGAAGATAAAAAGCTTGAGACATATGTAGTGAGTCAAAACCTCATCCACAGAGCAAAGGAAATCTTTAATGCCTTCAGCTCAAGGACATTTGTCTCACACATTGCCCTTTCTTGCACACTTTTTGGGATGAGCGGAACCCTTGAACAAAGAGAGCGTTGGGACCTAGAGATCTAGTGGGGTCGGCAGCCTTTGGTCCCGTATTCTGGCAATTTGCAGTTTTTTTTTTGTGATCGATCGGCAATCTAGAGATCGATTGCCGAGCGCCAATTATAACAGGAAAATGGAAGAGTGATCGATCGTGCCCTTCCCGATCGATTGTAACTACTAAAAAAATAGTTTATATGAACGCCCTGCAATCGATCGATCGTATCTACTGGAAAAATGGATTGTATAGACGCAGTGATCGATTGTGTCCCTCCCGATCGATCATAACTACCGGAAAAAGGGATTGTATGGACACCTGTTGTGAATGCCAGTAGCCCAACGTCCACAGGCCCATGGGGTGGTGTACGTCAGCAGGCCATCATGCGTTATTCCAGCCATTAGGATATTTGATTTATTGTAATCAGACCCGTTTAGGCTAATTGTTAGGAAATGGGCTGATAAAGAATAATTAGCGCCAGTTAGTGGCCCATTAGAGTAGCGCCAATTAATGGCCCATCAGAGTAGACAAATGGCGCCCTAGTCATATGCGCCATCTGATCCCTTTATATTGAGATCGTCTTCCTCATGAGAAAGTTATGCAATAAGAAATACTCTTCTTCCACTATTCTTCTCTTCCTTCTTCCTTGCCGCTAAGGCTTTCCCTCGTGATCCTGCTGGGTCACAACATTGGTATCAAAGCAGGTCTGATCCAGGGGCGATCATGCCTCCCCGCAAGTAGCTAGCTATGGGTGGTGGCGCCCAGCCTGAGCCAGACGTGATGCAGCAGGCTACCAGTCCACGGGCGAATGCTGATTCTACACAAGATGTTATGCTTTCTCTACTCAATTCGATTAACATGCGATTGTAGCATGTCGAACTCGCCCAGACACAGATGAAGGCTGAGATCGCAACCCAGGCTACCCTCAAGACCACTCCACCGTCGTCCGTAGGAGGGCTTGGAGGCCAAGAGCGGCTAGGGGGCTCTCAGACAATGGGCGGATCAATCCTGGGTAATCCTATCGGTCATTCTTTTCCTCGAGGTATGCAAATTGGATCTATGCACTTAGACGCTGATGGGGGCCATAACGGCTAGGAGTCACGAGGCCTGGAAGGTGTTCGTATTAATTCCTCAATGAACACACACCCTCGCAATATGCAGTTTGAGATGGAGGATGATATGGAGGAGTTCTCTGAGGCTCGCAGAGGCCAGCGAGCCAGCGCTGAGCCGAGACTGGCCCGATTACAGTTCCCACGGTACAGTGGAGAGGAGGACCCTGTTGAATGGCTTTACAAGGCCGATAAATTCTTCGCTTATCAAGGCACATATTCTGATGAAGAACGTCTTCGTGTGGCTGCCTTTCACTTGGACGGAGACGCCTCAGTTTGGTTTCGGGCGTACGAGAAGGAGGTGCACTGCCCCACGTGGATGACCTTCTCTGACGAGCTATGCATCCAGTTTGGCCTAAATGAGTTTCAAGACTTTAATGAGATGTTATCAACCTTGCGCCAAACTACTACGGTACAGGCTTATTACTCTGAATTTATGAAAATTGCCAACCGCTTGCCCGACTGGCCGATGGCGGCCCTGGTGGGCACCTTCAAGCGTGGTTTGAAGCCTGAGATTGCTGACGAAATGAGGCACTTTTTGTGCCACACTATGAGGGATGTTGTGCGCCAAGCCCGAATCGAGGATGAGAAGTTGATTCGTCAACGGAGAGGGGGTCGAGGGGGGGTGATCCTGAGACCATACACTGGCCATACCCCAGCCATGACTCCAGCCACTGGCTCTGGCCCAAGTCGGCCTCTCTTGCCAAGTTCCAATAACCCTCCCATCCGTCGCCTGACACAAGCCCAGATGGAGGAAAGGCGCGCCAAGGGTCTCTGTTATAAGTGTGATGAGAAGTATGTGCCCGGACATCGCTGCTCTGTTCGCGGTAGCCTACTCATCGAAGAAGCGGACGATGGGGAGATAGCTGAGTATGACGAGGTAACTGGCCTCTACGACCAGGTACAGCCAGAGATATCCATTCATGCCTTCTCGGGCACGTTCACTCCCAGGACCATGCGCGTGCAGGGCCAGCTGAAATGCCAAAATGTTGCAGTTCTGATTGACAGTGGGTCGACTCACAATTTTATTAATGACAAGGTGGCCCAGCGTCTAGGGTGTTATGTCTCTGATTCTAAGCCTTTTGACGTATTGATTGGGGACGACAAGCATCTCCGCAACATGGGGGTTTGTTCGCAGGTAACACTGGTGATCCAAGGGCATTCTTTTATTACTGATTTATTTTTATTACCCACAAAAGGCGCGGACGTAGTGCTCGGCGTCCAATGGCTGTAAGACTTAGGGGATGTGATATGGAACTTTCGGGATTTGACGATGGACTTTGAGGTGTCCGGCCAGCGTATCCGCCTGCATGGATCGCAACCGGGCACCAACTGGATCTACCAACGACCATGATCTATCTCCTTGCTGAGCATGCAGACCTCTTCCTCGAGCCATCGGGTCTTCCGCCACCAAGGGTCCATGACCACTGCATTACTATCATGCCTGGGGCCCCACCAGCCAATGTTTGGCCCTATAGATACCCTCATGTGCAAAAGACGGAGATTGAGAAGCTCGTCCAGGAAATGTTACAATCCGGCATTATTCGTCCTAGTACCAGTTCGTACTCGTCCCCGGTACTATTGGTTCGGAAAAAGGATGGATGTTGGCATTTTTTTGTGGATTATCAGGCTCTTAATGCAATCACAGTCAAAGATAAGTATCCCATTCCGGTAATTGAGGAGTTATTAGATGAGTTGGCAGGAGCAGCGGTGTTCAGCAAACTTGACCTGCATTCAGGATATCATCAAATTTGAATGCAGCCTCATGACATTCACAAGATGGCTTTTAGGATGCATGATGGCCATTATGAGTTTCTTGTCATGCCCTTTGGCCTGACGAATGCCCCGCCGACCTTTCAAAGCCTCATGAATGATTTATTCCGCCCTTATCTCCGCCGATTTGTGCTCTTCTTCTTCGACGACATACTGATATACAGTTCATCGTTGGCAGACCATATCGACCACCTGAGGTCCGTATTCACTATCTTGCATGCGCACTCTTTATTTTTGAAAAGATCGAAGTGTTCCTTTGGCAGCCCACAGGTCGAGTACTTGGGCCATATTATTTCACACGCTGGAGTGGCTACTAATCCATCTAAGGTGGACGCCATGCTCTCTTGGCCGCGACCCACCTGTGTCAAGTCTCTTCGTGGGTTCTTGGGCCTCACAGGTTATTACCGGCGGTTTATTGTGAAGTATGGGGTTATTGCTAGCCCACTTACATCCTTACTCAAAAAGGGAGCTTTTATGTGGTCTGACAGGGCCCAGGAGGCATTCGATCTATTAAAGCAGGCCATGGGTCAGACCCCTGTTCTGACGCTCCCAGATTTCTCCTTGCCTTTTGTCATTGAGACAGATGCTTCCGATGTGGGTCTCGGGGCTGTCCTTCTACAGAAAGAGCGACCTATTGCCTTCTGTAGTAAAGCATTGTCTGGTCGATCCTTGACACTCTCGGCCTATGAAAAGGAAATTCTTGCTATTGTGCACGCTATCTCAAAGTGAAGGCCCTACTTGCTCGGTCGACGATTCCTCATTCGGACTGATCACCAGCCACTGAAATACTTCTTGGACCAGCGGGTCTCTACTCCCTCTCAGCAGCGTTGGGTAAGCAAATTATTGGGTTATGACTATGAAGTTACTGATCTACACATGAAATATGCATTTTATTATCTCCTGAGCTTATGATTATGCTAGTGTTTGATTAGAATAACTACTACTTTAATATAGTTTTTTGGTTTTTGTAGGAAACAAGAGTAATACACAAAAATGAAGAGAAAAGTGACTTCAATGGTCAAATTATCATAACTCCGTGTACAAATATCGAATTGGACTGATTCAACTCTCATGTCAAAGTTCAAGAAGTTAGCTTTCCAACGCCACCGACCGCGTATAATTCGCAGTTCGGAGCAAAAAGTTATAGCCATTTGAAGATTCCGGACATTAAAAACGATCGATCGCATCCTTACGCGATCGATCGCGTCTTCCGCTAAAAAACACTACATTGGAGAAAACGATCGATCGGACACCAAAACGATCGATCGTATCTACTGGAATTTTTGGCCTAGCACGAAGTTTTGAAGATAGTAAAAACGATCGATCGACTTCGTCCGGCGTCGTTCGCCATACGATCGATCGGAAGCAATTAACAAAGGAAAACGGCTTCGTTCAGCTGCGTTCGCAAGGCGATCGATCGTGCTATACGGGCGATCGATCGGTGCATACGGAAAACGCAATTTAACCCTATTTTGACTCGGATTTGGAAGGGGATTTGAGGGCTTTCCTTCATCCTTATATATAGGCCTTAAGGGAGAACGTATTAGGCATTCAACCTTGGAGAACCAGAGCTTTATTGGAGGCTAGAGAGGAGCAAGAGAAGGAGTCTTGAGCAAAGAAGAAGAAGAAGGATTCATGACGATGGATCTATGTTGTGAACGTCACACACTTAAGGCGCGTAGTCTATCTTAGGCAGTATTTTATTATTAAGATCAATTAGTGATTGTAATAAATGCCTGATTAGATGTAACGGGCTGTAATCATGAATTGTAATTATGTCGTCCTTTGTTGTCATGATGTCGACATGTGACATCATGACAACATTATGTCGTCATTGTGACAAGTAGGAGTCCTCTTTATAAGGAGGTCTTCTTCCTCCTGGATGGGTATGCAATAAAGAACTTATTTCCCTACTCTTCTTCTTCTTCTTCTTCTTCCTCTTTGCCGTCAAGGCGAACTCTTGTGACCTTGCTGGTCACAACAATCTACTTAAACAGGCTTTTCTTTTCTCCCTTTCTATGTGTAACTAAATTCCTTGTCAAGGCTTGATGAAGCCCTAGATGTGTATTGCTACTCTTGATAGTTTAATTCTATAAAGTTGATTATGATTCATGCTTAATGCGATTTCATGAGTTTTTTTGAGTGCTTGACCATAGACTTGATTGATTTGCATGAAATTAGATCTTTTTAATTCCTGCGCTTAGCTAAAAGTAGGCTGGTGTTAATTCTATGCCCGACCAAGGATAGAATTATCTACATTAATTTTTAGTGGATGAACTCTCGTGTCCGACCAAGAACGTGAGTGAATTCATTGTGATTTGTGTGTCTGACCATGAACACAAATTACCATATCATGTTAACTTATGCTTAATAATAATTGAGAGTAGTAATTGCATGTCTAGTGGTGGATTCTCTGCCTTGATGTTTCTCCATATTGATTAAATCTCAGTTAGATTAGATAAAGTCCATTGCTTTCTTTAGAATTAATTAAACTACATCTTTTTTGCCTCTTGAATTTGGTAAAAGATTAATCCGTCCCTGAGGTTCGACAACCCTTATCAATACTCACCGTAGTACAATTGCCTTGTGCACTTGCAAGGGTTTATATTTAAACGGTCAAGTTTTTGGCGCCGTTGCCGGGGACGGCTCAATAATTTACTAAATTCTTAGCATAGTTAGTGTTAGAGTAGTTTAGTTTCCTTTAGACTTCTATTTAGTAGCTTAATCGCTTTCTTCTTCTTTTTGCAGGATTAAGAGAGGACGCTGATTTTCGTCATCGTTGGAAGGGCCATCCCTTCCCACTGTTTGCACTCTCTTAACCCTCTTTTAGAATAAATTTGGGTGCTTGGTGTTTTCCTTTTATTTGTGGGATTGCATGACGTGCTAGTTGTCGCTATTAGGTTGCTAGTTGTCGCTATCTAGGGTTGATGTTTGCTAGTTGTCGCTATTAGGACTGCACATGTTTTGTTTGATTTTATTTGTGCATGCATGGTCGTCGTTCCCTGAACCCTGACCTAGCCTTTGACCCTGATCCTGAGCGACTCTACAGAATTTTGAGAACTCCTAGACAATCAATTCCTGAAATCCAACATATGGCGAACAACATGAACCTCGGGGATGGTACTGGTCTAAACCAGAATCCATTAATCCCCCATGCCCGAACCCTGCAAGATTACTACCGTCCAACAGCTTACACCTCCCCTTCCTGTATCCTACTTCCTGCAACCGTGGCTAATTTTGAAATTAAGCCAAACATCATCCAGATGCTGCCCACATACCATGGCCAATTAAATGAGAACCCCTATAGGCACCTACAAAATTTCCTAGAGGTTAACACAACATTTAAACTTACACTATCTGATGACCAGGTGCGCCTTAGGCTGTTCCCTTTACCTTAAAAGATAGGGCCAAGGAATGGCTGTACTCTCTTGAGCATAACTCTATTTCCACTTGGGAGGAACTTCAAGCCGAATTCCTCAAGAAATACTTTCCTGTGGGGCGGACCAATAAGATCCGCCATGAAATCATCACTTTCACCCAGATACCTAATGAACAATTCCATGAAAGCTGGGAGAGGATGAAAGCCCTACTCCGGTCCTGTCCCCACCATGATGTGCCCAAGTGGCAATTAGTACAGAGATTTCATGAGGGTGTGTGTGATCAGCATAAGACCTTAATAGACGCCTCTTGTGGAGGCACATTTATGAAAAAGACTCCGGATGATGCTTGGGATCTACTAGAGGACCTGAGCGAAAACTCTTTACACAGTGCCACCCTCTATAGATCTGAAGGCCATATGCCTGGCAGGAGTGCCTCAAGGGGAGGCATGTATGATGTTAAAGCTACCACAAACCTAGAACACCAAGTGGCATCCCTAACTGAGAGATTTGACAGGTTGTTTTCACAGACTCCACCTTATACCCCAACCTCTCATGATGCCTGCACCATCTGTGCCAGCCCTATGCACACCATTGTTGACTGCCCTTCAGCCTTCCAATATCCAGACCTAGTACAAGAGCATGTCAACAGTGCACAAACTTTTTCCAGAGCCAACAATCCATACTCCAACACTTATAACCCCGGGTGGCGTGATCACCCTAATTTTTCTTGGAGGCAACCTAATCCAGGGCCTACTTTTAATCAGGCCCGAAGACAGGAATTTCAAAACCAACCTCAACCGTATCAGCCATCCTCAGCCCCGCACTTTGGCCAATCTAATAAGAAACCAACAATTGAAGACCAGCTGAGCCAAATAATGGCCACCCAATCCACCATGCTTACGGTTTTAACTGAGCTGACAAATGAACAAAAGTCCGAGGCCCAGCTAGTCCATTCTCATACACAATCTATTGCCAAGATCGAGACCCAATTGGGACAGCTAGCTCAAGCCATGAACCGTAGAGAAGCAGGAACTTTACCTAGCCAACCCCAACAAAACCCTCGAGGCCAGTTTGTAGCTGAGGCCTCCCATTACCCTCCTGAGCAAGTGCAAGCCATAACTACCTTGAGGAGCGGTAAACAAATTGACAACAAGGTTCGGGATCCATCTGTTAGCCTTTCGAGTGAGACACCTTCCCATGAGGAAGACAAAGAACCCAATTCCATCAAAGCTATACCTATTAGTTCTAAAACCCAGCCGGATACCCAACCCGAGGCCCAGAAAGAGAGATCTTATATTCCCAGGGTACCATTCTCACAATGCCTGGACAAACCCTCCCCGTTTAATAAATCTCATCATAAGATGGAGGAGATGTTCGAGGTGTTTAAACAGGTTAAGGTCAATCTTCCTTTGTTAGATGCAATAAAACAGGTCCCTGCCTATGCCAAATTCCTGAAAGACCTTTGTACCCAAAAGCGAAAAGCTAAATCTAATTTGACTAAAAAGGTCTTCCTTACCGAGCAGGTGAGTTCCCTATTAATACATAACCTTCCACCGAAATATAAGGACCCAGGATGTCCAACAATTTCATGTGTTATAGGTGACCATACTGTTGACAGGGCATTATTAGATTTGGGGGCGAGTGTAAATTTGTTGCCTTACTCTGTGTATGAGCAACTTGGGTTGGGGGAATTGAAACCGACTACAATAACACTACAACTTGCAGACCGATCCATTAAAACTCCGCGTGGTGTTATTGAAGATGTTTTGGTACAGGTTGACAAATTTTTCTTTCCTGTGGACTTTATTGTTTTAGATACACAACATGTACCGAACATTGGTAGTCAAATTCCAGTAATTTTGGGACGTCCATTCCTGGCGACATCCAATGCTATTATAAACTGTCGGGATGGGGTGCTGAAATTGTCTTTTGGAAATTTAAATGTCAAACTGAATGTTTTTAATGCCCAACAACAACATCCACCACCAGAAGATTATTACGCAGTTCATCTGATTGATACTCTGGTGGATGGTGCACCCCCATGGTTTTGTCCCACTTATTCATTTGCTCCTTCTTTCATTAATTTTAATGTGTGTAGTAGGACCACTGAGGGACTGAACGTTGGATTGAAAGACCCTGGATAAGTTGAACTAAAGGAGTTTCGTCTGGCTAAAGACGTTAAACTTAGCGCTTGGTGGGAGGCAACCCACGTATTCATGTGTATGCTCTCCTTTATTTAATTTTCTTTGTTATATGCTCATTGTCATGCTATATTTTGTTCACATTGAGGCCAATGTTCATAATAGGTTTGGGGGAGGGAATAGTGCTTGCATAAAAGAAAAAAAAATTCAAAAAAATAAAAAAATAAAATTTGATTAGTTTTTAAGTTGTTTGTTAGTACTTTTTTTTAGGTTTTGATAGTTTATCCCGTGATGATGCATATTACAATTCTTAGGAGATTAATTTGCATTGGAAGTGTGAGTAAGTATACTGGAGGATAGATACACTTAACTGAGCATACCTTTCTGTTACAGTCCTCTTGGAACAGGTGCTTAAACTAAGAAAATTCACTTACACACACTAGTACATAAAGTAATACCATCTAGAGATTTGTTGAATGCTAATTTACAGTGGGATGTCTTTAGTCATAGTCATTGGATGATGTGTAGTTGTCTGTTGAGCTTAAAAGATCATGATAGACCATTTACTTGGCTATGGCAAGGGATTGGAACCGGAAATAGGTTGAGAGTATAATACAGCCTGGACAAAATAAAGATGTGCTGAAAATATGAATGATGAAAATGAAAAAATGTGAAAAAATGAAAACAAAATGAAAGAAAGGGGCTGCTTGACTTTATAGGATTAACTTAGGCTGATGCTCGGGCCCGAAGCGGTCTCTTAAAACCTAATGCCCTAAGCTAAATTGGCTGGGAGTCATTGGCCTGAGTCATTGCTAAACCTAAGCATCTTGAAGTCAGGCCTTACACAGTCCTAGCGAAAAAAAAAAAAAGAAGGAAAAAAAAGTCTGTGGTGTATTATCCTCTCAAATCTAGAATGTTGGACCCGAATGAGGCGCGCAGATCTGTGCTATCATGAACCTAAAGATTACGATGACTATGTAGATTCTGATGTTCTTTGGTTAATGGGTAACACTGGATCTGTATAAACAGAAATTTAGAATGTATTGCTACAATGTTCTACACTTCTACTATTTATGTTATCATGCTATATAATATTTGAGCAGAAATTTCCAAGATGAAAGTGTGGAATAAAACCACTTACTTGAGGGCTTCTATATTCCTGTTGATTATGAACCAAGTACATGTGGTTAATTCTCTTAAGCATTGTAGTTTGTATTTGTCAGGATAATAGGTTATGTGTTTTGCAATGTTTTAATTTTTGCTTTGTTTTTGCACTTAGGTTAATTAGATTAATAAATACATGTTTGTGGGTAGCATGGCTGCAAACCCTCACGAGACAACACTCGTCCTACTAGGGACACCTAGAGGTTTAACGGCTTGTTGCATATGCTCAATGCAATCGTGTTCCCTACGAAAGTGGCGTTTACTTTTCTGTATTAGTTTCTTTAGTTGTTTGTTTGATTTTGATTTTGTTTGTTTTGCTAGGGACTAGCAAAATGTAGGTTTGGGGGTGTGATCTACACATGAAATATGCATTTTATTATCTCCTAAGCTTATGATTATGCTAGTGTTTGATTAGAATAACTACTACTTTAATATAGTTTTTTGGTTTTTGTAGGAAACAAGAGTAATACACAAAAATGAAGAGAAAAGTGACTTCAATGGTCAAATTATCATAACTCCGTGTACAAATATCGGATTGGACTGATTCAAGTTTCATTCAAAGTTCAAGAAGTCAGCTTTCCAACGCCACCGACCGCGCGTAATTCGGAGTTCGGAGCAAAAAGTTATAGCTATTTGAAGATTCCGGACAGTAAAAACGATCGATCGCATCCTTACGTGATCGATCGCGTCTTCCGCTAAAAAATACTACATTAGAGAAAATGATCGATCGGACACCAAAACGATCGATCGTATCTACTGGAATTTTTGGCCTAGCACGAAGTTTTGAAGACAGTAAAAACGATCGATCGACATCGTCCGGCGTCATTCGCCATACGATCGATCGGAAGCAATTAACAAAGGAAAACGGCTTCGTTCGGCTGCGTTCGCAAGGCGATCGATCGTGCTATACGGGCGATCGATCGGTGCATACGGAAAACGCAATTTAACCCTATTTTGACTCGGATTTGGAAGGGGATTTGAGGGCTTTCCTTCATCCTTATATATAGGCCTTAAGGGAGAACGTATTAGGCATTCAACCTTGGAGAACCAGAGCTTTATTGGAGGCTAGAGAGGAGCAAGAGAAGGAGTCTTGAGCAAAGAAGAAGAAGAAGGATTCATGACAATGGATCTACTTAAACAGGCTTTTCTTTTCTCCCTTTCTATGTGTAACTAAATTCCTTGTCAAGGTTTGATGAAGCCCTAGATGTGTATTGCTACTCTTGATAGTTTAATTCTATAAAGTTGATTATGATTCATGCTTAATGCGATTTCATGAGTTCTTTTGAGTGCTTGACCATAGACTTGATTGATTTGCATGAAATTAGATCTTTTTAATTCCTGCGCTTAGCTAAAAATAGGCTGGTGTTAATTCTATGCCCGACCGAGGATAGGATCATTAGCCCAAATGATAATTCTATGCCCGACCAAGGATAGAATTATCTACATTAATTTTTAGTGGATGAACTCTCGTGTCCGACCAAGAACGTGAGTGAATTCATTGTGATTTGTGTGTCTGACCATGAACACAAATTACCATATCATGTTAACTTATGCTTAATAATAATTGAGAGTAGTAATTGCATGTCTAGTGGTGGATTCTCTGCCTTGATATTTCTCCATATTGATTAAATCTCAGTTAGATTAGATAAAGTCCATTGCTTTCTTTAGAATTAATTAAACTACATCTTTTTCGCCTCTTGAATTTGGTAAAAGATTAATCCGTCCCTGAGGTTTGACAACCCTTATCAATACTCACCGTAGTACAATTGCCTTGTGCACTTGCAAGGGTTTATATTTAAACAATCAGTTACCTATAAGAAGGGAGTCGAAAACACGATCGTAGATGCTTTATCACGTCAACCTGCAGACGGAACATTGTATGCATTCTCTATTCCTGGCTGTCCTTTTCTTCCTGAGCTCAAACATGCCTATAGTGATGACGCGGACACCAAGGACTTGATTGGTAGACTGCAGGCTGATCCCCATGCTGAGCCCCCCTTCGTGTGGCGGGATAATCTTTTGTTCTGGAAGGATCGGTTATGGGTGCCGGCTTCTTCAGATCTCCGACGGCGTGCGATTTTCCACTTTCATGATACTCCAGTTGCATGGCATGAGGGCACGTTCCGCACTTTCAAACGTGGCAGTCAAAGTTTTTTATGGGCCGGTCTCCGAAAGGACATGCATAATTATATTGCTGCTTGTGATGTCTGCCAACGGGCCAAATCTGCATCATCTTCCCCTGCGGGCCTTCTGCAGCCACTTCCTATCCCGGACAAGGTTTGGGAAGATATATCCATGGATTTTATTGAGGCCTTACCCGCCGCTGGTGGGAAGACGGTGATTATGGTGGTGGTTGATCGACTTTCTAAGTACGCCCATTTCTGTGCTTTGAGTCATCCATACTCGGCCCGCACGGTTGCTGAAACCTATGTGCGAGTTGTTGCCAAGCTTCATGGCATGCCGCGAACTATAGTCTCTGACCGTGATCGGATCTTCATTTCTCAGTTTTGGCGGGAATTCTTTAAGTTACATGGGACCGAACAGCATATGAGTACAGCCTATCATCCGCAGAGAGACGGCCAAACTGAAGTTGTGAACCGATGTCTTGAGCAATACTTATGTTGCTTTGTAGGGAATCAGCCCCGCCGCTGGATGCAATTGCTTCCTTGGGCTGAGTGGTCATACAATACGGCCTATCACACACATGCCGGCTTCACACCATTCGAAATTGTCTATGGCCGTCCTCCCCTCACCATTCTATCTTATGTGCCTCATCGCTCCTCCATTGCAGAGGTGGATTACATGCTCCAGACACGTGATGAAGTCCTCCAGCAGTTGAAAGCCAATCTCGCGTCAGCCCAGAATAGGATGAAACAGATCTATGATAAGCGGAGTTCTGATAGAGAGTTTTAGGTGGGTGATCACGTCTACGTGTCCATTATGCCTCAGCGCCAGACCTCATTATTTTGGGCTGATCAGAAGTTGGCCCCTCGCTTTCATGGGCCATATGTCATTGTGGAGCGGGTCAGTTTGGTCGCTTATCGTCTCTCTCTGCCTACCGGGTCCCTGGTTCACCCAGTGTTCCACGTATCGCGTCTCCGTCGTTTTGTGGGTGACCCTCAGCTGGTAGTTACTGTTCCCCCATTGCCCCTCATGGGTTCCACCGACACTGGCGATCGAGTGCCAGCTTCTCTCGTTGATAGACGTCGCGTGCGTCGTGCTGGACGTATTGTGACAGAAGTATTAGTCGCTTGGCAGGGCCGGCCATCAGAGGACGCGGAGTGGGTCCTTGAGGATGAGTTTCTGATTCGTTTTCCATCCTGGTTGCATTGGGGACAATGCAGTAGCGGAGCGTGGTGGAGTGTTGTGCATGCTAGTAGCCCAACGTCCACAGGCCCATGGGGTGGTGTACGTCAACAGGCCATCGTCAGCAGGCCATCACGCATTATTCCAGCCATTAGGATATTTGATTTATTGTAATCACACCCGTTTAGGCTAATTGTTAGGAAACGGGCTGATAGAGAATAATTAGCGCCAGTTAGTGGCCCATCAGAGTAGCGCCAATTAATGGTCCATCAGAGTAGACAGATGGCGCCCTAGTCATATGCGCCATCTGATCCCTTCATATTGAGATCATCTTCCTCATGAGAAAGTTATGCAATAAGAAATACTCTTCTTCCACTATTCTTATCTTCCTTCTTCCTTGCTGCTAAGGCTTTCCCTCGTGATCCTGCTGGGTCACAACAACACCCGATCGATCGCCTATGCCTGATAGATCGTAACTACTAGAATGAAATCGCAATCTCAAATGCGATCGATCGCCTCATCCCCTATCGATCGTATCTACTGCTACTTGGCATTCTTGGGTGAACGATCATCTTTACCTGTGATCGATCGCCGTGAAGGACACACAATCGATCACTTGTTCCCCGATCGAACGGCTTAGTAGCAGCGATTGATTGGGCCTTGTTGCTAATTCTGCCCTACCTGGTCTGGGTGGGTTGTTCCTATGCTATGCATTTTATTTTTAAGGGGGGTTGTTCATGCCCCTTGAGTTGAGAAGTTGTTGTAATCTTGAAATCTTTTGTACCTTCCCTTGTTTTGTTTAATATAATGTTTTAATTATATATATATATATATATATATATTTGTCTTGCTTTAGACCCAACTCCTCTATAAATCTTTCCATCTATAACATCTTTTACAAGCTTTAGTAAATACAATGTATTTGACCTCTATTGTAGACAATGCAACACAATTTTGCAACTTTGATTGCCATAGCACCCCCGCCCCCGAGTTAAAGTGATCAAATATCTAAAAGTACTCTTCCTTGAGTCAACATCTCCGACCATATCTAAATCTGTAAATCCTTCAAGCAAATATTTACTATCTCCAAAGCATAAATATATGTTATAAGAATCTCTTAAATACTAAAGAAGTCACTTCACTGCATTCCAATACTCCTTCCCTATATTTGAAAAATGTCTACTAACAACTCCAAATGTATGTGCAATATCTGGCCTTGTACATGTCATTGCATACATCAAACTCCTTATCACCGTTGCATGGGGCATCTTAGCTATTTCTTCCTTTCTCTCTTTCATTTGAAGGATTTTGCTTCTTGTGCAATTTGAAATTACTTTAACGGGCTTTGCATTCTTCATGTTAAATTTCTCGAGTACATTCTCAATGTACTTCTCTTGTGATAATCATAACTTTTTAGCCTTCTTATCATGCTTAATTGCCATCTTTAATATTTATTTTGTGGGCCCCAAGTCCTTAATGATAATGAACTTGCTTAGTTCAACCTGGCAATCTTGTTACTAGCATACCCACCCATCAACATAAAATAATAATATAATAAAATACCATCACCAAATATTTTAGCAAACACACAATGATTCAAGGTTGTCCTCTTGTACCTATAACCCATCATGAAAGAATCAAATTTTTTATATCATTGCCTTGAAACTTGATTCAATCTATACAAATTCTTCTTCAGCTTACATACCATTTTCTCCTTACATTTGACTTCAAATCCCTCTTGTTACTCTATGTAAATCTTTTCCTCTAAATCAACGTGAAGAAATGCAGTTTTAATATCAAGTTGTTCAACCTCAAGCTTCATGTAAATCTCTTCCTCCATGCTAAATTGTCACTTGCCTAAATACTAAGCAACCAAAATAGGCATTGATTCACTCAACATAAGAACATGAAGAGTGTCGAAAATGTGAATTTTGCATGAGCCCCTATGTAGTTGGTAATGCAGTGTGATTTTTACAATGATAAAAAAACAACAACAAAAAGAACATACTTTTTTTTGCATATCGTCGGTTGATTTTTCTCAAGCTAGCTTGATGGTTTGCTTATAATCAACAATTTTGAAATACAATCGATAAACTCATGAGTCGGCCTGAAAATTTGATTACTTTTTTGTAGTTGATATGAGGAATGGTTTCTCATATATACATTCCAAAATTTGGGAATTTGTGTAAACTTTGAGATTATGTATAGTATAGAAAGTTAATATGCCACTCGACTTGTAATAAAATAGAACTGTCACCATTCAAGTGCATAAAGCCAGACAAGGCATGCAACATTGTATTGTAGGTTTCTTAAATGACATTTACCTTTTCGAGATATTTTAATACATTTTTTTGTTCTACTACATTACCTTTTCAATTTTTTTTGATAGAGCAGGGGTGCCCAAGTCCTTACGACCCGACTAAAAGGGCCAGGGCAATGGACTTTGCCGCCAATTTCCTCGTGCACGTAGAAGGCCCACCCATGATATATACATCAGGTAAATAGAGTAAAATACCAGGTGGTGGCCAATGGAGTGGGGATTGAACTTCCTAGGTTACCTTTTTGTGAATTGAAATAGCCTTTCATGATCCATTTGGAGCTTTAAAAAATTGAAATGTACCTTTGAGGCTCCATTTGGAGCTCGACAAATAAAATTGGAAACAGAAAAAACCACGTCATTAAAGCAGATATATTTGGCATCCAAAATTTTGCATGTAGTGACGGAGATGACGTAAAACCCTATTATATGAGGCATTCATAAGAATATTCCTTAGGGTCCTCTCTTCTGGGAACCGGATCCTGTGGTGAAGCTTCACCAGCGAGGCCGCTGGTGAAGTTTCACCAGCCGTCGATTGTACGAAATCGATGGCGTACACGGAAACCGTGTTCGCTCGGCCAAAAGACGCGCTTTTGGCTGAGCGCACATCACACCTGTGTGCGTCATCGATTCCGTACGATCGACGGCTGGTGAAACTTCACCAGAGGATCCGTGTCACGCCCCAAATTTCCAACCCCGAAGTACGCGGAAGCGATAAGCCAATAAGGGTTATAGGGTAGAAAATCTGGGACGGACCGAATACTCGAATCATCACATGCTCATTTACATACATGGGTTTAGCAGGGTCGACATGACTTAAACAAATATTCACGTACAAGAGATATAAAATAACTAAGTAAAAGGGCAATTGTCTTATTACAATAATGTAAAGGTCTTCATAAAAGTAAATAAATTAATGGCACACAGGCCACAGAATAAACTAACATCTAACATAACTGAAAACAAAATAAATGCCATCTACTCTTCATATCCTCAAGATCACCAACCTCCACGCCGATAAACGCTAATCACTTCTCTTCCGTCTTAATCCCTGCATCAGAAGATGCGTGAGTATTCCAAAGGAAATACTCAGTAGGATACTAGAAAAACTCACAAAGGAACTGGAATTAAAATGACTCGATAATAAGAGGTCCAACAACTCCGGACTAATACAAATAGGATTCACTTACCTGAAGCTGACACATCACTCGAAACTCTCACTGATCGAGGATGAACAAAAGCAAATTATCAATACGACTCCAAACTTCCAAAGAGTAAGGAGATAACCAAAATATCTGCTCCGAACAACCAAAGTGTCAGAGAAAATCAATTTCTGCTCTCAGCTCTGTCCACTTTCCCTATGGGTATCAATACCAGATCATCCTAGAGGTTCTTCAGAGGAACCCGGCCATGCTTCTAGGGATGTTGGCCCCATCGGTGCTTACGGGCACAATGGGCAGAGATTGCAGACCTTCCGTAATGTCATACAATCTAAAGCGCACGCGGTTGCCATCATCGGCTGAACTACAGAGGTTCATAAATATCTGAGACCACCACGGGTCTAGCTATGGCTCGTGAGCATACTATGATCCAATCTAAGAGTGTTCAACAAAACTCTTAGTGGAGAAACAATTTATGTAGAACTGGATCAGTCTAACCCTAATAAAGGTGTTCTCATGAAGAGACTCATAAAATCAATTTTGGAAATCCAACTCTCAAAGGAGTACACTGAAATTCTCAACATTTAGAAGGATTGACTCACACGAGTTAAATCAAGGAAACTAATCTGTGCCTATGCACAGGTTGACTCGAAACCGCAGCTCTCCAGTAGAGATGCGTCCAATACCTTCACCTTGCACTATTCCAATCAAGACCATCCCTGGTTCTCAAGACTCTGACAATGAAGTATCTCATATAGCTTAATGGTAGGGTTTAAGAGGATAAACCCTAACCTTAAACCAAGGCTTAAAGGGGAAAGAGATGTACAGTGTTAGGAACCGTACGGGAAGACTCGGTGACCATGACGTTCGTCATACTTTGAATTACCCATTACATAATACTAACACCATATAACTCTGGGTTTTTAATTAGTAATACCCTCCATGTGTTACATATATTATACGGTTTAACATAGCGTATGACTTAAGCTATGGGAATGGACACTGTTATGTACACAACAGCCCCATTTTCGGATTTATCCCCATCTGTAAACAATTTTTTTATCTCTGGCATTTTTATAACAGATAGCCCTATATCTGTGGATTATTACCCAATTTATTGCATAATTTTCTGAATTTTCTGTATTTAGTTATGTATTTTCTAACACAGTCTGTCGGTGCAGGATTATTCCTGGCCGAGAGTACTATACCCTGAATTAACCCCATTTCCATAAGTTATTACTTGTTCTAACTCTAATCATGATCATCTAGACTTAGTACAGTGTTATCTAAGGCATTTACTAACTTCAGATCACTTTCTTAATTAGGCATTAAATTGCATATCAGATCCTTGTTAAAACTGTTTTTACAATTTAGCCTTATTAGGTCACTAACCCCCAAACTGGACAGCTTTTCTAGGACACTTCGGCTCCTAGTCAGACCTGGTAACTGAGATCTTCGAGTTCCACAAGTCCTGACCCATAAGGGCTTATACTTTCAGGTTATAAATCTTCTTAATTATCTCCTTTAAAAAGACCGATTTGATATACTCAATCAATTTAGGTGTAAAATGCTTAAAGTGAACAGCTTTTACAGGACACATAACCAGACCACTCAAACTCTAATTTGACCTACTGGAACGTACAAAACCAGCAATCCTAACTCATAAAGCTGGCCGCTTTTAGGGTAAACATTGAATTAAGATGTCTCTCTATGATTGCTTTATGTCATGGCATAGTATAACACCAAATCTGTTGACAACAATATGAAACTGGACAACTTTATGAAAACAGACCCTTAAGCCACTTGAAACAGAGAACGACATGCATTAATGGATAGCAAATGCATGGTAAGAGGGCAGCAAAAGAGTAGCATACAACAGGGATGTCTCGATTGGGCTATGCATGGAGATGGATACAATATACTAGAATCGGGTTATTCAATTCATCATGTCAACCATAAACAACAAGACGATTAATCCAAAACACCAGAGATCAGCAATGTCGCATATTCATCATAACTCGAATCATCAGGAAAACTCATGAATTTTTAATGTACACATGTGTGAGAAAAAGAGTATCTTACTTTGCCAAACCGATGCTAGTTGTATGTCACCTTGTTTGCACTAAATCTCGCTGCTTCACGAACTCCACACGAACCAAAACACCACCTTTGCACACACAACAAAGAGAGGCTCACTGCTGGTTGGAATAGGAGGGGAAGGACGTGATAGTGGAGAAGGAAATCACCAAAGGGGAAGAAAATAGTCGGTTCCAAAAAGGGTGGTCGATCCTCTCTTATATGGTTTAAATAGACCATGCCTTGTGATCCCCACCGTCCACCTTCACCTCATCCAAGGGCCATGGATTGCTCCAGCCCATCCAACTCAGCATGGACGAGATCCGCTAAATCAGAATATTCAATTGCTTCCATTAAGGTAGGGATTTATCTCAAACTACTTATTTAACAAATCCCTTCCTTAACTTCCCAATTAGAAGTCGATTCAAAAAGATTGATTCCAACTCCAACTTGACGCCATCCACAAACATGGAAGGCCAAGTCAACCTTCCCTAGGGCGTCCCAAATTGTCTCCCAAAGATTGTCCCAATTTGGCTAATTAAATATCTAGTTATAAGAGAAAATAATCCTATACAATTTAGGGTTTTGGAAACCCAATCATTCTACAAGTTTTAGATCCCCTGATTAGGGCTAATTAGGTAGGATACGTCCTCCAAAGATCCCCCAAAATCAGCCCAAGAGGTTCCCCAATGGATTTGCCTCGAAAATCGTAAAATCAACGGCGATCGATTGGTCCGTATACGTGATCGATCGTTCGGCGATCGATACGATACAATCGCGATCGATCGTCTCCCGATCGATGCATCATAAACGCGATCGATTGGTCTATCGGAAAAAATTAAATTTTAAATTTATTTTTAATGAGTTTTCTAGAACTCAAAATTACTCCATTTGAGCAATAAAATTCCATTTTATTACTATAACATTTACAGTCGCTACAATCCGGACTCCTCTTCTATGACCACGTCTCTTCTCCTTAATTCCGACATGCATACATCATCCTTTGTAGTTAACGATTGCATGCATTGGTAGTATAAACAGTATAACTTGTATGTAAGATGAGAAATAACAAAAGATGAGGAAAAAAAAGCTAAGTCATTTTGCATGTAAGATGTAACGAGAGAGTATTATAAAAAAATACATGAAACAAGAGAGTATTATCAAAAAAAAAGATGAAACGAGAGAGATTAGTTTGAAATCCGTAAGAATGTTCCTCAGGATCCTCTCTTCTGTGACTGGCTCTCTTCTCCTTGTATTTGGCACGCATATACCATCCTTCGTAGTTAACGATTGCATGCATGATCGCAAAATCGCTTTATATACGTGACTCAACGAATCCGGATCTGCTGGTGAAGCTTCACCAACGAGGCCGCTGGTGAAGTTTTACCAGCCTTCGATCATACAGAATCGACGGCGCGCTTGGCCAAAAGACACGTCTTTGGCCGAGCGCACATTGTATCTGTGTGCGCCGTCGATTCCATACGATCGACGGCTGGTGAAGTTTCACCAGCGGCCAGCAGATCCGGTTCCTGACCCAATGAGGAAAATACACACTCCAAAGCGTGAACCATGGAACCAACACTAAGGTGGCTGGATGGATCCTCCTCGTGATGCTCCTGGTTTTGCCACTAGGTCTCTCTCTCTCTTTCATATTTGAGGATAATGGATTTGTTGATGCAGGAAAAGCAGGATAAGAACTGCCTAAGTACAAGACTTGTTGGGTTAAGAGTGCAAAGTATCATGGTGTTTGTTTGAAAGCCAAGAAGTGTGTAAATACATGCATTAACGAAGAAAATGCCGTGGGTGGAAGATGTGGTGGAATGTGGCTATGGACTTCTTATTGCCTTTGCAAGAAGTACTGTTAATTAGCATTAACCAAGATGAGGAGGCAATGAATGAGAATAGAAGTTAAATAAGAAAGTAATCAAGGAGCATTTGTTACTTATTTTTATTAGTTCAACCGTCGTATTAACAAACTTCATGAACAATTTCATGCAAAAATTAACTACTACTTGAAGAAGTGATGTTTGGTCTCAGTATTGTCGTAATGGCTATGACAAAAAAGAATGGGAATCAATGTTCATAGATCAAGTATAAATCAATTACTAAGCCCAAGGCTATTATGTATGGGTTTTTATCATGATTAGCTCTATGATCGGGAGACATTCATTTCAAATGACTTCCAACAATTTTTATGCTATAGAATTGGTTCAAATGCAAAACCAAAGCACACTCTAGCTGGCGGCTAAACTCTTTTTGCAGATTTTTTTACAAAGCTGGATGTCTTGCATCTTACCCTCATATTTCGATGATAATGTTGAGGACTTCACAAAGTTTTGAAGTAAGCCAAAATTTGATTTTCCTTCTTATTTTATCATGCCTTTTTTATGAGGATCCCATTTGTATGAACCCGGGGCTATGCATAAGGGTGTTCACGGTTGCAGACGAACGGTTGTCGTGTCCATCCCAATATCACCGTGGACTGTCCATGTCCGCTAATTTCATATCCGTGTCTGTCCGCCATTGTGCGTACAGACACAGACGAACATGGACATTCAATTGGACGAGGGTTTTTGTCCGCAATTAATTTTTCTTATTAAATTACTTTCTTCTACAATAGTAATACATGTGGTTTTCATGTGAGAGTATGTATACTCTAAAAAACCTACTATTAAGTCTATGAATATGGAAAATATAGGCTCAACTAAATAACAGTTCCCTCTTAAACTTAAATATCTAATAAAAATTTAATACGTCCTTACATAAGATAATACGACAATGCTAAAAACCAATATTTGAGCTTAATAGCACCTAAATTGAGGAAGCTATCATAATTAAAAATTATTTCACCAGTTTAACATTTTAAAATATTAAAGTAGTTTGAATGGTGTAAATAGTAAATAATTAGGGTAGATGAGTAATATTAGACACGGACAACATGTTATTCGCGTCCACAACTGTCTATTAATATGGACACAAATGGCCCGTCTGTGTCCATGTCTGTACATATAAGGAAAATTTGTCCAACGGAAACGGACGGACAAGTGGACAACAACGTCCGTGAACACCTCATCTTCATGACTTGAGATGATCTCGGCCGTCTGATTCCGATCCAGGTGTAGGCGTAATAGAAGGGCAGGCAGGTCTGGATCACTGCCCACCATGCGCGCCATTGGAAGTGGCCGTGAGCCAAGGCTAATGAAACTTTTTCCTTTGTATTTGCTGTAATTTTTTTTTCTTTTTTATTGTGCCAAAAAAATGTTATAGCTAGGTTTTTAAGACGTGGTCTATATTTTAGGACGGAGGGAGTATGTTGTAGTCTTCTAGACATATTTTATATTTGGAAACACATAATAAAAAGGAAAAATTGGCCTAATATTTAGTGTGGATTCGAATTGGCCTGGGCTTAGTTAAAGGGCTATACTAAACCAACAAAAATGGACATTGACCCACGTACTCAATGCAAGGACACGAAGCTACATGAGCCCAAATAGTTAGCAGCCCAAGTCCTTCCCAATTTTCGGAAGAGCAATGCTATACCCAGCTGGCTAATCTTTTATGAAGAACGTTTATTTTTTCCAAGCTACATGGTTGCATGTGACCCTCATGCAGGCCATAATTTGTAAATACACTTCATGGTTTAATCCAAAATTTGATTGCCTTCTTATTGTTTTAGTACCTCCTGAATAAACTTTGTACTATGGTACCAAACCCAGATGTGTACATCTTTTGACTGTTCTTGTTCTGCTAAAAAGCTTTATGAAATAACGTGGTTGAAAAGATTTCTACGGTCGGAATGCACAAAACCAGCCAGCATTATTCTGCATTTTCACCTGAATAATTTCAACCTCTTTTGTGAACTCTATATACACCTTTCAGGATCCATTTCGAGCTTTAAAACATATTATAAGTATATATATATATATATATATATATATATATATATATATATATATATATATTGCAATGCATGATCTTTTGTGTTTAGTCCTCGTTTATTATGAGCTTAAGTGTAAATTCCTGAACTTTAAGCACTCCCTTTATGGGTAACACTAACAAAAACCTTCACTGGCTATTTCTTTTTAGCCTACGTAATTGTATACTGGTATTAAAACTAAGAAGACCTTAAACTGCTAGGGAGATACTTTGCAAGGCCTTAATTTTCAATGGCAAACAAAAATATACACTGATAGACAAAATAATCCGAACATGACTTTTTCCAACGTACAGAGTCCTTACAACTCGACTCGCACAGGAGGCCCACCAATAATCTGTGCTAGGTAAATCAGGACATTAACCAGGTTGGGTGGCCAATAGAGTGGTGATTAGAACTCAGGACCTCTGCTTCAGCGAACTAGGAAGCTGTGTTTTAGCCAATACCCAGTTGGTTAATCAAAAGCATACATTAGTTCTACTTTTTTGTTGCAAGCAATAATTTTTTTTCTCAACAAGGCAATAATCGTAGTTTCTTCTTTTGTGTAGATTGTAGTCACACTATTTGGCCAAGAAAAAAATTTCATAATTTGTTCCAAAAAGTTGTAATCACAGAGTTCATACTAAGTGTAGTTCCTACTTCTTGGTTGCCAAAAAACACAAAGCAAATTTCTGACTTTTTTTTGCAAGAAAAATTTCCTACTTCCAATCCAATGGGAGACAGGAGAAATTATTAGGTACCCGTACGGAAAACTCATACTCACCACCATGCTCACCACCAAAGGAAGATTGACACGACCTCACTTGTTAACTTGAGGGCCCATAAAATTGGATTTCGTGTCAATCACCAGTTGGTGATGAGCATGAAATCCAGGTGCGAGGCGTACCTAATAACTTCTCGACAGAGACAGTGCCCTTCAACTAGCGAGAAAGGGCGTGCATGCATGGCAGTCAAAGCAATTGAGTGCTGAACTGACTTCAAGAAATAAGCCAATGCAGCAGCAGCGGTCAACTTTCTTCTGCATGCAACAGGACATCAAGAGTGACAAAAATTTCAAATCTACAAGACCCCAAAAATAGTTAGTAAATCCTTGCAGTCCTAGAAAATAGGAAAATAAAGAAACACTTAAAATTCATTCTAGTTCATTTTTATCAAGAACAAAAACAATATGGTAATTCAATGGTTTTTTTCCTAAACATATTGCAATGCAATGTAATCTTTTTGCAGTCATATGAAACAGCTATCTATTTAAACTGCTCCCAAACTTCAAGTAATTAGAACATAAAATGGTACTATGATAGATGTGCCCTCGCATATGAACGATATTATACTGTATGTAAATCCTAATGGAGATTGCACTATTTCCTGGAAGTAACTGAGGATAGAAAAGGGCCATTGAGCTATCAACTGCCTTACATTTTGCACCCATATTGTTACAAGGATATACCTCATAGTTTATTGATGGTATATATGATGTATGTGCATCACCAGTCCACCTGTTCAATTAATGGATCAAAATCTACCTTGTTAATCTCAAGAAAAACGTTTCATTTTGAAGGTGCAGAATCATATTGTATAATTAATACAGAACTTTTTGTTTTTTTGTATGGTCCAATTGGACTAAAGGTAACTTTCGCTTTCGAGAGGGAACAGAGAAGGCAACAGTCAAAAAGGCATTAAAAGGCTGGGACAAGAAGCCGCCAAGTAGTTAAGTAGGTGATTTGTGACATTGGGAAAGCCGAGATGCAAAGTCCCATTGAAGGTGGATGAGACTTTGGAAAATCACATTAGTAGTTGTTATCTTTATATTTTAATTTTTCCAAAAATATCACATTAATGGTCCACATTATCACTAGTGGCAATCCAGACTAGCTAGCCTGGTTGGAACCTACCTAAGGATTGTGTGATTTAGATACTATGAAAGTACTAAATTAACAAAGAAAAAACAATGAAAGTAAAGCTAAATTGGATATGTTAGTATATAGGGGTATTAAAAGGGAAAAGTTTAAATGAGATCGTTCTCATATAACTTATATGAGTCCAGTTCATGTCGTAGTCATTGAATCTTGATATGACGGTTAAGGTTCACACTCACCTACCAACTGATTTGATATCCACTGTTGGATCATAATCCAACGACCCAAAAGATTGACCTCATGCTCCTTATATGAGAACAATCTCATATTAACCAATCTCTATTTAAAAATAGAAAGAGACCGGATACAAAGGCAGTATGATTGTAATGTTATAAAAAGAGAAAGGTCATTCCGGCTTCATACAGAATTTACAATGTAAATAGAGTAAAGAACATGATTAAAGATAATATAGATTGGAAGAAAAAATGGTTATCAGCCATTCTTCATATTATTTGTAAGGTTATTCGGCATGGATCAAAAGGTAACCTTTGCCCATTTCATTTTGATTATGTATAACATACTACAAGAAAGTTGCTTATGAATGGCTTAACCAAAGCAAAGAAAAATGTACCAACCAAACAAAAAAAAAGAAAAATCTTCATGTAGGCCAAAATTGGAGGATAAAACCAGCAGACCAGTATCTGAAGAAGGCTTCAAATCTGTGAAAAATCTTGACTAATCTTTCAAGTGAATTGAATGGAATTTACCAAAAAGGGAATTGAAATGAATGAGAGAAGAGGTGTTTGACAAGGAACTATCCATGCTGAATTCCAGTTGAATGATGGTCTTTTCTCTCTTTTTCTTTAGCCAGTGTGATCCAAAATGAAATCCCAGAAATAGTGAAAGAGACGTGCCTCGTTTCTCCTCCCACAGACCTTTAAAATGATGTTCAGCAAATCCCTTGAAACCCGTCCCTTGGATTTTCCGACGTCCAAACTTAAGATCAGCCATATCCTACTCCATTAAATGCTGGTGAGACTCCCTCATCCCTTCCTCTTGTTCCAATCAGTCCTTCCATCTCCCTCAGCTTCCTTGCCATGAATTGTACATTGCACAAATAATGTGCTAATTTGGTTTGCCAAGACCATACTGGTGACTTCTTAAAAAAAAGACAATGTGCTTCTCAATGCAAGATCAAATGTCCAGTGACAAGCCAGGCAGTTCATTTTTTGTGTTAACTGAAGAAATTTGCCCCCTTTTCAGCTGAAGTTTCAGTCAAGCTAGGATTTATCTCGTTTATTATTAAAGAGAGAAATCTTATTATGCAAAGATTGCTAGATATTTGTATTTTATGTGTGAAAGAAGGACATTCTAGATAAGGGGTATTCGGAATTGGATTACATGGATGGCATACAAGTCAAATGTCAATCAACCACATGTTAGATTTTCTTTTTCTCTTTTGCTAACTGAACCAAATTAAGGTTACTTGTTTCAACTTCCAACAGTGTCTGTCCCTATGACACTACTTGGTGACAGCACAGCCAACGGGGACATACATATCATCAATAAACCAAATGCTAGTTGTTTCAATTGTGTTCTTTGAACTTTCAACTGTGTTTGTCTCTATGACACTTATGACAGCCCAGCAAAGGGAACATCCATGCCATTAATAAACCAAATGGTAGTTGTTTCAATTCTATTTTTCTTGTTCTTTTTTTATACAGTTTTTTCTTATTTTCTTGGTGCAACTTCAACTGTGTTCATGACACTACTAAATAACAGCTAATCCAAGTTCAAGTAGTATTATCTGGAAATCACAGTAGACTAATAATAGTATACTTTCAGGATTGAAGACAATATCTGGTGCAAAAACTAAAAACCAAAACCAAAAAAAAAATTGTGGACATGAAATTCTACCTGCAAGACATTTGGAACGAATATTTTGATCATTGAACCTAAATTGATCAGAATCATTATAAGACTATACAACATAGTGCACCCAAATTATATACTCCACAAGAGACATATAAGAATTATAAAAAAAATCAGCTTAGATATGTTTAGGGGATTAAAATAAGAGTTGGGTAACTGGGGATACGGTGTACGGACATGCCTAAAGGCGCCATCTTTTCTTCTATTGCCTCTGAAGTCAGTCTGCTCTGCTATCTCTCTGTCTGATTTCTGTCCGTCTATCTATCTTCCCAAGAAAAAATAACGAAAATAGCAGTGTATGACTCAGGCCAGAATCTATACTGAGAATTGGACTAGTAATCCTTGCCATGACAGTGAGTCACTTTGTCATTTCACTACCTTGCAATTATAGAAGAGCAAGAAGAGAAGATCACCATGACCATTTCCAAATGTATTGACCGGGAAAATCTGCTCAGTAACATTGTCAAACAGTATTTGTTCTTTCAGGCCAAAATGGCATTACTATCATGGCTTCGTAATTCATAGTCTACTTAATTAATCATTGAAAGGGCCAGCAAAAATCCTGTTATGAACATTATTACACAATAACTTAAGCTGTTAGAAAACAAATTGTGAAAAAAAATCAAATTTCACAAAAGGGTAGGAAAGGGTTAAAGTTCTAACGGATGACTGAGTTTATCACCCCATAGATTAAGCCAGCCCACCACTTTACGCGGTCGGGGGATGTCCGCCGTCTGTGTTTGTTTATATAGAGGTGTGGGCTTACTAAACCAGGGGGTGGTGAACTCCTCATCCATATTTAACTTAACTCGACACTTCCCCTGTACGTACAAGCATTTATCAAAGCTAAACAGGTGGACATAAATGGAGCAAAATACTTCTCGGGGGATTGAAAAGATCTAACTCTGTTGCCATGTGAAATAACCAAGTTTACAAAAATATCTAGCTAGTAGGAATGGTTATTATACTTTGAACTCAACTCATCACAAATTATTAGTTGGAAAAAGTATATGCAAACTACCTCACGTATATCTGCATGCATCGGAGAGCCGTGGGCCATTCGATCAAGAATACGATGCATGTATTACCTGCCTGCGTCCTCGCTCATACTGATGTGCATGAAATACTCTAAACAATACCCCTCCATCTGAAAATATAGCCACATTGTCTGAAATCATGTGTCTAAACGATGGTTACATTCGCTTTAAAGAGAATCTAAGCAAAGATACAATCATAATTCTAGTCAAATCCAGTTGCAATTGCTTCAACCTCAAATGAGATTGCCACCGGCCGTTAGAATTATGACTATAGATTTTCACAATGAGTTTCATTTTAAATTGAAGAGATTAGAGATCCCAGGTGGTAGGTGGCATAAATATAGTTACGTGACCTAATGTTTTAGGCCTTTGCCTGCTTGTGGGCAAATTTTCCACAATTTGGCTATATTTTCGATTGAGGAAATATATTCGCAGTTCATAATTCGTACTTTAACATTTGAATCTCGACACTACATCCATTTTATTCATCCCTCCATTTTTTTTGCAGCATCTACCCATATATCTAGGATTCCAAACATAGGATTCAGGTGGTGTGTCTTGTGTTTTGTATGATTGCTTCATCTAAAGAAGAGCAACAGCACTCTTTCCAATCTCTCTGCAATTCCATGTATAGTTTCAAGGCAATGAAAAATGCAATGTCATGGCTACGTAATGAAAAGGAGATGCCCAACGAAACCACATGGTACAAACCTAATAAAAAAGAGAAGCAGCCTCCTATGTAATAAAAAAAAAAGAGAAGCAGCCAACCAGCAAGGCTTCTCCACTTCCTCGAACTTGTTACACCTTGGGTCGCGAGGCCACACTTTGCTACTGCAAAAGTGCAAATCCCTTTCCCCCTCTCCTCTCCATTATGTTCTGATCATCAAACTCATGCATGAGCTAGCTAGCTTTGTGCAAGCATTCATGGAGCCCATAACTGAGCCCATGCAGCGGAATCAGCTTCTTTCCAACGTGTCGAGTATGGATTCTGCATGCCATAGCCAGCCCCTGAAAGGCCTCCGTCCTCCCCTGTGATCTGATTAGTACCTTGTCCTTGGGGCCTGGCCAACTAACTATCTTCCCTTACTAGCTTTTTTTTTGTTTTTTTATTATATACTCCCGCTAGTTTTTTTGTTATTTTTTTATTCTAAACCAAGTAAGTGGTTTAATTACTAGAATATTCTACTATCTCCAGTTTGGTTGTTTTCATTCAGTCATGTGCCCTCGTAGAGTAGTCGTATTCATTCAGCTGCCATGCAGTAATTCTGCACCACTCGCCATTTGGCTTCATTCCAAGTTCTTAATTTTTATCAAGTGCAACGGCTCATCCTAGAGCTGATATATATTGCAATCTGAATGTCCTTGTTCAACCAAATTTATGAATTAATCACTTCTGGGTAATTCATTAGTAAGAAAAATGGCATTATTCAGGTGATAAGGGAAATTCACCAATGTGTAGCCCCAAATTAAGAATGAAACCAAAAATTGCGGCCGATCTGCTGGCTCCTCTTCTAATCCTACTTGGTCCCACCTCCATGAGATTGCCATAGGGCCCACAATGGAAAATTTCTAAATACTTCTTATATGTATGTGATATATACAATCCTATACATTGACAAAAGATTGTGCCAAAAAAAAATACATTGATAAAAGATACAAAGTACTCCCTCCGTTCGAAGCATACAGGAGCGGACATCAAAATAAAGTTTGCATCACATGCTAGAGTGGCCCACACTACCATGTACTACATGTGTAGATACACGTATCCCAGTCTGGTTCAGAGCCTCGAGCCTAGTAGCTACAACATGACAGTTGCGTATCTATGCTTATATTCTACTATTAGCCACCTTGTTCTTCTCCCTCCCTCTCTTTCTCTCTTAGCCAAAGAAGGGATAATTAAGGGTGGTTGTTGGGAGCTCCAATTTCCATTACAGTGTTTCCTCTTTCACACGAAAATCCCCTTTTCCTCGTGTAACAGAGAAAAGGGTCGGTATCATTATCTGCCTACCATGTGAATCGATATGTTTGGCAAATGATCACTATACAGTATACAGAGAGAAAGGTTCAAAGGGACCCTATTCAGAGGACTCAGCAGTCAACATGACCTTTTCTAACCCTTTTCTCTCTTGGTACGATGCAGTGTTGCAGGCCCCCCATACACGAGACCTGCAGCAGCTATCCCCCAAGTGTTAGCCACCTTAGAGCTTTGTATCCATCTATTGCTAACATAATTATTAAATCATAAAACAGGGGACTCACGGGCTGCTGATCAGCTAGCTTCATTTGTTTCTTTCTATGTCCTTCCTTTGTCAGTAGAGATCTCCTTTCTATCTGTTGTGTATAAAAATTCCTCTCCCTACAGTCCTAATTCCTAAAGTATGACAAGTAAAAATTTGTAAATTATTGACAAATTAATGAATTGTCTAAAGAATGATAGTATATTGTGCTTGTTCGAGTTATATACATGTACCATAACAATTATTCTTTCCCAACAGCTCGCGCAGATATTTAACATCGGATTTACTAATTAAGAGTACGATATTTGTTTTAAATCCCACATGAGACAGTATTCTCCCATTTATTCTAGGGCGTATTTCATCCTCCTCAGTTCTTTTGTTATTATGCCCACTTGCTAAGCTTTGATGGATACTTCCATGTGCAGAGGAAGTAATAAGTTGAATGAAACATTATAAAAACCTTGTCCTACCAACTCAAACTTTAGGAACATTTTTAATGAACATCTTTTTTAAGGCATAAATAAATCTAATATTATTAGCTTGTTTCTGAACAACTTAAGGTACTGTGAAAAAATAGTTATTTATAAGAGAACGGCTTACATGAGATCGTTCTCATATAAGGAGCATGAGGTCAATCTTTTGGATCGTTAGATTCCGATCTGAGGGTGGGTATCAAATCAGTGGGTAAGTGAGTGTATCACATGAGTGGGTAAATAAGTTGATTGTAGTTGTTTGTAGCCGTTAGATCAAGATCCAATGACTACAAATTGAATTGGAATCAATAAGCTATATGAGAGCGATCTCATTTTTATTTATAATAGTATCAAAGCTAAAGGTCGCTCAAGCAAGTAGAAAATAATAGTTAGGATGGCGAAATGTGAAAAGAATAATATGCATTTTTATTGTTGACATACAAAATAAAATCAATTAGACACAATGGTTACTTAACATGGTATCAGAGCCATAAGGTGCTTAAGCTATTGGAATTAACTGTTAAAAGCTGGATGTGCACAGCATGCAAATTAAGAACAAATGGGAGCTGGATTTATCTATTATATATATACGGGCATTAATTCCTTTACATCAGATACAAAATTGGCAGTCAAGAGACCCATGACTCATGGGGCATAGTGACCACCTGGGAAGTAAAGGAAAATGCAGATAGCCAAAGCAAATGGAATCCCCATAAATACCCTCTCACTATGACTTACCCAAATCATCACTAAACAACATGTAATATATACTAGGGCAGAAGCACCTACTAATAATAGTTTAATTCATGTATTAGCTCTCTTGGCCTTCCTACCCCTTCTGTACGAGCAATTAGGTCATTGTTTAGGAAAGAGGGGCCCTATGAGGGGCACCCTTCCTCCTGCTCAAAGACAGCATGAACTTGGGGACCAGCCCGCCGCCCTTCTTGCGCTTCATCACCTCGGAGTCCTCGGACATGGCAAAGCTCACTCTGGTGCTGCTGTTGCTAGAGCAGGATGAGCCTCTGAAACGGTCAATCGGAGCCTCTAAGATTGAGCTAGGAGTGATCTGGCCGTCGTCTTCCACATCAGGACCATCCATCCGAAGGCCCTCGAACTGAGAAATGGCGAAATCGGATGCATCGAATTCGTAAACAATCCCTGACAAATCCCCCTCATGGTACACTACATGGTCTACCTGCATTGTCATCACATTTAATTAAACCTGTCACGTTATCGAGATGATTATCATGATACATGTTCAAATAAACCACTTGAATATAAGTACTGTGTTAGGTTTACGAGGTTTAGTACTTGATGATACGCATATCTAGGAAGAGAGCATCTTGAACCCTAATTAATTAACTTGAGTAGTACATGTCCGCGGTGAGAATGTCTTTGATAATTACTGTTGAGTAGCTAATTAATCCATGAATGCATAATTGTATGTCCATATGTTACTAGCTACCATTTCTTGTGCATGAAGCCAGTAAAGGAGATAAGCAAAAATGGTAGGTGGGAACAGACCTTGCAGGAGAGTGAACAGAAGCGGAAGGGCTCTTGGAGCACCCTGTCACAGGTGAGACAGTTGCTCCCTGAGCCCTTGCAAGCCCTTGTCTGTGGCCTCGGGTTCAAGAACACCACCTTGGCACTGTTTATAGTGTACGGCTGCACAACCATATGCACATGTTACAGATGTACTAAACGAAGAACTAACTTCAATCACACCATTGACCAACCAAAATTATCTTCACCAACACCTACTAAAACAAACAATAATCAAACATTACCTGGACAAACGAGCAATCCATCAACTTATTGAGATCCTCCAATCGGGCGACATCGTGATAGACATAGCGCCTCACCTGTTCATGAGCCATCAGTGAAAAATCATGACATAAGGGATAATTAAATGTGAAATGCTAATTAAGTATGCTGATACTTAAGTGTGAACATTGCTCGTCCTACGCTGCATCATGGCTAGGCGCACAAGCGTATGTAGCATTACTCTAATTAAGTAAGCATGGCCTTAATCCACAATGTCAAGTAATGTCCATCTAGAACTTGAAAAATCAGGACAAACAAACAAACAATCAGGTTCAATATCGTTATGAGGCTATCTTCTTAGCATGGATCAAACTAGTACATTTCAAAGGATTCTCCATGTACGTGAGCAGATCAACAATAATTGTGAGATGACGTGGCAAGGGAGGGACCGTAGATGGGGTGGGGTCCGGTTTGCTGAGCCACCAACCGGACAATGGAGGTATCCGTCCAACTGAGCCACACTGACGCAGGGGCAGATGGTCCAAGGCATCTTGGCAGGCCGAAAACGTTGACCAGCCCGCTTTTTGGTGTCCATGATTAGCTAGATTGAGATGGGCCGTGGACCTGCCACCGGGGCCCACGAGATCAGTGAAACCCACATGCACAAACCTTTGACCCCGGTCCCACGACACACATGACATTACCTAAAAGAGCACTAGGGTCTGTACTACACTTAGCTACCAAATGACGTTTGTACCCCTCTGTGACGAGTCAAATGGTACTATTAACAGCTTAATATTTGGAATAATATTAAGGTTGAAATTACTTAATTATTATAATTAAGAGAGAGGGAAATGAAAATTGACAAAAAAAATGGATTTGAAGATAAGGATTGGAGGAGAAAGAGGTAGAAAATTTGGGAAATATTTTCTAAATTGGGTATGGTCAAATTTGGTAAATCAGATGTCGAGGCTGTCCTTTTTGGGAAATAAGTGACTTGAGATGAAATTGGTACAAATAAAAAGTGAAGTAGGACTATTTACGAAAAAAACTTAAGATTACTCACATAATTGGATAATCAAATAATAGTTTTTGCTTTAAAATATTAATTTACTAAAAATAACGAAATGGAAAAGAGGAATACAGCATTGCGGGCCATACTTTTTACCAGGTATCAGAGTGCACGCGGGCCGTTTTTCCGGAGACAAAAAGTGGAAAAGTCAAAAAGATTTTATAAAAAAATTACACGAAAATAAAATGACAATGAAAAACAAAAAAAATGCGAAGGAGGATGGAAATGAAAATGAATAGTTAATCAGCAGAAAGGTGTGAATTTGGACAGATTTAGATAAAAAACACGTGAATTTGGAGTTTAATGGCAAAAGATGATGCAGAAATGCTGAATTTATTACAAAATCGAAGATTATGCATTAAGAATCAGAAGTGAAGCCAAGCAAGATTCTTAAATTCTCTTTTGGAACAGAGTACTTGATGTTACATATTCTCCCAAGGTATAAAAAAAGAATTCTAATGCAAAAGCAGAGTTGATGGAGTATGAAAAAACACTAAGAACAAGAAGTTTAGAAGAACCATTTAAATCATGGGAGGACACTCAAGCTAATTATGAAGTACCAAGCTAAACCAAATGAAATCAGTATGAAAAAGGCAGTAATTCCTTTAGGGGTAGCTAAATTTCTATCAAAGAAATGAAATTTTATCAAACTAAGCACAAGAAGAGCTACTAGCCAGAGTTTTTATAGAAGAAGAGCAACCAAACTTGGAAAAATTTCATATGCTGAAGAAGCAAGAATTGAACCAAATTCCGAAGAAAAGACTGAAAGTCCTTTGATGGGTACCAACAATTTGGCATCAAAAGATCAAATTTAAAGAGAGAAAGGAAGAAGAACATGAGTGAATTGGAGTGGTAGACGAGTAGTAGTACCTGAAGGAGGGGATGGGAGGGGTGGGAGGGGAGGCAGTTGGGGCAGAGGCTGGAGCAGCAGCAGAGACAGAAGATGTTCTTCTCGTTCTTGCGCAGCCCCTCGTGGTCGCCGCAACCCGCGAAGAAGGCCTCCCCTAGCAGCCCCCTCAGCCATCCCGGCTGTTCCCTCCCCACCACCATCTCCTCTTGTTTCATCTTCTTCCTCCTTTGCTTCTTGCCACTCTGCTCAGCTCAGCTGCTGCAAACCTGAAGATGCACCTCTTTATGTATATATAGTGTGAGTCCAGCTTCAGCCTTCAGTCAGTCTGAGCCTCTTGAGGGAATTTATTTAAATATATATTTATTTAATTTGTTTGAGAGTTTATTAGAAGTAAATATATAATAAAAAATGAATAAATTTAGGGGTGGGAATTTTGAGTTTGCAAAGGTGGTGATTGTGAGGGTGGTGGTCTTTGCAGAGGTGAAGATGGAAATGTTGGAATTTTTCTGGTGTTGAGCTTGTGGCGGGAAGGTTTCATGGCATACTAAATGTTTTGTTTTCATTTTTCGATTAGTTACAATATTTTTCTAATTTTTTTCTGTCTACGTTAGTAGATAGATTTTAAAAACATCACACTTTAATAGTCGGATTTGATTTTCTAGAATATACACTTTAAAATGAAAGAAGTTAATTCTGAAAAAACAAATTGGACTATTAACGAAGGGCAGAGAAAGTGCGGAATTGTCATAAGAGGGAAAGGTTTATAAAACGACTGTATCAAACAAAAAAAGTTTATAAATGAGCCGTAGCTCATGCGCATTGGGGTGCATCAGGGCATCGTGAGCCTTCGAATAGAGACCTAAGGGCACACGCTAATAAAGGTCGGGACATGATTCAAACATTCCTCCCCTTGGATTAACAGGTGCAGCCAAATCGGAAGGGATAACACGCAATTACTCTGTGCACACTAATGTATGTGACCAAGGAGTGGCCTGACCAAGGAGCTGTCTAGATACCTTTTATTTTTAGGAAGGGTATTCGGATATCTAGCACACTAGAAGGAGGAGGAGAAGGAGAAGAGGGCAACAAGAAGGGAGGCAGGTAGGCCGTAATACAATGGCGGGCACCCCCTAAGCATAAGTCGGCCTAGCGTGGGCGGTTCCTATTATCTTTTGTTTTATTTACAGTTAGATTTGTCTCAACTTTTCTTTTTCTACAAAAACGTATTTGAACTTTCCAAATATAAATTTTTGTTTTTATTTGCACATGAAAATTTGCTTGTTTAGGCTAACGTTGGTAGGTTGAAAAGGACAAAAACATCTGGAAGTGTTTCTGCATTTTGGTTACTTGAATTTTTGGATTCATTGTTTGAAAAAAAAATGGTAAATTTCTGTCGCTTTATTGCTCTGCTTTTTCCTTTTTCTGCCTTGAGATTTTGGATTTTCTTTGCTTGCGTCATTTTCTCTTTTTTGGATTGGATTCCAAGCAGCAGCTGAGAGGAACGAGAATGGCCCTTGAGTTTGGTCAGAATTACGGAAATACAACTCAGACCGGCTTTTTTACGAATGCCCTCCAATTGACTGAGTATCACGGATATGCCATTCTAGGGCCACTTGGCTGTGGCCTGGGCTTTTAAGAGACCAAGTCATTTTCTCACAATTCACAAACAGGCCCAGGAGTTCATCCCAATGCTTTTTGCCTACTAGAGCTCTATTCTTGCCTTGGTCCAAGGAGCAGTGAATCATCGCTAGAGATTTGCCCAACAAGCCCAGGCCACAGACAAGTTGGGCCGAAAATGAGAAGCCCATTACAAGGCCATCCTTTCTCACACGTCACAAACAGGCTCAATAGTTCATGTATGGGCCGACAATAAGAAAAAGCTTTCAAGATTATTGGAACCAAAGCCATGCTCACCCTACAGAAGAAATTCGACACTTCACCCTTGGGAATTCAAGATTATTGTTGCGAGGCAGAGCTGTGCCTCTCAATGCTTTTGCCTGCTAGAGTTCTGTCCTTGCCTTGGTCCTTGAGCAGTGAACCATCGCTAGAGATTTGCCCAAAAAGCTCCAGAATTGTGCCAAAAAATTGGGCAGTGATAACCCTACAACAGATTCCTACACATTTTCATACACAGCTGATGTGTATGGAAATAAGTGGGTGAACTGATGTGGGGTCACATCAGCTGACCCACTCATTTCTATACACATCAGCTGTGTATGAAAAATGTGTAGGAATCTGTTGTACAAATATCATTTCCCAAAAAAATTTCAGCCCAACTCACTAGAGTGCTGCTTTCACCAGATCCTGCCTCCAGTACCACAGAAAACATCCCATTCTACGATCTGCCAGAAGCAGAAAGGCCTTCATCAAAACAGCGTGATTATGCTGTTTCACTAAATATAGTCTATTTTTTTTCATGGAAAATGATATTTCTACATCAGTTTTCCCAGAGCACTGACATACACAGCCACATAACTTGTAGTTAATAGAGCAAATACAAATGGAGTCAATGCAAATGATGATATTCTTATATTAGTTTTTCATTCACTGCAAGCCACGTGATTGTATATGTCAATGTGTAAGAAAACTAATGTAGGAATATTACTGTCCTTTTTTCATTGTCATATTTTTGCCTCATCCCATCGGTTGTATTCTTGAACCACCGATGCCAAAACATGAACTTCCCCACAATTGTGATCATAAGAAAGGATCACAAAAGCAGTGGTCGGAGTGCCAGAGCTTTTAGTAGCAGAGCAGCAACAATCACAGTGGGCAAAGGCAGCGTTATGGTGGAGGCGGAAGGTCCCAAGGAGAAGGGAGAGTGATTGTATAGGCAACAATATCTTTGGGTTTTAGAAAAGGATAATGATATTGGTACAGCAGATTTCAACAGCACTGACATGCACAGCCTACGTGGCATACTGCCATGTAGGCAATTCTTTTGCCAACCCAAAACCTAGACCTACACCATAACCCAAATCCAACCCAGTTCTATAACCCAACCCAACCCTCCCCAAAAATCAGCCAGCCCCCTTTTTCCCCTCCCGCCCTCCCTCGCCTGCCCTTTTTCCCCTCCCCGTCCTCCCTCTGGCATGGGATCACCATGCCATCATCTTTTTTTCCGCCGGTGGTTAGGGATGGAACTTGGGTCGGATTTTTACCCAACCCGACTCGACCCGGCCTTATTGGGCCGGTTCTGGGATTGCTTATGTAATATCCGGTTCCGGTTCTGAGTTTTCATGTAAAAGCCGGACCCGACCCGGTAATATATGTATATATATATATATCATATATTCGGACCCATATCTAATTTTTTTATAAATATTTTTATAGGATGAAAGCACTCGTATCTCTTGATTTGAATGGTTTGAATTTTTATGAATATATATATTATTAATAAAAAAATTAAAGGAGAGTGGTCCTTCCTCGCTAAGTTGTTGTAGCTTCCTGCTTCGCCGTTGGTTGTATGTCGCTCCACCAGGGGTGTGTTTGTTTGCTGAAAAATGAAAAATTGTCAAGGTGAAAGAAGTACAAAAACTTTATAAAAACCGAAATATGTTTGGATAATTTAAAATAAATGCACCCTAAAAGTACGTTTCAAGCCTAAAAAATTTTCAAACTAAAAGTTTTTATACTTCTTTCACCTTGACGATTTTTCATTTTTCAGCAAAAAAACACACCCCAGGTCGGGATGGCCTAGCTCCTAACTCCACCGCCGTTGCTCCCTCATCCTCCGCCATTCCCCTGGTCACTCCGCCCTTGGATCTTCCACGCTCTACGACGGGCTTTTCGTCGCTCTACACTCCAAGTCACTATGATAGATTTAGGCTTAGTAGGATTCTTTAATTGTTGATTTACACATATTTGAGTGTTGACCGTTATGTTTGATGAAGTGAATCTACACCTTCACTCCAGGTCACTATGTTTCAACCTTGGTCCTGCGAATAATGGCACCGTCAAGAATTCTAGCATCGAGTATGAAGTGAACGGAGAGGTATTTCTTATTTCAATTTATTTACATCAATTTCTTATATTTTAACCTCAGGGCTTAAGAGAAGCGATTAAAAACCACGATGTTGTGGTTGTGAGAAAACTTCTAAGTCAGGTAATGTATTTTGTTTGTCGACTTTTTTGGGGAGGGGTGGGGGTCATAATTGGTTCATGAATTGCAGTAATGTTCCCTGCCCCTCTCGTTTTTTCTTTGCGTTAACACCTCTTCATATTTTAGAAGTAAGAATATAATTGGGAGGACTTATGCATTTCTCTTGATAGCTGTAGTCAGAGGAGGCTATAAAGTTTGATTGTTTTGAAAACGTTAAGTTGTTTAAGTGCAAGACAATCGAAGATCGAGTGATCTGAGAGAAATTAATTCCTTTTTTGTTCTTAGCTTTACAATTGTTTTAGTTTATAATAGAAATATGTTATTGTTTTTGTAACTTCAACGGGGGGTTGATGCAAATTATTCTGACAAACAAGGATCTTCTTTGCTACATTTCCTATGGCTTCACCTTCTGTTATATTTTGCATCAACCCCAATATCATTATCCTTTCATGAATGCTGCTAGATTAAAAAAAAATAGTGCAAAGGAAAATAATTATTCATGACATCCATTACATAGTATAACTGCATTCATAGCATGCACCTGAAAAAATGATCCATCCCCATTATAATTTATATGTAGAACAATTGTCATTCATCCATCAAAGCCACATATGGACATTTACAAGGACCAATTGCTTTAAGATTTTGAAAAATTGTCAAATTTTATTACTTGTGCTGCTTGGCTGAGAACAATGAAGACTATAATTACCATATCCTTTGAATTCTTGTGCATGCATTTTGTGTATTAACAGGGGAAACCCCATTAAACTGCGCTCCTATCATGTTGCAGAACAAAATGAAAAGGAAAATGGAAGAAGATGTTTAGCACCAATGGCAAACACTCATGTCATGCACACTTATTGACTTTTCTCCGGTTCATAGGCTTAGTGACTCAGTGGCCGTGTCAGAATTGCGGATGACAGTTAATGTGCATTCAGCTTGTTTATATCGAGACTATCCAAAAAGGTGTTGCACCTTTACTAAAGCCTTTAATGCTTAGGCAGCATCTATAATTCTACTTAGGCATAAACATTTTTTTGGCTGAGTATTTGCTGGTAAAACATGTACTTGTACTTTACATGTTTTCCTGCAATCTTATTGTATTTCTACATATTGTGGTGTCTATTTATTCTTTTCCTTTCATTAATGTATCTCCTTAAACTGGATGCACTTTCGATATTTTTCTTAATTTTTCCTGAAAGAAATGCTAATGCATTTGTTACTGAACGTCTAGATTCAAATTTCTTATTTACTGCATTGATTCCTTTGTTTTGTTTTATTTTTTTGTTCATTTTGAATCATATACATTTGTTTCAAAGTATTTTGTTTATCTTATTGATCATCCACCTACATGTTTTAACCTTTGAAGGGGCATGTTATGGACCCACAAAACCCATTCATTCTTCCTCCACAATGGTATCAGCCACTTCTAGATTATCGAACTCCACATAGGCCATCTATGCATCTTCCACCTCAAAATATTCCCCCTCCAATAGAGGGGCATCAACCATCACTAGATTATCCAACTATGCAAATGCCATTTATGCATGTGCCACATTTCCCCTCTCCAATACATGGTCATCAACCATCTCTATATTATCCACCTCCGCAAGGGCAAGCTATGCATCAAGCAACTTCTTATTTTCTCCAATTTTCTCTCACAAGTAAAGAGCAACCGAAGGCAATTCATATGCAATTTAAGGTATGAAATTGACATGTTCAAGATACCTCTTATTTGGTTGTCAATGCTTCAAACATTTATTTACTAGAAACTTACAATTTGACCATGATGTAATAGGAGATCACATCCCATGCAAAAGAAGGTGAACTCTCCATATCTCATAAGACTGCAAATGGAGAATCAAGATGCTTAGAAGAAATCAGTGAGGAAGGTGTGGGCATTATGGATGCAAATGGAAAATCAGAATGCTTGCAATTATTGATAAAGGGTTGGACATTCCTCATGTAAATGAAGTATTTAGTGAGAAAGGAGAAGGCAATCTTCCTGCGAACACTATCGAACAAAGCGTTATTGATGGTGTAATACCAATAAATGAAGGAATGGTATTGCCACCATAGAAGAGAGGTTTGAGCACTATAAGAAGCATGCTGCTAGTTCAGGTTTTGTTGCTATAAAGCGATCAAGCAGGAGGGATATAAATGGTCAACTTTATGAGTGCACATTTTGTTGTCGTAAACATGGGAAGCCTAAAGAAAAGGAGACAATGGTGTGTATGAGGAGGAGGCCCTATGCACAAACAAGTTGCAATGCACGAGTTATGTTGAAGCTACTAAATGAGGATGGTCTATTACATATCACAAAGGTTGTTTCAGAGCATAACCATGAGTTGCTTGAGCGATCTGAAGTACGGTTCATTCGTAATAACAAAATGTTAGGGGAAGTGTGAAAATTCAATTGGAATTGAATGATAAAACCGGCTTGGCACCTAGCAAATCGTTTCAAACTTTTGTCACACGAGTTGGAGGGTATGACAACCTAAATTTCACAGAAAGAGATTGCAGAAACCACATTCAGAAGATTAGATGCCTAAACTTGGGAGCTGGGGATGCCGAGGCCCTTCTTCACTATTTTTCATGGCAAAGTGAACTAAATTCTCAGTTTTTTTATACAATTGATATGGATGATGAAGGACGCTTAAGAAATGTGTTTTGGGCAGATGCTAGGTCAAGAGAGGCATGTCGATATTTTGGTGATGTGCTAACATTTGACTCAACATATTTGATAAACAAATATGATATGCCCTTCTCACCTTTCATTGGAGTTAACCACCATGGCCATTCAATATTATTAGGGGCTGGATTGATTTCATATGAAACCACAGAGACATATGTTTGGTTGTTTAGAGCTTGGTTGTCATGTATGCATAATTGTCCCCTAGGGCGATTCTAACTGATCAAAGTAAAGCCATGGCGAATGCTATTAAACACCGTTCGCCGACGAGTCGTGGCAGTATAAGAAGGGAAGGGGGCAGAAGCATCAAAACGATGGTGAAGCCTAGTAGGCGGAGGGTGCCGAGGGGGATTCCGATCGGAGTAGGGGTGGAGGACAACGTCATTGCCGTTAGCTTGGGCCGAGGGAGACAGCTGCTTCCTGATCCTCTTCATGTTGTCCATTAAATCGGCGAATTTGCTTTGCCGCTCTTCTTCATTTTGGTGCTTTTTGGTTTGGGCGTGCTCGACCGGATCTGGCTCTGCGGCTGCTGGGGATGATTTACCTCCGGCCCAATGCTAATACTCCTCTAGAGGTCAAAATTTTGGGCCTTTTTATTTCTCTGCTACAAATTTTGGTTGATCTATGGGAGGGGAGGTAAGTTGAGAGAGAGAGAGAGAGAGAGGATGGGTGCTGTCAAAAGGTGGAGGAAGCTGCAAAAATTTGAATTGCCTTGCCAAGGGTTTAGGTCGGGTGGGGGGAGGAGGGGCTGGGTGGTGTCTGACCCGGAGCAATGGGTTGGGTTCAACAGCTTAAACTTAAATTTCAAATTGAAAACCAAAATGTCTGGCAACTCTGACATGAGGGGATGATGTGCCATGAATTCATTGGTGCCAACCTGGCTGTGTATGTCAGTGATGTATGATAGTGTTGTAGGAATATCATTATCCTTTAGAAAAAATGAATGGGTAGGTGACGGTTTCTGTAATTTTGAAAAGTGTTATAACAGTTTTGTGAAGGAAACTTTAGGAACCCTAGTGGCTAGTTATACGTAATTTCTTTGCTAGATAAGACTCTATATGTAATCCTGATGTAGACACGGCGAAGGAACAATTTGGAATGGTGTATAACCCGCTGATGTATGGAACATAGTGTTATAAGACCACTCCGCCCAAGGAAGAAAAGATAACCAAGTGCGAGGCCTATCTCCGGCGAAACACTGTAAATACAGCTCAAGGCAACAGTTAACCACCTCAATTTATCCATCCGTTTGAGGGTGATAAGAAGAACTCATCCGAAACATAGTGCCCTGTAAACGGAAGTACTCTTGCCAAAAGGAAGAGATAAACACCCTGTCACGATCACAAACAATAGACTTGGGCATCCCATGGAGACGAGCGATATCACGGACAAAAAGTTCAGCAACACTCTTTGCCATATAGGGATGGGAAAGAGCAGAAAAATGTGCGTACTTGGATAGCCGATCAACCACCACAAGCACAACTGATTTACCTTGAACTGTAGACAAACCCTCTATAAAATCCATACTAATATCCTCCCATACCCTTTCAGGAAGAGGCAATGGCTGGAGAAGGCCAGAGGGAGTGGTAGAATCACTCTTAGCACGCTGACACACATCGCACTGGGCCACAAAAAGTTGTACGGAACGTTTGAGACCACGCTAGGCAAAACTTTGAGAGACCCATTTATAAGTACGAAAAACCCCTTCATGGCCAGCTGGTGGAGTAGAATGGAAAAGATGAAGAATATCCGCGCGCAGCTTCTTAGAGTTAGGCACCCATAGGCGTCCATGCCATAACACAAGACCATCCTGTAAAATATATCCCAGAGAAGAAGAAGGGTTGGCTTGCAGGCGGGAAATAAGATCACCCATGTCAGAGTCCACCAAATAAGCAGCCCGCAACTCGTCCAAAAAAAAGAAAAACAAGAGTGGAAAGGGCATGGAGGGAAGAATCCTCAAACTATCAGGATTAGGCATCTGCAGCGTGGTTCTCAGAACCCCGCTTATAGACCATCTCATAATCATATCCCAGCAATTTGGAGACCCAACGTTGTTGCGCGGGAGTAGCCACTCGCTGATCCAAGAAATACTTGAGCGGTTGGTGATCAGTCCGAATAATGACGTGATGACCTAAGAGGTAGGGGCGCCACTTAGTCACTGCATGGACGATAGCAAGCATCTCATGCTCATAAGCAGATAGAAGTAAAGACCGTCCCGACAAAGCCTTGCCGAAAAAGGCAATAGGACACTCATCCTGCATAAGAACGGCTCCAAGACCAACATCTGATGCATCACTCTCAACAACAAAGGTCTTTACAAAATCCGGTAAGGCAAGTACAAGGGCAAAAATAAGCACTGCTTTGAGTGCCTCAAAAGCGCGCTCAGCAGTGTCAGACCAACCAAATGCTCCCTTTTTCAACAACGCAGTCAAGGGTGCAACAATAATGCCATAAGAGGAGATAAAATGCCTATAATAACCTGCGAGTTCCAGAAAACCACGTAATGCCCGTGGGGTAGAAAGTCGAGGCCAATCCCGAACTGCAACAATCTTGGTGGGATCCGTGGCCACACCATTGGCAGAAATAACATGCCCCAAATACTCAATCTGACGGCAACCAAAGGAACACTTTGAGCGCTTTAAGAAGAGACTATGCTCATGAAGGAGAGAGAAGACGGACCGTAAGTGCTCCAAATGGATATCCCACGTAGGGCTATAAATGAGAATATCATCAAAAAATACCAGCACGAAGCATCGTAGACAAGCCCTGAAAATATCATTCATCAAACACTGGAAGGTAGAAGGGGCATTAGTGAGGCCGAAGGGCATGACAAGAAACTCGTAATGGCCGTCACGTGTGCGGAACCCCGTCTTGGAAATATCATCATGGTGCATGTGAATCTGATGATAACCCGAACGGAGGTCCAGCTTCGAAAAGAACTGCGCACCGGCCAACTCATCAAGTAGCTCCTCAATAACTGAAATAGGGTACTTATCCTTAAGTGTAATAAGATTAAGTGCCCTATAATCCACATAAAAGCGCCAAGAACCATCCTTCTTGCGAACAAGGAGGACTGGAGAGGAATAAAAAGACTGACTGGGACGAATAATGCCAGATGAAAGCATCTCGCGAACAAGTCACTCAATCTCAGTCTTCTGAGCATGGGGGTAGCGATAAGGCCGCACATTGGCTGGAGGCGCACCCGGCTAGATAGGAATCTAGTGATCATAACCACGAGGAGGAGGTAGTCCACGAGGCTCCTCAAAAAGAGCATGATGCTCCTCAAGTAAGATGGCCAAATCCGGTGAAACAGCCATGGAGTCAGGAACATCAACTATCGGGCGGTGCTGCAACAAGTAGCCATGACATTGATAATGACAAAGTATTGCGGCAGATTCTGCAGACTGAAGACGGCCCGGTGGTTGAGCAGTGATATGGACCAGTTTGCCCTCATAAGTAAAATTCATCGTCATATGTCAAAAATCCCAAGAAACAGGGCCCAAATCCTCAAGCCATTGAACACCGAGGACCACATCATCCCCCTTGGTGGGAAGCAAGTATAAGTCCATAATATAAGATTGGCCCTGTAACTGCAAAGCAACTTTAGAGCAAACACCAGAACTCTTGAGACGATTACCATCACCAATCAGCACATCAAAAGTTGTAGAGTTCATGGATAGGGTAGCCCAGACGGCGAGCAACATGGTCATTAACAAAATTGTGGGTACTACCACTATCAATCAAAACTGAAACCGTTTATTTTTTAATCAGCCCTTTGATGCGCATAGTACGTGGAGTAAAGGTTTCAGAAAAGACTTGCAACGTAATCTCCATCTCACAAGCCTCAATAGGGGTCAAATCCTCCTCAACAATATCAGCACACGTGTCATCCTCATAATTTGTATCATAGCACTCATCCAGCATATATAATCGACGTGTAGTGCAGCGATGGCCAAGGACATATTTTTCATCACAATTGTAACACAGTCCTTTGGAACGCCGATCTGCCATCTGCGAAGGAGAAAGCCGAGTAATAGGAGGAGTTGAGGAATTACCAGGTGGTCGAGTCGCATGGGGTTGTCCAGATGACGGAGGCAAGGGGGAAGGAGAAGGGGACGGCCTAGAGAAAAAACGTCCCAACTGAGTCAGCTTTTCCTCACAAACACGAGCCATACGTATCATTTCTGTTAAGGATACGCGTGGAAAAGATTTAAGGATACGCGTGGAAAAGACTGCAACTCAGCTTTAATATCCGCCCGTAAGCCTGCTTCAAAAACTCCCATAAGTGTATGCTCAGGCCATCCCTGAACACAGTTCATCAATCGCTCAAACTCATCCTGATAGTCCTGAACTGACCCACGCTGGCGAATTTGAGGAAGTAGGCTATTATAATTCGTATAAGCGGTTTGGCCAAAGCGTAGACGAAGGGCTTGCTCAAACTCGTCCCATGTAGAATCAGGGTGACGCTCCAAATACTGGTCCACCCAATGCATAGCACGCCCTTCTATATGGAAGGAAGCCAACTCGCAACACTCATGAGTGGGGGTCCGATGAAAGTGGAAGAAGCGTTTGGCACGTGAAATCCACACATCTGGGTGGCGTCCATTAAATACAGGAAACGTGACACATACTGGCCGAGCCTGGACAATGCCCTCATGAGTAATAGGGGCATTCGCGTAGCAAAGGTCCACATGACCAGGACCATGATTGTGACGTCCACGTCCACGATAGTTCACATGATCTGGAAACTCGTCATCAGAGGCATAATAATCATCCGCATTAGCAGAAGCAGATGCGTGAGGAGGCTAAAACCCAGGGTGCACCGGAACATATAGAGGGGGACCCACAGCAGGGCCCACATGGGGTGGTGGAATGCCAACGCCCAAGGGAAGACCGGCCTGTAATTGGACAACAGGTTGGGTCGGCCCGTCAATACAAGAATGAGGGCCGGTTCGCGGGATCGGACCGGGAAGAGGCAGAACCGGGCCGTCGGAACCCATGTGCAGAAAGCCCGAAGGCAAGCCCGAGACTTGCTGGGAAGAAATTAGGGCAGGGGTGGTAATGGTGATCGGGGCGGTGGCGGCGGCTAGAATTCGAGGCGACGACATCGATGGCGGTGGTAGCTGGTCCGGCGGTGACCACAAAAATCCCCCAGAAGCGCCAACCGAGCAGAGCTCATCGCCTCCAAGCGGTAGGTGAGACCCGGTGAGAATCGCATTGGTGACGGCTGGAGGGGAAGGGCCGGAGGAGGGGATCTGCCAGCGGGAGGCTGTAGAGGCCGGACTGAAGGCTAGGAAGCGCCGGGAAGCATAAAGTTGCCAACTTTGGCGAGGTGGTGCGGCCGAGGGAGGGGGGCGCGGAGTTGGAGGGCGGGGCTGTCACCGCCGTCGAAGAGGGAGGCCGTTCTACGGCAGTTGGTGTCTGGATGGGCATCACCATGGTCTCCGGCAGACCCGGCAGAGAGGACGGTAACAACGAGGAGGCTGCCACGATGCCGGTGGTCGGAAGGAGGGACTTGATGGAAAGAAGTGGCCCCGGCGAACCGAAGGCGGCCGATGGAACGACTCCAGATGAAGCGGAGCCTGTCGTGATGGTTCCTGCTGGTGCGAGGCCCTGCCAAGGCGGCATGCCAGCCGGCAGCATGTGGGTGCCGACGGGGAAAGACGGCGACAGAAACCCGGACGGAGAAGTAGCGTAGCTCGGAGGAGGAGCCGACACTGTCTGGTGATGGAAGGACAGCAGGAGAGCCTCAAGGCGACGATCGCAAAGATCGTTCTCCTGATCGCGATGATGGTTCTCCTGATCGAGACGACGGTTGGACTCCGCAATCTCGGTAATCACAGTCTTCAAATCGGGAAGTTCTCGCTCCAATTTCGCCTTCAAGTGTGTAGTTCGGGTAGTCGCATGGGGGAGAGTAGTATTGGGGACATCGTGAAAGTCTGAGGCCGTAGTCGTCACGGACGAGGGTCCGGAGGATGTCGACGGTGGGTCGAGACTCACCCGACGGTCGCCTGTCATGGCGACAGTAAGGGTGGATGGGTGGGAACCAGGGTTGAAACGGCTCTGATCCAATGATGTAGACACGGTGTCTACAACGGAGAAGAACAAGGAAAATAGAAAATCTAAGCTAGAGCAACTAAAACTAATGTGAATTTGTCATCTAATAATCCCGTTTTGGCCATAGGCCTTACATATATAAAGAGTAAAAATATCCTAATACTAATAGAAGTAGTAAATCATAATTAGGAAACACTATTAAATAAGAAATCCTAGTCCTAATAGAAGTAAGAGGTTGTAATTGAGTCCATAACAAATCTCCCCCCCCCCCCAAACAATAAAGCCATTTTTTTAGTGAATAACATATAATAGGCAAGCATCAAAAGACAATGGGTTTGGGTTCGCTTTCTTAAAAAGGCATTGTTAAAGTAATAAGGCATTGTTAAAGTAGTGGAGTCAAATCCGATTTTCAAAGACATTAGCGGTCGACCTAACCACATCATCGATTGAACTGTTCAAGATGAGGAAGACAGATCCATGAGCGATCTATCGCTTAGAGTTTGCAGTAGACCGGAAGGCTCACTGGAAGTTATGTTAAGGGCAATGGTTGACCGGACCAAGGTAGCGATTGACCGGAGGGTCTCCTGAAAGATGCGTCAGATGTAGCGATAGATGGCTACATCACAATAGTCTACCAGAAAGGCCATTGGAGGATGCACCAGAGGATAGATGACACAACAGTCGACCATACATTACAGGATAGACTTCCAAGTTTCATTCCTAAAACAGGTCTAAGTTGGGTCACGACTCTAATAAATATTTATGGACTCTAAAAAGATTCTTAGGGTTTATGCTAAATTTGTAAAGGGATGAGAGAGCAAGGTTTGTTGTAAAGGGATGAGAGAGCAAGGGAAATGAGGTGATTTTGTGTAATCTCATGATTAATAAAGTTTGTTGTCTGTTATGTTTAGTGGTTGTTTGCTTAGCTAATTATTTTGTATTATATATTGGATTGGAGTTGTGCTAGTAGAATATTTGTTATAGCTACTAGTTGAACAATGATTCTTTATACCCCTTGAATCCCAACAGGTATTATGGCATGTGAGCAAGGAGCATATAATTACAGTAAAACTAATTACTTCGATCAGGTACATGGTTTCGAGAGAAGTAATAGTGCACATATATAGTTAGATTTATATAATACTTTTAGATGTTTCATCTGAAAAAATGTTTATTCTTATTGGATGGTGGAAATCCAAACTAATAGAGGCAAGAAGAGGTTCAACATCCACTTAAATTGACCACATGGAATATTTAAAACAGGACGGAGTATAACTTATCACGTAATTACTTTGAGAAAATTCCTGTCCAAACGTCTAGCTACATCTTGAAATTTAATTTGACCTCAAGGAAAAAGGTACTCTCCAACCGTTCTTCATTAAAGCGCCATGACTGCAATTTTCGAGTGTTTTGACATATGACAAATGTTGGATTGGGGACGAGCTAGACAACGCGTGTTGGAGGATACACTTAAAACAACATACTATTCCGCTATGCATTGAGGGCGTTGCTGTAGCATGTAATCTCGCCCTTTTTCTTTTCCTCTCCCTCACCCTCTTGGCCTGCTACATTTGTAAACGGTCTAACATATCATTCGAGGGGAGTAAGAACTCTCTCATTTGGTTAGAGTTCTAGAAAGTGAGGATCTCGACCTCAATATATATAATCTTACTTTTCCTATTTTACTTTTGTCCCTCGCAAAAAGATGAAAGAAGTTCAAGGTACCTCTAGTCCCTTACGACCTTGAGGACGGGAACTTTAAATGCCTTGTTCAATTCAAACAATGAAAAATGCTAATTAGCCTGCATTAAGATATATATGAAACTTAATGCTATCATTACTCATTTCAAAAAGCCCTTGCTCAAGTGATATGCTACAAAAGAGCTTGACACTAATTAGGATCTTAATGCCCCTGCTTTATGTGTTTGAGTCTTGATGTCACTTCATCACTAGGTGCTCATGCCCATCATGATTAGATCTTTTAACAACTCTTTTAGCTTTTTAATCTTGTTTGATTCGTCATCTATAATCAATCTTCCCATATATATATATATATATATATATATATATATATAGAGATAAGTTTACATGAGATCGTTCTCATATAAGGAGCATGAGGCCAATCTTTATTACCGTTAGATTCCGATTGGAAGGTGGATATCAAATCAGTGGGTAGGTGAGTGTGTCACATCAAGGAGTGGGTGAGATCATTATGGGTATTTGTAGCCGTCAGATCAAGATCCAACGGCTACGATTCAAAGTGGCCTCATATAAGCAATATGAGAGCGATCTCATATAAACTTTTCCCATATATATCCACTTTGAATCGTAGCCGTTGGATCTTGATCTGACGGCTACAAATACCCATAATGATCTCACCCATTCCTTGATGTGACACACTCACCTACCCACTGATTTGATATCCACCTTCCGATCGGAATCTAACGGTAATAAAGATTGGCCTCATGCTCCTTATATGAGAACGATCTCATGTAAACTTATCTCTCTCTCTCTCTCTATATATATATATATATATATATATATATAATCATCTCACCCACTCCTTGATGTGACACACTCACCTACCCATTGATTTGATATCCACCATCCGATCGGAATCTAACAGTAATAAAGATTGGCCTCATGCTCCTTATATGAGAACGATCTCATGTAAACTTATCTCTCTCTCTCTCTCTCTCTCTCTATATATATATATATATATATATATGGGAAGGGTTTACATGAGATCGTTCTCATATAAGGAGCATGAGGCCAATCTTTATAGCCGTTGGATTCCAATCGGAGGATGGATATTAAATCAGTGGGTAGATAAGTGTGTCACATCAGGGAGTGGGTGAGATCATTGTGACTATTTATAGCCGTTAGATCAAGATCTAAGGGCTACGATTTAAAGTGGCCTCATATAAGCTATATGAGAGCGATCTCATTTAAACTTTTCCCTATATATATATATATATATATATATATATATATATATATATATATATATATATATATATATATATATATATATATATATATGTTGGTAGTTGGGTCTCATCAAATAATGTAGCTAGGGCAGAGGTAACGAAACATGGAATCATAATTATTCTTATCGATGAATACACATTTATGATCATTAACATCAACATTAATATATCATTCGGAGAAACTTGGGCTGTTAATTTGTGATTATCAATGCACCATTTGCTCCCACATGACACGAGCCATCGTTCTTCAAAATCGACGGAGCACACAGAGGTCATGTGCGAGCCATCTGTACTCCTATTCGGAGCCATCTGTACTCCTCAGAACATCCAGAGGGCATGCGACGTCCATGGATTTTCAAGGTGGACAGCTTGTTTCACGTGGGTGAAAATCCACATGGCACACCAGGTGCACTATATAAGACCTCCTGTTTGATGATCAGATATGGCCTTTGTGGGATCCATGTAGTGGACCCACCGGGCCAGTTAGACAGATCCGGTCTGCTACTCGGATCCAGATCTGGTACGTGCTCTCCCCACGTGTGGGTGGCGGTTGTATTAATCATTTATACCATGATTGCCCTCATCGGCTTCAACAGGAATATGCTTTGGCGTGTGTTACAAGCACACGCAACAGACAAGGGTCGTTTCGTCCAATTAAAAAACGAGACCAAAGGTCAGATCCATAATTTCAGAAAATCTGAGGATGTTTGCCGAAAGGTATTATGAGGTAACCGCCGTCCGGCTCGGTTCTGTCATTTCCGGTTCAGTACCGAGTGATCATCTATGGTAATGTATCAGATCATATTTATTTTTATTTTCTCTTTTTCCTCCAATTAAAATATACTCCCTCTACAATTAAAATATAGTCCCTCTGCCTGTTTTATATGCTCCATCTGAAAAATATTGACTTTCATTGGATGGTGGAAACCCCAACTAATGGGGGTAGAAGAGGTTCGAAGTCTATTTATATTGGCTGTATGGAGCATCTAAAACAGGAGTACTTCCTATTATATGTCAAAAGACTTTCTTTGACCTTATAGCTTGAAGTAGGTATTAGTTACACTTTGATTGCAAAAAATTTCTAGCCATAATATCAAACTAAGAATTTTGCATGAGTTGACTATTGACGAAAAATATTTTCACATAGTTTGAAAGTTTTATTTTATTAGTTTCTAAATCCTTCCTTTCCTTTCACATTAAGGGGCTGTTTGGGGCGTGATTATTGCAAAACATCCACAGTGGATTTTGGCATCCAGTGTAGCATCCATGTTGTTTTTTACATCCAGCTGAAACACGTCTTGACGTGTTTCAGCTGGATATATAAAATACCTGATGCTACAGTGTACTGGATGTTTTACTTTTATTCATGTCCCAAATGGCCCCTAATTCACCACTACTATATTTTTAGGAATTTTTTGGGTCATAGGAGAGAGGAAGAACCAAACTCACCCAATAATTGCATGAGTTGATGACTATTGACAATATTGTATTCAAACAGAGCTTTCCCCTTTGAAGCATGGTTAGGTATAATACGTACTACATAATATTTTGCAAGAAAATAACATAATTAAATTATTCAAGTTCTCGAATGCATGTTCCTCTATTAGTCTATTGTCAAAACAAATCCAAATTAATTCAAGTAACATACATCAATAAATACATTTGTACTACAATACGGAGCAATTTCAAATAGGGGGACACCACTCAAAGGCCATAAACTATTTTATTAAAAAAAAACAGCAGCCCAATCCTACGGGAAATGATATTTGTACAGCAGATTTCTATACATTTTCCATACACAGCTGATGTGTATGAAAATGAGTGAGTGAACTCATGTATGGAAATGTGTAGGAATCTGGTGTAGGGTTATCACTGCCCCCAATCCTACCCCGCTAGGTCCGGGCTTTTGGAAGCCCCGCCTATGCTAGTTGCAGGCGGAGCGGCCGGCCCGATACAGTTGTACAGAAAACTCGATCCAACCCAACTCAACCCAACCCAACTCCTCAGTGCAATATTCCTTTCATAAGAGACCTCCCCATTAAATCCATAATTAAATGAGTGCACCTTTCCAAATAATTAGCAACTACAAGCTGGAGGCAATGGAAGCAGCAGCCGACGATAGAGGAGGAGCTGAGCTGAGCTGAAGAAGATCAGCATGAAGGAGATGGTGGTGGTAGAGGGGTTCGATCCGATGTCGATGACGCCGCCGCAGGCTCTGGTGGAGCGCCTCAAGGACTACGGCCAGGAGGACGCCTTCGCCCTCTGGGATGACCTCTCCGCCGAAGAACGCTCCCTCCTCGTCAAAGACATTGAGGCAATTCCTCCCCTCTCCTTCCTTCCATTGTACACTATCTATAGCTTCCTTCTTGTATGTGGGTTTTTGTAGTTTAAGAGATCTGAATCTTTTCCGGTTTGAATTGTGGTAGATTGTTGCTAGAATGAGTTGAGTGCAAGTATTGATTATTGTTTTGGTGGTAATTTGTGATGATTCGGTGGATTTATTCGTCGTAGAATTTGACTGTACTTGCTGTCCAATTTTAATTGTCTGGATTGGAAAGCAGAAGTAAGCTTATTTTAGTTGATTTTAACAGTTAATGTGGGACGGAAGGAGTAATTGGTTATTGTGATCGTTGTAACTTTGATTTAATCATTTTACACTGTCTATAGCTTCTTGTATGTGGGCTTTTGTAGTTTAAGAGATATAAATCCTTTTTGTTCTAAATTGTGGTATATTGCTGTTAGAATGAGTTCAGTGCAAGTTTTCATGATTGTTTTGGTGGTAATTTGTGAACTTCTTTGATGTTCGGTGGATTTATATGGGCATAGAACGCAATTGAACTACTTCCTATGCCCCTTAATTGTTTGGATTGGAAAGCAGAAGTGAGCTAATTTTGGTTCATTTTAACTATAAATGTGGAATGAATGGGGTACAATCGAGTTCAAGAAATCAAATTCTGTTTTGCTCTAAATTCTGTTGTATTATTACTAGAATGAGTTCAGTGCTAGTTTTCATGATTTTTTTGGTTGTAATTTGTTTGCATCTTGGATGTTTTGGTGGATGTTTTCGGGAGTTGAACTCAATTGTACTACTCCTTATGTCATATATTAATTGTCTGGATTGGAAAACAGAAGTGAACTAGTTTTAGTTCATTTTAACAATTAATGTGGAACGGAGGGATTACAATCGAGTTCAAAAGATCTAAATCCTTTTTGCTTTAAATTCTGTATTATGATTACTAGAATGAGTTCAGTGCAAGCAGTGATTATTGTTTTGGTGGTAATTTGTTAACTTCCTTGATGATTCGGTGGATTTAATCGGGTGTAGAACTCGATTGTCGTCTCTATGTTTCATATTAATTGTCTGGATTGGAAAGCGGAAGTGAGCTAATTTTAGTTCGTTTTAACAATTAATGCCGAATGGAGGGAGTACAATTGAGTAGAATTTAAGGCAAAATTGATTTGGGTAAGAACGCATGAAGGTTGGATTGGCTTTTTATTAGTTCAATTGTAAATGTTCTTTTGGGTGCAATGGATTTGTGTTCTTAATGACCCAGATGTTTAATATGAAAATTGAGACACAGATTTTGATTCGTTTACAGAGTAAAATTTTAAATGGTTTGATATACAGGGCTTGGATCTGGCCAGGGTGGATCGCATTATCCGATGCTCTCTACGGTCACAAGGTGATTTTTTTATATAGATTAAGGTGTTTCTTTCTTGCATTCGTGTTTGTTCCTTGAGCTATTTTGGTTTTTAATTTTGATAATTATTACAGTATTTTTTAATTGCATACTTCCAGGGTTGCCAGTGCCATCCATTGAGACTGTGCCAGAGGCTAGTGTTTCTACTCTTGCAGAACGGTCACTCGAGGAAAGGGAGAGGTGGTGGAAGAGGGGCCTTAAGGCCATCTCAGAAGGAAAGGTAGCTGTTTTGCTCCTTTCTGGAGGCCAGGTAGTGTTGTTATCTGATATTATCACTGTCTATGTTTGATCTTTCTGTCAATACCTTTCGTGGGTCTTCATATTACGATAAGAACTTGATGCTAGGAATTACCTACATGGTAATGAGCATAGAAAGCTCTGATATGAGCACTTCATTTGTTTGTTAACACCTGGTTTATCTGTGGACAACTGGTTTATCGAGAAATGATAAGCAAATCAAGTTCTGTCTGAACTATTCACTATTTTTTAGCTTTTCGATCGGTTATGTGCGTACTATTATGTGATTGGATATTTGCCTTTCTTAAAGCAACTTAAGTTGAGCTATCAATGCAGGGCACCAGACTTGGCAGTTCGGATCCAAAGGGATGCTCTAGTGAGTAACTATTTTTACAGCTATATAGTTTTTTCTTATCAAGATTGGAAAGTGAGTCTTCCCCTAATATTATCTGCCACATATTAATCAGATGTCTGACTAAGTTTAGCTGGAGCATAATTGGATGAAGTGCTTCTATTTAAATATTTAATATTTGGTGATGTGCATTCATCACCAAAAGCCAATTATTAAGAAAGTTCTTGCATATGGTTTTGTGGTTGAAAATCTCACATGCCAGACAATCTTTGAATTATAAAGGAATAGTCCTTCAGATGCTGCTTATATTTTACAACTTATATGTACAATGCAAATGGTGTTTGCAAGGTCGCTATTGCAAAATATTTATGCTATTCGGACCTTGGCACCTTGGGATGGGGGAAAATTTAGGAAGGGAAGGTTTTACAATTTACCAAAAGAAAACAGACTTACTGTGCTTTTATGAAGTGTTGAAGCCATCGGTTGGGTCGATATGTTATTATTTTTCTCTTTATGAAGTATAATATTCTTTCTTAGAATTGTTCGGTTGCAGTTTTTTATGCAAGTTATTTAACTCTAACTTGATGTGGCTATCAAAAAATAAAAATAATAATAATAATTGATGTGGCTACATTTAACCTTAATGTACCATTATCATTCAATGCAGACATTGGACTGCCATCTGGAAAGTCACTGTTTCAACTCCAAGCAGAGCGAATATTATGCGTCCAGCGACTTTCAGCTCAATCAGTCAATGACGGTACATTGTGTTCTGCAGAAAAGTTAGACACATCTTAGTTCACATGCTTTTGAAATTCATTTCTCAATCAGTAAATTTGTGGTTTTCCTAGGAACAGGGTGCGTGCCAATACACTGGTACATTATGACTAGCCCTTTCACTGATGATGCCACACGCAAGTTTTTTGAAAGTCATAAGTATTTTGGTTTGGAATCCGATCAGGTTGGGATAGTTCATAGTTTACTTTCCATTTTCTTTCTGTGTTCCGTTATTTTATAATCAAGTTGTAGTGCAGATCACTTTCTTCCAACAAGGCACAATTCCATGTGTTTCCATGGATGGCAGATTTATCATGGAAACTCCATGCAAAGTAAGCTTTTGTTTCCTGATCATTTTTTATAATCTGATAATAAAATAGGTAGTAAGACTGGCTGAATTGGCTGATGTACCTCAGGGCTATTCCAATCTTAGCAGCATACCTTTTTAACGCTTTGCTATGACATTATGTAGAGGATATTTTAATAGTTTGCTAACACTTTGTTATAATCTGTTAAGATTCAGCAATGACACTAGTTACCTGAATTCTTTTATTGGTTGGATTAATATCACTAATTCTGCAAAGTCAGGTTGCCAAGGCCCCTGATGGAAATGGAGGAGTTTATGCTGGTAGGGTCTATACATTGATTGTGACAATTATGTTTTCCAGCTATTGATGGATATTTCGCTGATTGGACTTGTTCATAATTTTCTGACCAGCTCTGAAATCGTCAAAATTATTGGAAGATATGGCTATGAGGGGCATCCGATATGTTGACTGTTATGGAGTTGATAATGCATTGGTGAGTGCTTATTCTCTGATGTAAGTTGGTTTCTGTTAAGACAATAGGGGATTTTTAACCATTAAGTTTAGTAGCTTCACTGTATTTGTTTCTGATCTTGCCTACTAATGTAATCTATTGCTTGAAAGCAGGTTCGTGTTGCTGACCCAACTTTCATAGGGTTTTTTATTGATAAAGGTGTAGCTGCTGCTGCAAAAGTTGTCCGCAAGGTACATAATTCTTTTTTCTCTAAATGAGTATTACATTTTTTTCTCTCTCATTCTGTTGGCTTCTAGTTGTTGTTTTTTTTTTGGATTCTTCCATGGAATTTCCTGATAAAAATCTTTAATTAATGTTTTTCTCCGTGCAAAACAGGCATATCCCCAAGAAAAAGTCGGGGTGTTTGTTCAACGTGGCAAAGGTGGCCCAATTTCTGTGATTGAATACTGTGAGATGGATCAAACAATGGCTTCCGCAATTAATCAGGAGACTGGACGCCTTCGCTATTGTTGGAGTAATGTGTGGAATCTATCATTTGCATTTGTCTCAGCATTTATCTGCTAAGTTTATATAGATATTATTCTTGGTTGTATATAACTTATTTATATGTTAGACATAGCAATTGGTTATTTTTCCACTCCCGTAAAGAAAATGTTTATTGATGCTAGCACTAGAAAACACTCTTATTCATATCTCATCATTTTTCAGTTTTTCTATTGCAGGTATGCTTGCACATGTTCACTTTGGATTTCCTGAATCAAGTGGCAAATGGACTTGAAAAAGACAGCATGTTAGTGCTTCTCATCTTTTGTACATTGTATTTTGTTAATCCTCTTCATTTGCTCTCATTTCCTTGAACAAAGGTTGCTTGTAGTTCAAGACCTTCCATGGTTATAGACAGTATAGTTAAATTATTTAGCTGCCAGTAAGATTTTAAGAATAAGAAAGGGATATAGGCGCCAAGAAGTGGTGGTTATCACTTGCTGGAAACCTCAAATCTGGATGGATATTATTATTAATCTGCCCAACCTTTCTATTTGAATTAAAGCGTATGTCTCCTAACTAAGTCTAATTTCCCCCCTTAAAATTCCAACCTGTTGCAGTCTACCAATGGACACCTTTTTTTAGCATACTGAAGATCGAATTTCTGATGAGGAAACTATAAAATTATCAAAGTCTCTCTAGATCAACATTGCCAGTATCTAATTACTAATTTACTGGATTACAAGAATATACAAATGTCAACCTTTTTAGGTAACATCTTTCTGCTTGTCGGGTTTTTCTGCAACCTCTAGGTGCTACAGGATACTTACTACTTTAAATGTCAATGTTAGAAAATGTGGTAGGATTTAGACTAAAATTCATGGCATGGCAAAACTCCAACTCCCGTTTTTTGTGCTACCCTAAATCATAAGAGAAAGTATAGATCAATCGTTAAGATAACATTAATACACTAACCTTCTTGTGGTGAATAAATCCTTAAGGTAGTTTTAATATAGATCTCTAAAGAAGTGTTGTTTAATAGCCATACCTATGCTTATGTCATTGTTTTACAACCGGGTTTGCCCAATGCTTGTAGGATTTTGATGAGTGATGATAAAAGTTTTTCTATTTTATTACTGGCCTTAGTTGGTTTATGCTGTGATGTTGATGACTGCTAAGCGGCATATATTTCTCTTAAACCTGTATAGGAGGAAGTCTATAAGCAGGCTCTTGTTGCTTATGGAATCTGCTTTTTACAAACTGTCTACGATTTTTTATATGCAAATCTAAAGTAGTTCATCTTTGGTCTCTTGTTTCATCACATGTGAAGATATCATCTTGCTGAGAAGAAAATTCCTTCTATCCATGGCTACACCATGGGATTGAAGTTGGAGCAGTTCATATTTGATGCATTTGCCTATGCTCCCTCAACAACTCTCTTTGAGGTTAGTTCTTTTAAAACAAAGAGTCTTTTATACAACAAGCTCAAATGCCATTGATATCCCTATACTGACCGATGTAAATAGATTTCACGAGAGGAGGAGTTTGCACCTGTGAAGAATGCCAATGGTAATGGGTCCAGTGTTGACACTCCGGATAGTGCTCGCCTGATGGTCCTACGGCTTCACACTCGTTGGGTAGTTGCTGCTGGTGGTTTTCTTACACATTCGGTGCCTTTATATGCAACTGGTAAATTCTAGTATGCATTTTTTCTCTGACGCTTATATTAAAATGCTAATAAAGGAACTTGCATAGAACACATAACTTGGCATCTTTTTACACTTTCCGATTTATGTGCACAAATGTTATGGGCTATGATATGTGTAACCATATTATCAAGTAATTAACACATTGATGTTGATTTGCCAGGTGTGGAGATTTCTCCCCTTTGTTCTTACGCAGGAGAAAACCTGGAGGCTATATGCCGGGGAAGAACATTCCATGCCCCTTGTGAGATAACTTATTAGTTTCTCAGTACGAGTTTTGCTTGACGAATCGTGAGTGAGATTCTTTGAGTGTTTATGTATCATAAGCTGTAATGTACTTATCAAGTTTATGGAAGAACTTTGATGTGGTTATCATTATTATTTTCTGTAAACTTGGACGTCACAATTTACTTACTCTTCATGCATGCTTTCTGCTGCCGCTTTTCGTATTAATTGTAAAAGATCTGATCCAGGTCAGTCAAAAATGTGTTTCTGGTACGAAAAGAAAATGAGAACCAAAATAGCCATTAAAGTTTTTATTTTTAAAAATTTATTGGGAGTGAAGAAATATATTCGTGAGAGTCTAAGAGTACAGCGTTTAGGGGAGAAGCTGAGGAAATGTAGGTTGCGTTAGTATGGGCATATGCAAAGAAGACTTTTAGATGCCTCTGTGAGAAGATTAGAAGGGATACATGTAAACGATGCTAAAAGAGGGAGAGGGAGACCTAAGAGAACTTGGATGGAGTTAATAAGAAAAGATTTGACTTTACTATCTCTTACAAAAGAGGTAGCCCAAAACAGACTGGAATGGAGGAGTAAGATTCGTATCACTGACCCCAAATAGTTGAAAAAAGGCGCTACTTAATTATGATTATGATTATTGGGAGTGAAGGTAAGTACCATGAAAGAAATGTTTTGTTTTGGGTACTTGATGAATCTATAATAAATTATTTGGATGGTTTTTCTTACAATCAGCATTCTTCTTCTTTCCCAGCATAGTTGCGAAAAAAATTAAGCTATGAGTACAAAAGAGCAGAAAAATACAATAAAAGGGCATAATGACGCAAGAATAATGGCTGTGCCCGTATGAGATATTGCTAAATCTTTTTGGAATAGTGAATAAAAACAATATATATCAGTTACAAGGTTATCACAGCATTTTCTTGCAGTCAACATAATGGAAACGACAATAACCAAGCTGTCTTAAGAAATTCATGCACTGAATCTGTTGTGATTGCTGCTAATGGAAACAATACCTATTGCCTGCATGCGTAAAATTGCTATTAAGTTTAGAAACAAGCAGAGCTTGCCAGAAGTTTTGAGCGATTAAGTGACCTAAACTGACTCATGAACTGGAAAATAGTTCATTTTGAAAATCAATTGCATCTATCAAATAAGACCAGAAGGAGTATTGTTTTAAGCTTACTTGGCTTGCAATCTTTACATGGACAGCTGATATTTTATTTTAAATGAATTTCAACAGTTATGCTTATTTCTGATTTATACAATCAGATCCCGTCGTAAATTTCATCAGTGTTAATAATTTAAAGCTATTTTCTGCATGCGCGCTTATGAAATCAAAATCCCAAATTTCCAACTGCATTTAAGCTAAAAGAATAGTTCACATGAATGAACATGTACTGTTGATCAAAAGCTTCTATCACCAGACTCTTTGATCCCATTTCTATTTCGTTGTGTACCAAGCACTTTGAAGGAAATGAAATCCTTACACAAGTATGTACCAGTGTGAGCTCATGAAAGGAGTGAAATTTAAATGAAGGAAAAAGACAGATTTGGTGAACTAAATCAAATTTTAATTAGAAATTTTCTTTGAGGGCAGAAGGCAATGAATGTGTTACTTCTTTTTAAAAAAATCTGGAAATTCTTATTGTATTGGGTGTGCCAGGTTTTATGTTGATCAGCTCATAAATAGGGAAAGTTAATACGGCATAAATTCTCTTTTAGTGGTCCCTTGCTATTTGGGTAACATCTCAAGATTCTCAACAATAAATTCTCTTTTAATTGTCTTCTTTACTACTTAGCCGAAGTTCCCTTTTCAATGCTGGTTAAATGCTGCTGGAGTATGTATGTTTGCAGTTAATTTCATTTCATGTCATTGTTAATAAGAAATATGTTACGTCTCTTTAGAACTAGATTTATTAGTATTCAATAAGGCTAATAATAAGTTATTTATTTGGTTTACTTTGATTATGCATTATAGGCCCATCAGGCCCTAGACTCAGCGCCAGACTAGCGTCTTGCCCTGTTTTGGAATAAGAAAGAACCCTAGTTTTCCTCATCTCTTCTTCTCATCTCTCACCTCCTTCGTGCGTCCGGCCGCCGGCTATTGTGTGCCCATCTAGGGTACACAACAAAATATCAACTGCATAAATTTTTCAGTTGATAAAAATTCTAGTTGTATGGAGTAGTTTTTTATTAATCTTTCTATGTAAATGTAAATTGGTATTTGACAGGTAGATGGTTTTTATCAAGTCAATTAATGTGTACTTTGGTATGTAGCCTGTCTGTAGTAATTTTACATCATGTTTAAATATGGGATATGCTAGACAACTATTAAACAGAGTTTCAACTGTAGGAATGTTTTTCATAAACTGTCTCCATAATGTAGGGAGTTTCTTTGTATCCAAAAAAACATACTCCCTCCGGTCACTTTTAATTGAGATAACTAAAAAAATATGCGTACCAAAATTAGATGCTACCGTGCCCAAATAGTTTTTAAAATTAGGCTAGAGACGGCGTCGACGGCCACCCGGCAACAACCGTAAGTCGTGGAGAAGCCTCCGTGATGAAAGGCACTTGCACGCTTGAAAAGCTTGGGCTTTTATTGTGGGCCCCACATTTCAATAAAATTAATTAATTATGTGGCGATGTCAATTAAAAGTGACCGGAGTGAGTATGTCACTTTGGAAAAGAATTTCCAAGTTTCACTTGCCTGCATGGATGTCAAAAAAAAAAGAACCTTCAGTTGTCTGCATTGTACTTAACAGAAATTGCCGGCAACAATCTCGACCTACTTCCACCCATGTTTTCAAGGAAGCCACAACTTAAAATTGGAAGGAAAGCAACACAACTTTCCAGAAACTAAAAGTAAAGCAAACTACTCCTAAGTCCTGCTGACCCCACTCCATTGGCCACATATGGGATTATATCTCATTTACTTGGTGTATATAAGTGTCTTGTAGATGCACAAGGGGATTGGTGGCGGTTACGGTACTCCAAGAGGCCACTGATTTGACACCAACCATTGGGTTAAAATCTGACGGTAAAGCTGCGTGAGACCTGTCACATGTAAATCCTGCTACTTGATGTGGTTATCAATGAATTTTGGGATGAGGAATTAAGAGGAGGGCTCTGTCGCTAGAGAAACTGAGTTGTCGACCCTATGCTTTGTGACCTTGTAGATGATTTGGACAAGGTCGTGAACTAGGACTGAGCTTCAACGATTGACAATTGTTTTTATTTGTTCCATCAGGGTGATAAGATATTCTCCTCCATGGGCTGACACTAGAAGTTTTTTGCTTATTTATGTCCCCCATTTTATTCTTTTGGTGCAATAGAAATGTGTCTATTGGGAAAGCACAGACCATTTTGGAGCAAATTGGGTGTGCCTGAGGGAAAGGTTGAGCACCAGGTCGCCGACCGGGGTGAACAATACGACTCCTTTGAAGGAGAAACTACCAGATGTCCCTGGCGCAATACTCCAGGGTGCCAGGGCACACGCTTTACGGGTGCACTCAGCTATTTTGGAGCCAAACAGCTCGCCGTTGATTCTCGAGATTGAAGGCTCCATAAAAGATATCAGGGCTCCATAATATTAATAGCAACTATCTTCTAGGGACTCAGGGCGTTTTTCATCTTTTCATGACTCCCAGAATTCTTGTAATGTACATGGGCCCACTCAGCGTGTGGTAGATGATAGTTCTTCTAAGGGAGTTTTTGTTCAAGTAGATGATGGAAATTTTAATAAAAAAAGTACATGATAGAAATTTTGTGGCTATTTTATAGCTAACTCTCCTTGCATCACTCAAACAACTGGTTGCGCTGCATGGGATATATGTATAATTTGATCTTTGCACCTCAGACCTGATCTAGGAAATGAATATATGCAAATGAATTCAGTTCCCACATGTAATGCGTTAAAGGCAGAACAAAAAAAACCAATGCCCTTATATTTAAACAAATTTATATAGAAATTGTTTTATTTCACTGAAAGAACTTTTACAATTTCTATGGATAGTATTTATTGGATCTGGCCCAGGAGGTTCCGAGAACACGCAAAAAGGCTGGGAATGTATATATGATGATTAGCACCAATCCCAGCAATAGCAGGTGAAGTCCAAACCATAGGGATTATGGCAAGTGTGAGGTAGGAGTCCTGCTTTTTTACACGCATTGTAGCATAGATGATCGCTGTCAATCCAGCAAAACCAACCTGTATAGTACCGACTATAGTCCCAACACTTCATGGGCGGCGGCCAAGCTACACCGTACACAAATTAAGACAAGTAAGTAACATTCATGCAAATGGTCCATAATGAAAATGTTGAGAGAGAAAGAGAGCTTACGGCCCGGAAACAACTTTGGAGGAGGAGGATGTCGAGGAGGAGCAGGATGTCGAGGAGTAGGACGACGAGGAGTAGGATGCCGAGGAGGAGGATGATGGCCATGATTAGGAGGATGATGGCCACCACCACCACCATGATGGCCACCACCACCACCACCACCACGATGATGGCCACCACCACCACCATGATGGCCACCACCAGGATGGCCTTGATTAGCCATGCACAACGTTTCAAGCGATGCTATGCACAAGAGGAGTAAGAGAAGGTGTGCAACCACCTTAGTATTCATGATTTCTCCGAGCTATGGACCCCTGAGGGGTCCTCCTTTTAATCTGATTGGATTGGAGACTGTAGAGATGGATGTTGTTGAGTCCTACAACAAGGCCTTATTTATACACTACACTTGTGTGACCAACTGAGATGGCATTTGTTGTCTGGAGGAGGTTACAGGAAAGACCCATAATTTACTAACAAGAGTTTTGGGTTTAAGCCGGTTTCTATTAAATTGATTGTTTGTTGCTATAAAAAATGGATTGAAAACTTTCTATTTAATGTATCTTGTAGTAAAACCTATGCATTAATGGCTGTTTCTCAAGTATTTGGTGCTCACATACAAGAAAAATAAATACACCCCCTCAGTCTCACTCTAATATATAGTCTTGATTATTTTATTTAAAAGGATAAATAAATAAATGTCCTATTTTCAAACTTCTATATTGCCAATATGCCTAACCTAAATATTTTTTATTTTTTTTCCACCATAGCCATTTTCTAAAATATTCTATCCACTAGTACCCTTATTCTCCATCTTGCACCTGTTTTTAATTACCCCCTCGGTACTATACTAATATATGGTCCTATTTGGTTTGTCACAGCAAACTGATTAGATTTCATTTTGAAAAAATAAATATGACTGTTAATGTGGACGTATGGATAGAGTAGTAAAAACACAAAAGTTTAGAGGGATAAAATAAATGATTTTTCAGTTCATTTTTAGTTACATAATTTCGAATATTAAAAATGGGACTAGAAGGTAGACTGTGGTGAAACGAAATACTGGAAATAGAAGGTAAAACTTTTTTGTGCCCTTTACACTCATCCCATATGGCCCAGTAGTGGGGGGGAGGGGAAATGTACACTCGCACGCACTCGCGAACACTTCTCCAGTTGGCGCTTTTACGTGCGCCAGGATGAACACATGGGCCAAGCTTGCTCATAGTGGCCAAAGTGTTTTGGGACATGGACGTTTGTAGCATTACTCATGCAGTGTCATGAACAATACACAAGCATCAATTTGATGGTATATTGTTAAAAAGTGAAAGGCCCTCACTACAATTTTTTTTATTTTCAGCGACGTCCATACGCCATCGCATAGACGATGGGGAGGAAACTTGCAGACTTCATTTTGGGAGCCCGACGAGGGTTAGGTCATATAACTACAACGATGGCCTCCGTTGCTATGAGGGACCTGCGACGGGCATCTTGAAAGGGCCGTCGCAGGTAGGACTTGGGAGTTCACTTGCTATTGTTGTGTGTCGCTGGAACTATTTTTTGTAGGGCCCCCGTTAAATTTCCATCTCCATATTCCCCTCTCTGAACAATGAATGCACTTCTAACAATGAGAGGGGAAAAAAATACTCTTTTGACAAGGAAAAGGATTACCCATTTGTCAGTGTCCAATAAAAACCTAAGTGTATGTATTTGGGGTATAGATTCATGTGCATTTATTAGATTCCCAGTGACAATTTGCCTGCATCTATTTCAAACATACTTTTTACATAATTGAAGGTGAAATTTCTTATTGGATGGCCTTATTTGTCCACAAAGGGATATTTACCCACAATTGCCATTGTAAATCATTCCCAGCGATTTCCCAAAGAATCAAATGGTTTTTAGCGTATAGTGGACCCCGCTGCCTCTCATCAATTCCAAGGATAATATTTCTCCATTAATAAAATAAATCCACTCAGGTAACAAGGCTCTGTTAGCTCCTTGAGCTCGACTTGGTGGTATTTCTCAGCACTTTTTGTGAAAAAGACAGCTCATTTATACTCCATCTCGCTCTGGAAGCTAACATTTCTACACATCTGAAACATATAAACATATATAGGTGGTAGGTGGTGGAGTTGCATAGAAATCTGCTCTTTTTATCTGCATTTAGCTAGTCTTTACATTTTTCATTTTCCAGGAAAAAAAGGTTGATGGAGTTTGTGCACATTAGATGTTTGTCAAAATGCTTGACTAGTTAAATGTGAATTGGCTGTGTTTGGATTTTGACGAAACAGTCACGTTTTCCTTAATGCAGGGGACGCCAGGGGTGTCATATGATCATTTAGAAAACCACGTTTGGGGGAAGTCACAAAAGAATGAGGCACAGTTGCAAAGAGTACTGAATTCGGAGGGAAGGTAAAAAACGATGATGCTGATCTTGTAAATCAAGTTGCAAAATATCCTGATAAGTCTGTAGGTCAATGCTTTCTTCACTTGAATCGAATTGATAGTCATTTCTCGTTATCTGTTGACATACATAGTTGCACGTGATTTTGATATAGCTCATCTTTCAATTTGATTTTGATATAGTTTATGTTTGAATTTCAGCTGATGGATATAGAAATCAGGGCTGATGGATACAGAGTATCTTAAGCAGGTATCTTGCTTTCGACTCTTTGTATTTCGAGTAGGGGACTTCAGTTGTTGCTGAATACTAGAGTCGGTTGAACTGAAAAGGCTGATACAATCTGTTGATACAATTTCTTGTTTGAATAATTTAGCATAGTATGGAGCGTGCTATTGGTAGTTTTACAATCCTCCGAACTACATGAGCCTCAGTCGATTTTGAATGCCATTAGTAGCATCCATGCGGAACTTTGTTAGTTTCATAGTCATTAGTCTTTTTCATTTTCATCATCATCTTCTTCTGATCCCAGCTATCTTAGTCTGCTAAAATAGATAACCTGTGCGCATGCAATGTGATGGTTATAGGATCCATGCAAGAAACATGGATAATTCAAACAGCTGTTTAGCATGCGTCAAGGGCCATAAATTTTTTTTGCTGAGACTGTACATTAGAATGAAATGAAGATTAGTCATCATGATTATCATCAGCATATATCATGTGGATGCTGATTATATAGGGTCGGTTTTCTTGGATGAGGTTGCAGGAGAAAATTTAGTGGTTTGCTTTCCAATGATTCATGTCCTTCCAAGATGGTCTTTTGATCATTGATTACTGTAAACTCTGTAGCCACTGTCCTCTAGAACTTTATTGTACTGAGATGGTCATCTCTTATCAAAATACTGGCGCTGTCTTGGTGTTTAATGTTGCATTTTAATTTAGGTCAACCTAGTGGTATTTGGCTGCTGGATTCTGTAAATGACAGTTTTAACGGAGACTGATTCAACATTACATGCTTTGCAGGCGGAACAAAGCCTTCATGAGTGAAGCCCAACGAAGTGCTCTTAATGCTCTATTATTTCGCACTGGTGACCAGTCAAAAGACATAGTCCTAGCTCTTGCCACTAACCGACCAGGGGATCTAGACTCAGGTGTTAGATATCGTGTTGATGAAGCTTTTGAGTTCCTGATTCCAGGGGAAGAAGAACGGCTCAAATTGCATAAGTTATACCTAGACAAGGTACATAATTCAGACAGCAAGTAAGAAATCTGGTTGGTTCCCATTCTTTCAGAAGCAGCAGCAGAAGATTGAGATCAAGGGAATGTCAGATGAAGTTGTTACTTAAAATTAGGCCGCGGCGATGACGACCACCCGGAAACGACCCTAGGTTGAGGTGATGAAAGGCATTCGCTCGCTCGTAAAGTCTAGGCTTTTATTGTGGAGCCCGTATTTCAATAAAATTGACGAATTATGCGGCGGTGTCAATTAAAAGTGACCGGAGGGAGTATGTCACTTCCACCCACGTTTTCAAGGGAGCTGCAACTTCAAATTCAAAGGAAAGCAGCACATCTTTCCAGAAACTAAGAAAAGCAAACTCCACGCCTCAAGTCCTGCATGTTATAAATATTACTTACTGCTACTGTCTTAAGGATGAGATATGTGTACCTTTGTAAAGACGAAAAATTGTTAGAAGAAATTGATGATCGAATCAAGCGAAGCACTTTGTCCTTAAGACAGAATGCGCCCTCCCTACGGTGCTTAAGACTCGTGAGCGTCTGCCTCTCAGGATAAGACGATCAACCACGTACTGTAGGAGCACTCCAAACAGTACGTGCAGCGAACCACAGATGTGTAATACTTTCACAGAAGAGAGGAGGAAGGAGGAAGATGAAGTGCAGTCAAAACCCGTACAGAAAACCCATTTTCTCAAGCTTTATAGAAATTCCGTTCAAGCCCGTTGAAAATACACCATTTTTCGTTAAAGCCCGTTGAAACCCTTTTCCGTTAAACGGACGCGTCCGTCCGTTAACGGTCATAAAAATAAATCGGACCCGTTTTGGTTGAACCAAAATAAATTAGAAAACCAAACTAATTGAATTTGTCCCAAAATAATATTATCTTGTTGACCCAACCCGACCTGACCCGGCCGGCGGCGGCGTGCGTGGGTTAGCCCACCTAGGTGCATGGGTCCAACATCTCTCTCTCCCACAAAAGTGGGGTGGCCCTTCGGCCTAACTTCAAAGGCTAACTTTGGACCTTATATACCATCCACAATACCTCCTTGGTGTGGATGTGGGACTATTCATCCTTCACCCAATTGACTCATTCATATCAATAGTAAGTGGGTTTTAATATGTGTTATTATACCCACTTCTAACACCGCATACCCCCACTTCATTGGCCATCTATATGGGATTACATCTTGATTTACTTGCTGCATATGAGTGTCTTGTAAATGCGCAAGGGGATTGGTGGCGGTTACTGTGCTCCAAAAGGCCAAATCTGACGGTTCAAGATGACGTGTAAGCTACGTGAGATCTGTTTCATGTAATCCTGCTACTTTATGTGGTTATCAATGAGTTTTGGTATGAGGAATTGAGCGCCAGAGAAACTTTGTCGACCCGATGCTTTGTGACCTTGTAGATGATTTGGACAAGGACATGAACTACGACCGAGCATTGACAATTGTTTTTATTTGTTCCATCAGGGTGCTCAGATATTCTCCCCCATGGGCTAACATTTTGCTTAAATTTATGTCCCCCATTTTATTATTTTATGTAATAGAAATGTGTCTATGTTTTTCCAACTTTTATCTACATAGGTGTGTGAGTGTGTCCATGCGCGCGTGTGAACTGTCAGAACTAGAGTATTACAACAGCAGAGACATTGGCCATTGCCGACCAAAGAAGCGGACGCCCTTCACCGGAAAACATGGACCATTGTGGAGCAAATTGGGTGTGCCTGAGGGAAAGGTTGAAATTACTGGATGTCCCTAGGACAATACTCCAGGGTGAAAGGGCACACACGTTACGGGTGCATTCAGCTGTTTTGGAGCCGAACAGCTGAGGCGCACGTGTGCGCCATTGATTCTGGAAATCGAAGGCTTCATAATACTAATGCTACATCTCTTCTAAGGTCTCTGGGTGTTTTATTTAATGTACACGAGCCCACTCAGTGTGTGGTAGATGATAGTTCTTCTCAGGGAGTTTTTGTTCAAATAGATGATAAAAATATTACCAAAAAACAAGTAGATGATAGAAAACTTGTGGCTATTTTATAGCTAACTCTCTGCATGGGGTGTATGTATAATTTGATTTTTGTACGTCAGACCTGATCTAGGAAATGAATATATGCAATGAATTCAGTTCCAACATGTAATGCGGTGAAGGCAGAACAAAAAATATCCGTGTTCCATGGTATTTTTTATAAAACAAACCAATGCCCTTTTATTTAAACAAATTATGGTCAAGCTATCTCAACCGAGCCATATGTAGAAATTGTTTTATTTCACTCAAAGAACTTTTACAATTTTTATGGATAGTATTTATTGGATCTGGCCCAGGAGGTTCCGAGAACACGCAAAAAGGCTGGGAATGTATATATGATGATTAGCACCAATCCCAGCAATAGCAGGTGAAGTCCAAACCATAGGGATTATGGCAAGTGTGAGGTAGGAGTCCTGCTTTTTTACACGCATTGTAGCATAGATGATCGCTGTCAATCCAACAAAACCAACCTGTATAGTACCGACTATAGTCCCAACACTTCATGGGCGGCGGCCAAGCTACACCGTACACAAATTAAGACAAGTAAGTAACATTCATGCAAATGGTCCATAATGAAAATGTTGAGAGAGAAAGAGAGCTTACGGCCCGGAAACAACTTTGGAGGAGGAGGATGTCGAGGAGGAGCAGGATGTCGAGGAGTAGGACGACGAGGAGTAGGATGCCGAGGAGGAGGATGATGGCCATGACTAGGAGGATGATGGCCATGACTAGGAGGATGATGGCCACCACCACCACGATGATGGCCACCACCAGGATGGCCTTGATTAGCCATGCACAACGTTTCAAGTGATGCTATGCACAAGAGGAGTAAGAGAAGGTGTGCAACCACCTTAGTATTCATGATTTCTCCGAGCTATGGACCCCTGAGGGGTCCTCCTTTTAATCTGATTGGATTGGAGACTGCAGAGATGGATGTTGTTGAGTCCTACAACAAGGCCTTATTTATACACTACACTTGTGTGACCAATTGAGATGGCATTTGTTGTCTGGAGGAGGTTACAGGAAAGACCCATAATTTACTAAGAAGAGTTTTGGGTTTAAGCCGATTTCTATTAAATTGATTGTTGTTGCTATAAAAAATGAATTGAAAACTTTCTATTTAATGTATCTTGTAGTAAAACCTATGCATTAATGGTTGTTTCTCAAGTATTAAGTGGTGCTCACATACAAGAAAAATAAATACACCTCAGTCTCACTCTAATATATAGTCTTGATTATTTTATTTAAAAGGATAAATAAATAAATGTCCTATTTTCAAACTTCTATATTTCCAATATGCCTAGCCTAAATATTTTTTATTTTTTTTCCACTATTGCCATTTTCTAAAATATTCTATCCATTAGTACCCTTATTCTCCATCTTGCACCTGTTTTTAATTACCCCTCGGTTCTATACTAATATATGGTCCTATTTGGTAGTCACAGCGAACTGATTTGTTTTCAGTTTGAAGAAACAAATATGAATGTGGACGTATGGATAGAGTGGTAAAAACACAAAAGTTTAGAGGGATGAAATAAATTATTTATCAGTTCATTTTTAGTTCCATAATTTCTAATATTAAAAATGGGACTAGAAGGTAGACTTTGGTAAAACGAAATGCTGGAAATAGAAGGTAAAAAATTGTAGTGCCCTTTAACTCTTTGTAATTCTCAAAATGTACACCCGCACGCACCCAGGAACATTTCTCTAGTTGGTTCTTTTACGTGCGCCGGGATGAAGACATAGACCAAGCTTACTCATCGTGGCCAAAGTGTTTTGGGACATGGGCGTTTGTAGCATTACTCATGCAGTGTCATGAACGATACACAAGCATCAATTTGAGGGTATATTGTGAAAAAATGAAAGGCCCTCACTACGAATTTTTTTATTTTCAGCGATGTCCATACGCCATCGCATACTCCAAAGATGATGGAGCGGAAACTTGCAAACTTGATTTTGGGAGCCCGACGAGGGTTAGGTCATATAACTACAATGACGGCCTCCATTGTTATGAGGGACCTGCGACGGGCATCTTGAAAGGGCCGTCGCAGGTAGGAGTTCATTTGTGATGTTCAGGCCGGCGCATCGCTATTGTGTGTCACTGGAACTATTTTTTTGTAGGCCCCCATTATCAAATTTCTATCTCCATATTCCCCTCCCTGAAGAATGAATACTGGACTTTTGACAATGAGAGGGAAAAAAAATACTCTTTTGACAAGGAAAAGGGTAAGGCAACCAATTTTGTCACTGTCCAATAAAAACCTCACTGTATGTATTTGGGTATAGATTCAATGTACATTTATTAGATTCCCTGTGACAATTAGCCTGCATTTCTTTCAAACATACTTTTTACATAATTGAAGGTGAAATTTCTTATTGGATGGCCTTACTTATCCACAAAGGGATATTTACCCACAATTGCCATTGTAAATCAGTTCTAGTCATTTCCCAAAGAAGCAAATGTTTTTTGTTGAAAAATATGTAATCGAGAAGCATTGTACTTTATCTGTCTATGTTGAATTATATTGTAATTTAACTTAAAATTTTAGATCAATCGAAATCGTCCGAGGCACAGTGATTTGGCACTGCTGACTTCAAAACAGATATTGCCGCCCCCTACGTGCATAAGCTTCATCCGGCTGTTTCTCAAGTATTAAGTGGTGCTCACATACACGAAAGATAAATATACTCCTTCAGTCTCACTATAATATCTAGTCTTGATCATTTTATTTAAAAGGAAAATTCCTACTTTCAAATTTTTATATTTCCAATATACCCAGCTTAAATATTTTTTTATTTTTTATTCCACCATAGCCATTTTCTAAAATATTCTATCCACTGCAACAAAAAAAAGGCTTTAGAGACGAAAACTCTGTCGCTAAATATACGGTCGTTAAAAGATAATTAGAGATGGATATTTTCTGTCGCTAAATAACTGATTAGTCGCATCCTAACTGCTCAAAAACGACAGACAGGAACCAACCGTCGATGGAGAGTGTTGTCAACGGATGAGCAATAGCGACGGATTTTAAACTGTCGAATGAACTTTATTGCGTGCAAAAAAGGGTCTTTAGTGACGGATCAGTTCTGTCAAAAATATATTTTTCGACATATATTGCCGTCACAAAAGGGATCTTTTTGCCTACAACAATATATAGCAACTGTTTTATCCGTCGGTATAAATGTTTAGCAACGGTTTTAGCTCATTTGTGACAAATTTTATCTGTCGGTACAGACTTCGACAAAAAATAAAAAAAAACAGCAGCTAAATATGGATAACAAGCATTATTCATAAATACAAAAGATATTCTCATATATTATTCATATAATTAGTACCACATTATATAAATAACATATAATGTGGTACAATATGCAAAAACACCTGTAACAATTTATAGAATAGATTTCACTAAATACACAGATAGTAAAACAAGCTACATTTTTTATCAGGCCAAAGAAAAATATTGTTGTGAAAGACATGCAGACCAAATAGTACCACTCTAAATCTGTGAGATATATCTTCAAGAGATAAAGAGGCAGAAGGCCTCTTAGCTTGTGGATTGCTATCACCGGCTGAAAGTGATGCATATAGCTCCCTAAGTTGCTCACTTCTTTGCAATCCCATTTCATCTGCATTTAGCTCAACAGGCTCACTTCTTGTCTTTATGTCTCCATTACAGTACCCATCACTTCACTCCAATAACCTGAAAGACAGCTCTTATCAGTTATTTAGCCACCACGAGCAGCAACATTGATAAGCAAACACTGTTAACTCTAAATACAAAACATATGCCTACTTCGTGGATACTAGCGATTTTTGTTGTAAACCAACCAAGACCAGAGCTAGTGAATAAGCTATCCTGAAATAGACAATACCCACATTTAATCCACATACTACACAAAGCCAATCAACCAGATCGTTTCCAATGATAACACAATTCTGTTAGATATAAACAATCTAAAAATGAATATATCACTGCAAATGCTAAGGATGCCTCAGAAGGAGCAAAGCTAGAGGTGCATTTCCCGGCCGTATCAGATAGACAATCAAGATTTTCAATATGAGACAAGGTCTGGTAGATCAAAACCTTTCATAAACAGCTTAAGCCATTATTGACTGCAAAAAATATTCTCAATAAAGCAAAAAGAGGTTAATTCGTATACAAGAGCCACACCTATATAAGAAGAATTGACCGCAAAAAATGCAACAAGATTAAAATGCTCAAGACTGATTCATGAGAGAAAAGAGGATTGCATATTACATTTCAATAAAATTTAGCCAATGCAGGAATTATACATAGATGGGATCTTGAAGGAAAGCATAAACTTGGCGCTCCTCTTTTGCATCACGAATATCCTCTATTGAGACAGAGTGAAACTTATAGTCAGTCTTCTTCTTCCCACGTTTTAACAGAGTGAAAATGTATAAGTGTGACACACCAACAAGGGAACAGTACAATCTAATACTCCTTCCGTCTGAATTAGTTGTAACATTTGTTTTACTACTAATTCCGGATGGAGAGAGTTCTTTGACTAAAATTTGAAATTTACTTTATCCCATATGCTATGCAGCCTCTAAATTCCATAATGTGGAGAACATAAAATAGAATTACCTGGCATTTCTTTTGAGTAGAATAGTGATATTTCAATGTTTCAGGCTTTTTAAGAACCATCGTTGCTCATGGAGACGGCACTGCTGATCTAAAGAGAAAACCACAGGACCAGGACATAAGGTATGGGCTCCAAGGGTAAAGAATAAGGACCTGCAGAGAAAGTAAAAGAACAAAAGCAGAGCTATCATAACCAAGTGGCCACAGAGGAAATAGAATTGCTCTATTGAAACTTTCAGCGGTCACTGAAATAAATCGTTTCAGTTTTCCATACTACTAAAAGCACCATTAATTTGCCGGTGGCAAAATGCTTCCATGGACCACGTTCTTTTGCAATCACTACACACTGAGTCTAGCGACAGCATTTATCTGGGGCATGGGCTTGCTGTTCTGCCCATCCAAAAATCCTCTCTTTTTCCACAAACAGAACTTTCTTGATCTTTGACGCCAGTTAGGAGGAAAACCATTCAGAACAAAACATATGGTCGGGAAAGAGCCAGATTTGGCAGAAGTCTAGAAGTCAATCACTTTCAGAACAACAAAGAACCATGCAAATATTCGTATTGTATCTAATTATTTAAATTAAACCCAGAAATTAGCTGTCATAAAAAGTGCAATCAGCAAATGCAATAAATTTCTATCCTGTCCAGATCATGAAATCACTGAATAAATTGATAAAAGCCATGAGCTTCAAAACCAAAATGTCCCAACAACATTATCATTGTATTCAATGGCACAACATTTTCATCTAAATCAAGTAGCTGGATCACATAATGTTTGTCAAAATTAGAACTACATCGAAATATGGTTTCAAATCAGAATCTCCTGTTATAGAAACAAAAAATCTCCATAATCGGAGATATTACAGTCATTACTTGAGCAGAAGGCCAAAAACCGACAGGCACAACGTGCTCGAACCACCGCGTTTGGCAGAGCTGCAGTCGGAGTTGCGCGACGCAACGTGCTCGAACCGGGCCTTGCCTGCGACGGTGTCGTCACGGAAGACGAGGAGACGGGCAACGGTGGCGTCGCGGGTGGTGGCGCAGATCACCGGGTTCCTCCAGGAGACCTTGCGGCGGGCAGGGGGAGAGGACGAGCAGAAGAGTGGGTGAGAAGAAGAGAGTTAAAAAAGGTCAGGTTTTTTTTACGAAATCAACGGATACGATTAAAGTAATTGGATCTTTTAAATGGAAGCTTTAACGACAGATTTTTTAGGGACGGAAAAAAATCTGTAGGTAAAAGCCAATTTTGTTGTAGTGATCCATTAGTACCCTTATTCTCCATCTTACACCTGTTTTTAATTACTCCCCAGTTCTATACTAATATATGGTCCTATTTGGTTTGTCACAGCGAACTGATTAGATTTCATTTTAAAAAACCAAATTACTGTTAATGTGGACGTATGGAGAGAGTAGTAAAAGCACAAAAGTTTAGAGCGATAAAATAAATGATTAATTAGTTCATTTTTAGTAATATCAAAAGAGGCAATTTCATTTAGAAATTCAATTTTACCCTTTTAATGGCTAGGTAAAAAAGTTGGCGGTTTAAAAGAACCTGAAAATTATGGAAAAATTATAACAAAAAAGGAACTCACGTGAGGGTTGGGTTTTTTTATGACAAAAGTACCCATGCAAGAGCTTAAAATTTAAAAACATAAATGTGGCATGTGCGACCACCGTTCTCGAAAAGCAGATACGTCTTTTCAAGACACCCTTTTTCCCTCAGTGCTTCCTCTTCCAATGGGTTATGTTGCATATTTTTTAATAGCCATTCCAAAACTCCCTCCGTTCCACATTTATTCTAAATTGGAAATTCAAAATGGACTAAAAGAAGACTTGTTTATGAGGAACCACGCCATTCTGTCATCCTCCCCCTCCAGTTCCTCATCCACCGCCTCGCTGACCAACCCTCCATTGCCCTTCCTTTCAACCTCCTCCCCACCCTTTGCCGCACAGGTCCTCATTGCCACTACACCCTTCCCCTCGCTTACCGCCTACTTCCTCCTCTTATCTCAAAGCCCAGCTCTTCAAGAAGTCCCCGAAGGTGTTCGACCATATGTCCCGCCTACAGGGTGCGATCCTTGCCTGCCTGGGGAGGAAGACTTCAGAATGATGATCAGAGGATTGGATGGCGGGGGTGGCAAGGTGGAGGAGGTGGTGAAGGTCTTGGGGAAGTTGCTGAGTTTCAAGTTTGCAGTTGTTGCATGAGGCCCAAGTGAAGGAGGCTAAGGAGTTGGAGGCGGCATTGAAGGTATTTCCTGATGAAGGTGGTGGTGGGTCTAAGGCGGTGGTGGAATTGTTGGAGGGGATGCTCTGGGATTGTGATTGGAGAGTTTAGGCTAAATTTATTATGATGAATGCTTGAATAGTATCTTCTCTCGAATCACTTCATTGTTACTGATGAGAGTAAAGATGCAAGAAACATGCCAAGCTTCTTTGCAACATGGTTGGAGGTTCCTTATCATAGAATCATGGGAGCAGATGTATGAATGTTATGAGCTTATCAATTTTAGTGCAATGATGTTGGTGAACATCTAAGAACTAGATTAGAGGTTGATATGTTCATGATTTTTTGGGTTTTTGGTACAAGAAGACTCTTGTTTATGAGGAACTATTATTGTTTGAAGATGGTAATGAAAAAATTTAAGTGGCCAGGGTGAAATGTTTGCCCATTGACAGTTTGAACTTTAGATACTTGAGTTTTTTATGTCTATTTTTCTTTTGATAGAATACTGAGCTTTTTCTTGTAAGATTAGTTCTTGAGTTTGAATGACCACCTTTACGTTCGTCCATCATAACCACAGGTTTATATATGATTTTGAATATTTGCATATGTAAATTTTGTGATCGCTTACTATGTGGCTATGACGGGTTTGAATATTTGCATATATGCATTTGTGAAGGTTGTGATAGGTTAATATGTGGTTGTGAATATTTGTGAACTATGTTATTTATCTTTTTTTAATATTGCGATGCAATTGTGATGGGTTTGCGATGCTGTTGTGTACGTCAGCACAACATCATAGGATATCTTTCCTTAGGATCAGCTGATTTATTTGATTTATTTCTTTCCATAAATATTGTATTGTAATCAGCCCCGTTTAGGCTAATTGTTAGGTAACAGGCTGAGAATGAGCGATTAACAGACATTAGGGAGTGATTTATGGCCCATCAGAATTGTAACAGATGGCACGCCCCCCAAGGCACGCGCCATCCCTCTCCTTTATAAGGAGGGCATCTTCTCATTAGTAGGGTATGCAATAAGAAAACTCTATTTCCTTTACCTATTCTTCTTCTTCCCTTCCCCTGCCGTCAAGGCCTTCCTTGTGACCCTAACCGGTCACAACACTGGTATCAGAGCCGTTCCGATCTGCGGAACCTCATGCCCCCTCGCAAGCAACCAGCTATGGTTGCTGGCACGTCCTCAGAGCAAGAGACGGCAAAGGAAAACCTCAGCCCTAGGGCTGATTCTGATTCCACTCAGACGATGATTCTTGCTGTGTTAATGGGACTCCAAGATCAACTACAAGAGCTAAAATTGGAGCGCGCTGAGGAGAAAGCCATGCGCGCTGAGGAAAAGGCCAGGCAAGCTGCCGCCATGGCCACGCCGCCACCTACTCAAGTGTTTGGACCCACCCCTCGACAGGGTGGTTCTCAAAATATTGGCGGTTCACTGTTAGGCTACCCCACAGGCCACTTTTCTTCGCAGGGCATTCCGATTGGATCCATCCACGTTGACCTGGAAGAGGGCCGCACTGGCCCAGGAATGCGAGGCCTGGAAGGTGCACGAGGAAATTCCTCAATGACTGAACAACCACGCAATATCCAGCACGAAATGGAGGAGGAATTGGAGGAGTTCTCTGGATTTCGCAGGGGACAGAGGACCAGCGCTGAACCCAGGCTGGCCCGCTTGCAATTTTCACGGTACAACGGCGAGGAAGATCCTGTTGAGTGGCTATACAAGGCCGATAAATTCTTTGCCTACCAGGGAAACTATTCTGACGAAGAACGACTCTGTGTCGCTACCTTCCACCTGGACGACGATGCCTCCGTTTGGTTTCGGGCCTACGAGAAGGAGGTTCGACGACCCACATGGGTTTCTTTTTCTGACGAGTTGTGCATCCAATTTGGCCCAAACGAGTTCCAGGACTTCAATGAGATGCTTTCTACTCTGCGTCAAACTACATCGGTGAGAGTATACTACTCTGATTTTATGAAAATTGCTAATTGTTTACCAGACTGGCCAATGGCTGCACTCGTGGGGACATTCAAAAGATGCCTGAAGCCTGAAATTGCTGATGAGATGCGACACTTCCCCTGCCAAACTATGAGGGAAGTGGTGTGTCGTGCACGTATTGAAGAAGAGAAGTTGAACCGCCAACGACGAGGGGGTCGAGGAGGGCTGCCTCTGCGGCCGTACACTGGCCAGATCCCTGTCTCAACCCCAGCGCCTGGCCTAGGTCCCAGCCAACAGGTTTTGCCAGGACCTCTACCAGGCTCTCCATGAACTCGTATTCACCGTCTGACGACTGCCCAGATGGAGGAACGGTGTGCGAAAGGACTTTGCTATAGGTGTGATGAAAAGTTCGTCCCGGGCCATCGCTGCTTTGTCAAGGGGAGCCTACTCATTGAAGAAGTTGAGGACGCAGGAGTGGATGACCCAGACGAGAGTCCCGGACTCTATGACCATGTTCAACTGGAGATCTCCGTCCATGCTTTTTTCGGGTACTTTTACCCCCAGGACCATGCGTGTCCAGGGCCAGCTGAAACGTCAACAGGTCGCAGTACTCATCGATAGTGGGTCGATGCATAACTTCATCAATGATAAGGTGGCTCAATGCCTGGGTTGCTATGTCTCCAAATCCAAACCGTTTGATGTTTTGATTGGGGACGAAAAATACCTACGCAGCATGGGGGTGTGTTCTCAGATCGAGCTGATGATCCAAGGACACTCGTTTGTCACTGATTTGTTTCTTCTTCCCATGAAGGGTGCAGATGTGGTGCTAGGAGTACAGTGGTTACAGACTCTGGGAGATGTGATATGGAATTTCAGGGATCTAACTATAGATTTCAAAGTGAATGGCCAGTGCATACGGCTTCACGGGGTGCAGCCAGGCACTTTGAACACGGCGCAGGCGGTGAGTTCATTTTTCAAATTTGCACCTCATGGTCTTTTATTACACCAGCGTGCGATTATGGATGTGGATCAACCGACCTTAACCACGGACATGCTTGACCTCCTTAATGAGCATGCTAATATCTTCACTGAGCCGTCGGGCCTGCCACCAGCCAGAGGCCACGACCATTCCATTCCGATCACACCTGGGGCCCCTCCAGCCAATGTGCGCCCTTATCGATACCCCCATGTGCAGAAGGCTAAAATTGAGAAACTGGTTACTGAAATGCTGCAGTCGGGTATCATACGTCCCAGTACCAGTTCTTTTTTGTCACCAGTCCTGTTGGTGCACAAAAAAGACGGATCTTGGCGCTTCTACGTGGACTATCGGGCACTTAATGCGATCACAGTAAAAGATAAATACCCCATTCCAGTAATAGAGGAGCTTCTTGATGAATTAGCAGGGGCGGCGATGTTTAGTAAACTCGATCTGCGCTCTGGTTACCACCAAATCCGTATGCAGCCGCATGATTGATCGTTTAAATATAAAACCCTTGTAAGTGCACAAGGCAATTGTACTACAGTGAATATAAATAGGGTTCTCGAACCTCAAGGACGGATTAATGATTTACCAAATTCAAGAGAAGATAAGGATGTAGTTTAATTAATTCTAAAGACATGAACTTTAGCTTATCTAACTAAGATGTAATCAATATGGAGAAGTATCAAGGCAGAGAATCCACCACTAGACACGCAATTACTACTCTCAATTATTATTAAGCATAAGTTAACATGATATGGTAATTCGTGTTCTTGATCGGACACACGAATTACTAATGAATTCACTAACGTTCTTGATCGGACACGAAAGTTCATCCACTATTGTGTAATCAATCCTATCCTTGATCGGGCATAGAATCAATCACAACTCTATTATAATGCAATTAATCTTATCCTTGATCGGGCATAAAATCAATCACAATATCTAATTCCATTCATAATCAATCAAGTCTATGATGAAGCACTCAAAAGAATACTCATGAAATCGCATTAAGCATAAATCATAATCAACTTTATAAAATTAAACTATCAAGAGTAGCAATACACATCTAGGGCTTCATCAAGCCTTGAATAAAAGTTTAGTTGCACATAGAAAGAAAGAAAGGAAAAGCCTGTTTATGTAGATCCATCGTCATGAATCCTTCTTCTTCTTTGCTCCAAAAGACTTCTTCTCTTGCTCCTCTCTCGCCTCCAATAAAGCTCTAGATTCTATTATCTGGTTTCTCCAAGATAGCCCAAAACGTTCTCCCATAAGGCCTATTTATAAGAGTGAAAAGAAACCACGAAGTCCCCTTCCAAATCCGAGTCAAAATAGGTCTTATTTCAGTTTTCCGCATAGGGCCATCGATCGCTCCGTATTGCTGATCGTTCGCTTCCCGATCGATCGCAATTCCATCATTATTTTCCTCCGATCGATTGCTTTGGCGATCGACGCCGTATGATACTGATCGATCGTAGTTACTATCTTGCGCGATTAAAAAATTTCAGTAGATACGATCGATCGTTTTTGTGCCGATCGATCGTTTCCGTCGATACACTGCTTTTGCGGCTATGACGAGTGATCGTATTGATAGCCGATCGATCGTAGTTACTATTCATAAATTTCAAATGGCTATAACTTTTTGCTCCGAACTCTGAATTGCACGTGGTTGGTGGCGTTGGAAAACTGACTTCTTGAAATTTAACATGAGACTTGAATCAGTCCAATCTGACATTTGTACACGAAGTTATGATGATTTAACTATTTGAGTTATTTTTCACCTTATTTCTGTGTATTACTCTTGTTTCCTACAAAAACCAAAAACTATATTAAAGTAGTAGAAATTCTAATCAAACACTAGCAGAAACATAAGTTTAGGAGATAATAAAATGCATATTTCATGTGTAGATCAATGATGTCCATAAGACAGCCTTCAGGACTCATGACGGCCATTATGAGTTTCTCGTCATGCCTTTTGGCCTGACCAATGCGCCATCCACATTCCAAAGTCTGATGAATGATTTGTTTTGCCCCTACCTCCGTCGGTTCGTGCTAGTATTCTTCGACGACATCTTGATATATAGCTCATCCTGGGAGGAACATCTTGACCATCTCAGGTCAGTTTTTACTATTCTGCGGGCTAACACACTTTTCTTGAAGCGTTCGAAGTGCTCTTTTGGCAGCGCACAGGTCGACTATTTGGGCCATGTTATCTCCTCACAGGGGGTAGCCACTGATCCTTCCAAGGTGGAGACAATGAGGTCATGGCCCACGCCCACTTGTGTGAAGTCCCTCCGGGGGTTCTTGGGCCTAACCGGGTATTATCGTCGGTTTATTGAGCGTTATGGACTAATTGCTGGGCCGCTTACATCATTGCTCAAAAAGGGTGCATTTTCTTGGTCGGATGAAGCCCAAACCGCCTTTGGCAGATTGAAACAGGCAATGGCACAGGCACCAGTATTGATTCTCCCTGATTTTTCAATGCCTTTTGTAGTGGAGACGGATGCGTCTGATTTGGGCCTAGGTGCGGTCCTACTTCAGAAAGAACGACTGATTGCTTTTTACAGCAAGGCACTGTCGGGCCGGTCCTTATCCTTATCCGCATACGAGAAGGAGATGTTGGCCATTGTGCACGCCGTCTCTAAATGGCGGCCTTATTTGTTGGGCCGACGATTTCTCATTCGGACCGACCACCAACCTATCAAATATTTTTTGGAGCAGCGGGTCTCAACTCCGTCTCAACAACGCTGGGTGAGTAAGTTAGTGGGTTACGATTATGAAGTGGTCTACAAGAAGGGCATTGACAATACAGTAGCTGATGCTTTATCTCGCCGCCCCCAAGAAGGTGTCTGCCTCGCACTTTTAGTTCCTTGTTGCCCATTTATTCCTGAATTAAGAGCGGCGTATGTGGCGAACCCTCCTACTCAGGAACTGATTGATCGTATTCAGCACGACCCCTCTGCGGCAACCCCCTTCGACTGGCGTGACCAGCTATTGTTTTGGAAGAACCGACTTTGGGTGCCGGATGTAGGCGACTTAAGGCAACGGGTGATCACTCATTTCCATGATACTCCAATTGCTGGTCTTGAAGGTACGTTTCGAACCTTCAAACGGGTCAGCCAAAGTTTTTTGTGGCCCGGTTTAAGGAAGGCGGTGCATGCTTATGTGGCCGCATGCGACACATGACAGTGGGCCAAGGCGTCGTCTACTTCTCCGGCAGGCCTTCTTCAGCCCTTCCCATTCCTGACAAGATATGAGATGACGTTTCCATGGACTTCATTGAAGCTTTACCCTCGGCGGGGGGCAAGACGGTGATAATGGTGGTGGTTGACCGCCTGTCTAAATATGCCCACTTTTATGCCCTGAGTCATCCATACTCCGCATGTACTGTTGCTGAATTATATGTGCGAGAGATGGCAAAATTGCATGGCATGCCACGGACTGTGGTATCCGACAGAGATAGGGTCTTTATATCCCAGTTTTGGCGGGAATTCTTTAAGTTACAGGGCACAGAACTTCACATGAGTACGGCATACCACCCCCAGACATATGGCCAAACGGAGGTGATTAATCGGTGCCTTGAGCAGTACCTACGTTGTTTTGTGGGGGATCAGCCCCGTCGCTGGCTTTCATTACTACCTTGCGCAGAATGGTCGTATAACACGGCGTATCACACACGTGCAGGCTTCACGCCGTTTGAGATTGTCTACGGCCGCCCCCCGCCATCTGTGCTATCTTATGTTCCTAACCGTTCTGCCATAGCCGAGGTGGATTATATGTTGCAGACTCGTGATGAGGTACTTCGTCAGTTGAAAACCAATTTAGCAGCCGCCCAGAACAGGATGAAGCAACTATATGACCAACGGCGTTCGGACAACGAATTTCAGGTGGGTGATATGGTTTATGTGTCAGTACGCCCCCATCGCCAAACCTCTTTGTATAGGGCTGACCAGAAACTGGCACCACGGTTTCATGGGCCTTACGCCATTGCAGCACAGGTGGGACCGGTAGCGTATCGCCTTTCTCTGCCCGCTGAGTCCTTGGTGCACCCGGTCTTCCACGTCTCTCGCCTTCGTCGCTTCGTGGGGGATCCTCTCTTGATTGCTGGGTCTGCGCCCCCTCTTCTCATGGGTCTAGCTAAATCTGATGAGCTAGTACCGGCTTCTGTTATTGACAAGCATCGTGTGCGTCGTGCTGGGCGTATTGTAACGAAAGTGCTCGTGGAATGGCAGGGCAAACCATTGGAGGATGCTGCGTGGCTACTTGAGGATGACTTTCTGAATCAGTTTCCGTCTTGGTCGCATTGAGGGCAATGCATTAGCGGAAGCGTGGTGGAGTGTTGTGTACGTCAGCACAACATCAGAGGATATCTTTCCTTAGGATCAGTTGATTTATTTGATTTATTTCTTTGCATAAGTATTGTATTGTAATCAGACCCGTTTAGGCTAATCGTTAGGTAACGGGCTGAGAATGAGCGATTAACGGACATTAGGGAGTGATTTATGGCCCATCAGAGGCCCATCAGAATTGTAACAAATGGCGCGCCCCCCAAGGCACGCGCCATCCCTCTCCTTTATAAGGAGGGCGTCTTCTCGTTAGTAGGGTATGCAATAAGAAAACTCTATTTCCTTTACCTATTCTTCTTCTTCCCTTCCCCTGCCGTCAAGGCCTTCCTAACCGGTCACAACAGATGCGTTTATGGTAGCCTTACGTTGAGAAGTAAATATATGCACAACTATGCATGTTTTGGTCATTACATGAAGTTGTGATAGGTTAATATGTGGTTGTAAATATTTGTCAAGTGTGTTGTTTATAATTTTTTAATGTTAGAATGCGATTGTGTTAGGTTTGTGATGTATTTGTGGTAGATTTACTTTAAGAAGCAAGTATAGGCACAAGTATGAGTGATTTTGCCATTATATTTACTTTTGATAGGTTAATATGTGGTTCTAAATATTTGTTAACTATGTTATTTATATTTTTTTAATGTTGGGATGCAATTGTGTTGGGTCTGCGATGCGTTTGTGGTAGCTTTACGTTGAGAAGCAAGTATAAGTACAAATATGCGTGATTTGGTCATTATATAAACTTTTGACAGATGGAATTTTCGGTTATATTGCGTGATTTGGCCATTACATGAACATTTGTGGTATGAGCTGCATTAAGGGAGCCGGTGAAGGTAGGTCTTCATCTTTTTGTTTTAATTATACCTTGGATATATGTTTTTGCAGATGATGTAGTTTTAATTTATGAGAGTAAAGTAGGTTTGAATGCCAAACTAGAATTATAGAGGGAGGCACTATAATCAAAATGTTTCAAAATAAGTATGGCTAAGACAAAGTGCATAGAATTTAATTTCAAGGAAGGTAGAACTATATGTAGCACCTTAGTTGAAATAAATGGGCAAGAAGTGTCAAAGTGTGATCAATTCCATTACTTAGGATCTATTATCCATAAAGAATGAGATATTGATAATGATGGTGTGCATGGGATAAATGTGGAATGGGTAAAGTAGAGGGTAGCGTTGGGAGTTTTGTATAATAGGTGTCTTCCAAAAATGCTTAAAAGCAAGTTATATAAGACAACCATTAGACTTCCAATACTCTATGATGCAGAGTGTTGGGCATCAAAGAGAAGTCATATAGATAAATTGAATGTAGTCGAAATGAGAATGCTAAGGTGGATGAGTCGGATAACAAAGAGAGATAGGATTAGAAATGAATATATTCACGAAAGTTTAGGGATAACTCTTTTAGATAAAAAGCTAAGAAAATGTATGTTGCCTTAGTATGAGCATATGCATAGAAGACATATAGATGGGTTGTGAGAATATTGGAAGGGATGTATATAAATGATGCTAAAAGACGGAAAGGGAGACCTAAGAGAACTTGGATGGAGTTAATGAAAAAAAATTTGACTTTACTATCTCTTACAAAAGAGGTAGCTCAAAACAGGTGTGAATGGAGGAGTAAAATCCATGTCGTCGACCCTAAATAGTTGAAAAAATGCATTACTAATCGTTTAAAATTAAAACCCTTGCAAGTGCACAAGACAATTGTACTACGGTGAGTATAGAAAGGGTTGTCGAACCTCAGGGACGGATTAATATTTTACCAAATTCAAAAGAAAGCAGCAGTGTTGTAGACTAAGAAAGCAATGAACTTTAACTAAACTAAGTGAGATTTAATCAATATGTAGAAGACCAAGGCTTCGAATCCACCACAATAAACTAGTGTATCATTTCTCTCTCTCTCTCTCTCTTTTAAATAAAGATTTCCAATTGGCTAGCATATTCCTCTCGGACATACACTTGTCAACTCAAAATATAGTGCTCTCCTCTCGGATCTAACACATAAAATAATTAAAACATGGAATTGTGATCTATCTCTCTCGAGTATAAACCAATAAAATTTTATTGATATATAACACCTCAGTCTACTCACGTTCCTCTCGGATACGCAAGTATTCTTTGGGTTGAACCTCACAAGAATTTACTCTTGTTTCTCTCGAGTACAAAGAACAAACCTTTAATGAATTAACAATGATTACACAATAAAATCCATACACCAATTAGAGTAAAAATATAAGATGAGAGAAAAAAAATTACACAACCAGATTATTGACATCTATGCCTTGGAAAAGTGTTTAGCCTTGCATCGGAAGAGAAATCACCATCGTGTTCTTCATATTCTTCATCTTCTTCTCTCCTTTGCTCTAGCCTCTAATTTCGCTCTAGTTCTCCAAGGGTTCCTCCAAGATTGATTGCCCAAAACGTTCTCCCATAAGGCCTATTTATAAGTTTGAAGAGAAACCACGAAGTCCCCTTCCAAATCCGAGTCGAAATAGGTCTTATTTCCGATTTTCCGCATACGGCGATCGATCGCTCCGTATTGCCGATCGTTTGACTACCGATCAATCGTAATTCCTTTGTTATTTTCATCCGATCGATCGCTTTGGCGATCGATGCCGTTTGATACCGATCGATCGTAGTTACAGTCTTACGCGGATAAAAAATTCCAGTAGATACGATCGATCGTTTTGAGGTCCGATCGATCGTTTCCTTTAATACACTGCTTTTGCAGCTCTGGCAATCGATCGCATTCAAATAGCTATAACTTTTTGCTCCGAACTCCGAATTGTGCATAGTTGGTGGTGTTGGAAAGCTGACTTCTTGAACTTTAACATAAAGCTTAAATCATTCAATCCAAGATTTGTACAAGAAGTTATGATGATTTAACCATTTGAGTTACTTTTTACCTCATTTCTATGTATTACTCTTGTTTCCTACAAAAACCAAAAACTATATTAAAGTAGCATTTATTCTAATCAAACACTAACATAATCATAAGTTTATGAGATAATAAAATGCATATTTCATGTGTAGATCAGTTACTTGATTATGATTATGATTATAATTTATACTCTTAAACTTGATTTTCTAGTTTGCTTTAGATGATAATATAGTTTGATAGTTATAAATAAGTTACAATATTCACTTTCAAGGCTTGGAATGAATTTAGAATAAAAAGGCCATAATTAAATTCATGGTTTATTTTTGGGAAGGAATTGCATGAATGTCGAGGCATTAGTGGTCGATAATTAAATATATTGTTATGATATCATTTTGACAAGTTAATATGTGATTGTGAATATTTGAATATGTGAATTTTGTGACAAGTTACTATGTGGTTATGACAAAGTTATGTTATAGTTCTGATAGGTTAATTGTATATGTGAAGAAATTGGAGAAGTACAAGTCATCATTGAGGTTTTAATTTAGCTGTGATGGGTTGCAAAATCATATGGTTAGGCAGTTACGAACTATGTCATATTGAATTGTGATTGAGGCTCTTATGTATGATAAGATGAGGTTGTCATTGGCTTATGTGGTTTGGAAATCATATTAGGTTGCAGAACATATATAGTTGCTGAGAATAGGAACTCTTATGGTTGCAATAATGTTGTGTTTAGTTTGTGGTTCTTTGCGATCATGTTGTGATATACTGGATAAATTTTTAAACATTGAAGGATTCAACAAGTGGAAACACATAATAGAATTTGATGGAAAAACACATATGATAGAAAGTGTGGAAGAAAGAGATATTCTCCTACTAGTGGTTCACCTCGAACTGGTTTGTCATAATGCAAAACTGGAAAGACAGTGTGGTTGTTACATTCCTATAACTTTGCATTGTCCAGAAGTCTCCATGACATGCATAAGCTGGTGACACTCATCTAGTAGATATGGTGCAAGTGAGTAGACTTATGTCCACTAAACAATGTTTGTCAGCTTCAACCACCTCTACCACAATATCGTCACATTGCTACTAGGGGTATGATCAATGTTGCCACCATAGCACGCCAACACTCTCAAATTGGCCCCTTCTGTCTGCAATTCAACATGTCATAAGCTATTAGAACATCACACTGCTATTACAATTCAAGCAAATTAACATTTATAGAGAATCACAAATGCATTGCAACTTAGGAATAAAAGTATCACAACTACAACAATATCACAATTACATCGCAACATTTAAAAAATATGAACCAAACAGTTCACAAATATTCACAACCAAATATTAACCTGTCACAATCTTCACAAATGCAATTAACATGTTAGAACTATAGCATAACTTTGTCCTAACCGAGCCATGATCACATAGTAAGCGGTCACAAAATTCACATATGCAAAAATTCAAAATTGTATATGATCTTGTCTGAACTATACCATAACTTAGTCATAAATCATTCTTAACCACATATTTAACTGTCAAACCTAATCGCTACATACTAAAAAAAATCACACAAGCCTAGTTTTGCCCATAGACTCACACAGAACTGATAATGTACCACACAAGCCACTTCCTGATTTACTTCACATCAAAGACTTTTGGTGTTTGTCCAAATGCAAGTCTATACATAAAAGTAACATAGGTAAGCCCCGCAATCATCGAACCCCACTTGCTTTTGTGATTCAACATGCTTAGTTTTCTATTTCTCTCAATCCCTATCTTCGAATGGCAAACCCAATAAAAACTCACCGTACTTTGCCTGCCTCTTCATGACATGGAGGAATATGAACTTTTCATGCTCAAATCTCTCGCATGTTCCAAGGCTATCATAAATGAACATCGTGTGTTCACCAAATCTGAAGTTTAATAAGGACTAGTGATTACTCTTGAGGACTGAAACAAGCCACCTGTTGTACATGAAAGTCTGATCACCATCTGCACCCTTACAAGATTCGCACATATTGTCGCTCCAATCTTCATACAAAGCCTCATGATCAAACCTTATAAGCTTCCTAGCCACAATCCATATATCAAAAGCTTTCTGGTCAGCATTGCAAAATGACTGCATGCATGTAGAAAGTAACCAATAAAGAAGCATGACATCACATATTAGTTTTAATTGGTATCGCAACTATATCACAAGTATGCATTCATATACAAAGTTAAGGTAATTCACCAAGAAGTGGGGGTCAAATATGAAGACGTTGGGAAGCTCTTCACCATGCAACTCCCTCAAGTGCTTTCACATGAGTGCCACATATGCATCCATGACAAAGTTGTCGAACCATCCTGCGTCTGATATCTCTTCCTCCACCCCTAGGTAGCCTTACCACCTAATGCTCTGGAGGTTGCTAATCTTGACATCGATGTGTAAGAATTCTTTTGGGAGCCTCCAAACTTTGTCAACAATGGTCTCATCTTTGGGTGTTAGGTAGAACTTACTGGGATAGTTTTCCCACTCATTGCGTCAGATTACAATTTCACAAAAGAAAGGGAATTGACATTGTACAGCAGGATTTATAGTTCTCAACATAGATACCGTCAGAGGGAGTGACCTGGTTGTAGTGGTGTGGGCAACATCCTGCCTATGGCCGTATGCTGCATATATCATACCATAATTAATGAATGAGTGGTTAAAGTTTTGTCACGCCCCAAAATTTTAAGCCTCGATCAGAGTGCGGAAGCATCCATAACATCAAAATCCTTGAGGCCAGAAACCCAGGCACGTGACCGAATACTCGATCGATCCCAACAATTACGCCATCTCAATAGGTTGTGTAATAATCGACATCACCAATGCAGTCATTCAGTCTCAAAATAAAACATTATTAATATAAATGAAATGAGAAACCATAGATCCTACTTAGCCTTATTACAGCTGATAAAATAATAGTCAACATAAAAAATTATCAAAGTCATGGCACACACTGGCCAACCATTCACAATAGTTTGATTATAAGCAAAATACTAAATATCTTCCAAGCTTTTAACTCTGCGCAGCCAGCCACATCTCCTGGAACTGCGACCTACTCTAGTTCATTCTTATTTTATGCCTGCATCATATGATGCATGAGTACTCCATAGAAATACTCAGTAGGATGCAAAAACCCACAGAGAATATAATGGATTGCAGTGAAGAAAAGATCAAAACATAGAATTGAACATTTAACAGTATCAGGATTGAAACACAAAGTTTACCTTACCTAAATAATTACCTTAATCAAAGACAACTCCAATTCGAAAGTATGGAAAGATAGAAATAATAACTAAGGCTCCGAACATCCAAAGTATAGGGAGAGTAATAACTATAATCAGGACTCCGAACATCCAAAGTATAGGGAGAAAGTATCAACAAATTCTGACTCCAAACATCCATAGTGTAAGGAGATTTCAATTTCTGCTATCTGATCTTTCCACTTTCATGTGGATACTTACCTGATCATCCTAAAGGTTCTCTGTTTGGAACGGCCATGCATCTAAGGATGCTGGCCTGATCAGTGCTTACGGGCACAATGGGCGGAGACTACAAGACCTTCCGTAATATCTTGTAATCTAAAAACGTACCTATGTGCATATCATCAGCTGAACTACAGAGGTTCAATATAATAGGAGATCACTCTGGATCTAGTAATGGCACTCTGAGCATACTATAATTCCACCTCGGAGAGATCCTCGCAAGGACTCTTAGTGGAGAAGCAATTGACATGGAACTGAATAATAATTCTCAACAACAGAGGTTGCATCATTCTAGAAATCAATCTTCCATTTTCCAATGTTTGACTTACATAGGAGTACTAATGAGATTTCAATATCTCAATCAGCAATTGACTCACCAAAGGAGTATCAAGGATATTACTTTATCTCTATCATAACATGAATCACCATAGGAGTATCAAAATAAAGTCTCAACAACAAAAGTGTTGCACATACTTTGCCCTAGATGGAACAATCCTATACTCAACTCAGTCATAAAAATATTAGTCCAGACTTCAAGGTTTAAGACTTTGGTCAAAGAGAAATGATGGTTCGGTTTTCAGTTGGAAACACGAATCGAGTCAATATCAACAGTGAAACACATAAAACTTGATGAACGTCAAAATACCCACCATTAGTCCATGATATTAAAATATTATATTTAGTCCATTCTACTGTAATACTTACTGAAAGTCCTATATAATACATATAAAGTTCTTCGTATACTTATTCTAGCATAGTCTATTGCTTTGATAAAGTTTTTCCAATTTTTACCATAATTACAATGTTCTGTCTGTGTATAACAGTTAAATGCCGACATTTCCCAGTGTCAGCACATATTGCATTTAATTCTAAAATTTTTACTATAAATAGTCTTATGAGTCTAGTTTCCAACCCAATAGACGATATATTTTTTTATTTTTTTTATAATTAGTTATATATATTTTAATTAAAGCCGTCAGTGCAAAATCGGTTCTAGCAGAGACCCCTAATCATAGTTCTAATCATGGTTTTCAAAACCAGACCGAACCGGCCGGTCTGACCGTGGAAAATCGGAACTGGCTAGGAAATCGGTTCGGTTCACCCGGTTTACCCCAGTTCAGTAAACCGTCCGGTTTTTTTCAAACTGTCCGGTTTACTGGCCGGTTTTCTCCTAAACCGGACTGGTCACGGTCACATTTTTTTTTAAAAAGATCACATGCGGGAGGGGGGATTCGAACCCCCCCTCTCTAACAAACACTCAGCCTTAACCACCTGGGCTACCAGTCAAGTTATGTTACTGCTATACAAAATAAATATTTAATATATATTTATCACTTATAACTTCTAAACCGAGTCAATCCGGTTTGACCGTGGTCAAACCGCAGTCCAACCGGACCGGCCATCAATCCGGGTCGATGGCCGGTCCAGTTTTGAAAACCTTGGTTCTAATCAATATGTGAGTATATTTACCCCATAATCCATGATACACTTGAATATCTCCCATCTCTTACATACTTCAGAACTTTATTAGCTTTGCTTTCTAATAATTTTCTTCAAGGATTAGAGTTTTACTTTCACTATCCTTATTCATTTGACTCACATACCCCTTTTAATAGTTGAATTAGGTAAACTCGACAACTAATTAGGGACATATGGACACACAAAATCAATGAACTGACTTGACACAAAGGCTCCATCGAGTGACCAGTAGGGTCATGACGCCAATTTATGAGATGTCCTCTATTAATATTCCACTTTAGTATCAATTGATGACTATAACCAATTACTAAGATCTTATATCAATGAAATCACCATAATTCCTTAATGAACTAGGATGACACAAACTGGATAGCAGCATTAGAACCCATACGACCACAAGGACGCATCAAGATGTATCAAAATAATTTAAGTTTTCCATCTAAGAGCTAACATGTGTAACGAATACGAATTAGAACATCCATATTCACACGATTGAGAAAATAACACATCATAACTTGACAATTCAAGAGATTGGTACTTAGCCATCAACTCTCATGAAAATCCACAAGTATCAATCGATATATCATCATAAGAATTACTCGAACAAAGCATGAAATTCAGATTCAAGAGTTTGAGAAAAATCATCCTACCACACTTGCACACGGGCGTTACTTGGTTCCTCACGTACGTCTATGCCTCCTCTTCACAACGCCGCCTTCGTTCCTTGAATCGAACGAGGTTTGGATCGAGAGAGAAGGTCGAAAACTTACTGGTTTAGCGATATATTAGAGATTCCTCACTTGCAAGTCTGTCATCGACTATATGTGAGATTCTACCGAGGAGGGTCAGCGGACTGACATTTGATATACGTGGAAAGAGGGCTCGAGTTAAGGCCATGGATGTTTGTCTAATTCTCGGGCTACCGCTGCACACTACAACCACTCATCTTCTAGTGCATCCAAGGAGAGAATATTTAAAGGATAATCCAAAATTACTTCAACAATGATTCGAGATTTGTTTGAAGGAAAGAAGACAAAGGTATAGGATGAAAGTGTGTTGAGTCCTAGAGGGGGGGAGTGAATAAGACTACCACTTAAAAAATAACTTCTATACGTAATTGGTTTATTACATGTAGAAGAGCTAATATAATTTCTTCGTCAAAGAAAAACATGAAATACACACGTGGAGTATAACTCTTAAGCAAGCAAATCACACAAGATTTTATAGTGTGGTTTGAATGCCGAGAAATGCTCTACGCCTACTTCCACACTCTCGAAGCACCCAAATCCAAGGCGCCCCGATGTTCCACTATGTGAGGGTTTCGGCTATCCCACAACCATTTACAACATCCGGTTTTTCTTTGGTTCACCGGTAACCATATACACACTTGAGTGAATCCACACTCCTTTAGAGTTATGAGAAACCTGTTTTTCACCTAAGTGCTTGATCTACACATAAATTATGCATTTTATTATCCCTTAAACTTATATTTATGCTAGTGTTTGATTAGAATTAGTGCTACTTTAATATAGTTTTTGGTTTTTATAGGAAACGAGAGTAATACACAAAAATAAGGTGAAAATAGACTTCAATGGTTAAATCATCATAACTTCATGTGCAAGTGTCTGATTAGACTGATTCAAGCTTCATTTAAATTTCAAGAAGTCATCTTTCCAACGCCACTGACCACGCACAATTCAGAGTTTGGAGTGAAAAGTTATAGCCTTTGGAAATTCATGAATGGTAACTACGATCGATCGGCCATTCAACACGATCGATCGCCTGAGCCACAAGACAGTGTTACTGAAGGTAACGATCGATCGGCATAAAAATGATCGATCGTATCTACTGGAATTTTTGAATTAAGTAAGGCAGTAACAACGATCGATCGGAGCCATACAACATCGATCGGCCCTTCTTTCATTAACTTTAATGTGTGCAGTAGGACCACAGAGGGACTGAATGTTGGATTGAAAGACCCTGGATAAGTTGGACTAATGGAGTTTCCTTTCGCTGAAGACATTAAACTTAGCGCTTGGTGGGAGGCAACCCACGTATTCAGGTGTATTCTCTCCTTTTCGTATTTTCTTTGTTATATGATCATTGTAGTTTTATATTGTTCACATTGAGGACAATGTTCATAATAGGTTTGGGGGAGGGAATATTGCTTGCATAAAAAAAATCAGAAAATAAAAAAAAACCATAAAAATTTGATTAGTTTTTAGAGTGTTTGTTAGTACTTTTCATAGGTTTTGATAGTTTATCCCGTGATAATGCATGCTTCAATTTTTAAGAGATTAATTTGCATTGGAATTGTGAGTAAGTATACTAGAGGATGGATACACTTAACTGAGCATATCTTTCTGTTACAGTCCACTTAGAATAAGTGCTTGAACTAAGAAAACTCACTCACACACATTAGTATATAAAGTAATACCATCTAGAGATTTATTGAATACTAATTTACAGTTGGATGTCTTTAGTCAGAGTCATTGGATGATGTGTAGTTATCTGTTGAGCTTAAAAGATCATGATAGACCATTTACTTGGAAATGGCAAGGGATTGAAACCGAAAATAGGTTGAGAGTATAATACAACCTGGACAGAATAAAGATGCTTGAAAATATGAATGCTGAAAATGAAAATGTGAAAAAATAAAAACAAAATGAAAGAAAGGGGATGCTTGACTTTATAGGATTAACTTAGGCTAATGCTCAAGCCTGAAGCGGTCTACTTAAAACCTAATGCCCTAAGCCAAATTGGTTGGGAGTCATTGGCCTGAGTCATTGCTAAACCTAAGCATCTTGAAGTTAGGCCTTACACAGTCCTAGTGAAAAAAAAAGTCTACGGTGTATTATCCTCTCAAGTCTAGAATGTTGGACCCGAATGAGGAGTGCAGGCATTTGTGCTATCATGATCCAAAAGATTACGATGACTATGTAGATTCTGATATTCTTTGGTTAATGGGTAACACAGGATATGTGTAAAACAGAAATTTAGAATGTATTGCTATAATGTTCTACAATTTTACTATTTATATTATCATGTTATATCATATTGAGCAGAAATTTCCAAGATGAAAGTGTGGAATAAAACCACTTACTTGAGGGCTTCTATATTCCAGTTGATTATAAATGCAAGTACATGTGGTTGATTTTCTTAAACATTGTGGTTTGCATTTGAAGGGATAATAAGATTGTTTGTTTTGTCATGTTTATTTTGATTTTGTTTTTGTACTTAGATTAATAAAGTTAATTTCATAAGTACATGTTTGTGGGTAGCATGGCTGTAAACCCTCACGAGATAAAACTCGTCCTACTAGGAACACCTAGAGGTTTAACGGCTTGTTGCATACGCTCAATGCAATCGTGTTCCCTACGAAAGTGGTGTTTACTTTTATGCATTAGTTCCTTTAGTTGATTGTTTGATTTTGTTTTGTTTTATTTTGCTAGGGACTAACAAAATGTAGGTTTGGGGGGTCTGATCTACATATGAATTACGTATTTTATTATCTCCTAAACTTATATTTATGCTAGTGTTTGATTAGAATTAGTGTTACTTTAATATAGTTTTTGGTTTTTGTAGGAAACGAGAGTAATACACAAAAATAAGGTGAAAATAGACTTCAATGGTTAAATCATCATAACTTCATGTGCAAATGTCTGATTGGACTAATTCAAGCTTCATGTTAAAGTTCAAGAAGTCAGCTTTCCAATGCCACTGACCATGTATAATTTAGAGTTTGGAGTGAAAAGTTATAGCCATTGGAAATTCATGAAGGGTAACTACGATCAATCGGCCATTCAATGCGATCGATCGCCTGAGCCGCAAAACAGTGTTACTGAAGGCAACGATCGATCGGCATAAAAATGATCGATCGTATCTACTGGAGTTTTTGAATTACGCAAGACAGTAATAATGATCGATCGGAGTCATACGGCATCGATCGGCAAGGCGATCGATCAGAGGAAAATAACGAAGGAATTGTGATCGATCGGTAGACGATCGATCGGCAATACGTACGATCGATCGCCATATGCGGCAAATTGAAATTAGACCTATTTTGACTCGGATTTGGAAGGGAACTTCGAGGTTTCTCTTCAAATATATAAACAGGCCTTAAAGGAGAACGTTTTGACTACTATAGAATATACTTTGGAGGCTAGAGAGGAGTAAGAGAAGGAGTCATTTGGAGCAAAGAAGAAGAAGGATTCATGACGATGGATCTACATAAACAGGCTTCTCTTTTCTTTCTTTCTATGTGTAACTAAACTTTTATTAAAGGCTAGATGAAGCCCTAGATGTGTATTGCTACTCTTGTTAGTTTAATTTTATAAAGTTGATTATGATTCATGCTTAATGCGATTTTATGAGTATTCTTTTGAGTGCTTGACCATAGACTTAGATTGATTATGAATAGAATTAGATATTGTGATTGATTTTATTTGTGCACTTGCAAGGGTTTATATTTAAACGATCAAGTTTTTCAAGCCTTCAACCACATAGTTTACTCCACTACTTAGAAATGTAAAGAAGAGGTTGAAAGTACTAGTTGTGAGGGTTGTGAGGAGCAATTAGTAGTCCTACACGCTTGCTTAAATGAATTCTTCAAGCCTTTGGCCTTCCCACATCTATCCTTTGGTTCGATTTATGCTTCGAAGTTGTTGAGGCTTTTTAGACAAGGAACATTTATTTCACTAAGAATTTTCCTATGGGATTAAGTGAAATCATGGCTAAAGATACTTTGAACTACTCTCAAGGGTCAAGAGTATGGACTCATAGAATCTCTAATGAGGGTCCGGAGAGTAGATCAAAGTAACTCAAGAACTTTGAGGGGATTTGTAAGTATTTGGTTCAAGGTCAAGAGGGGTTTTTGGTTTCCAACGGGTGATTCTAAATGCTCCAAGAAACCATGATCCAAGATAACTTGAATCCCTTCCTAAGATCTCATAATAAGATTTTGAACCCCTTTCCAAGAAAGGAGAGGAAGAATAATCAAGAACACTCAAAGCTCTCCCATGATTTACAAAGAGAAGAATAAGGCCAAGAGGTATTGGGGAGAAGTCTTGCACCCATTTCTTCCAAGAGATGGGTATTTATAGAGGAAGAGAGAGGTGTGTATCAACCCATCCACAAGTGGATATATCGTATCAACCCATCCATGAGTGGATTCTTTATATGCACCTATCCACGGGTGGATTTTCCCTATATCCACCCATCTATGGTTTGATTTATTCATTGAGATTCAAACAAACTATGGAATTTTCCTAGAAGGACATTACTTAGAGCAATAGATCTTCAAACCAAGGGGAGTGGGCTTGATGATGCGTCGCCATAAGTCTTTAACCTTTGAGCTTGACCATAATTATCTTCACTTTTTATTCCAAGTGATTTGCCTTGAGCACACATATTTGAGTCTTGTCTATTGATATACGTCTTCTTCATTCTTGTGCCTAATATAAGACTCAACTAAGTTTTGTACAAAAATGACAACACTAAAAAGGGTATACATTTTTACAAATGTGCTGCTAACAATCTCCCCCTTTGTCATTTTTGTTTGATAAAACTTCTTTACATATTGTAAAATGGAATATATGATTTACATAGTAATACAAGTTCATCATGTTAAGATTTTCTACACATTTCCTTGAGAAAGCTCCTCCTTAATGAATGCCCAAGGAATAATGTTACCTGTGAAGCATAATCTACACAAGAACACACTTTACGGTGGGAGATAGATTACTCCCCCTTTTTGTCAAAAAAGAAATGAAAATTGGAAGTCATGGTGCATGAAAAAAAAGTAAGCATAGAGCATACACATATTTAGTAGAACACAGATGGACGTGAAAAGTAGCTAATGCAGATATAAGCAGAAAAAAAGCATGAGATAGAGAAGATGTCTACATGATTTCAATGAAGGAAAGTACAAGCAAAAGTCAGCCATATTTGCAAATCATAAAACAAGTCAACACTAAAGCAATGGCAAGAGTAGGGTGATAGCACAGGACAAACCAAAATGGTGCAAAATGACAATTCCTAACATGATGAGTGAAGGATGCACTAAATCAGTGGCAAAACTCTCCATGAGAACCGCATCGTGTAGACACAGGCTGCCAATCATAAGGTAGAGCATTGGGGCATGCCTCAACATGGTCTGCGGAAGCTGAAAAGACCTGAGTCACGCTGAGGAGGGCGGCGCTGAATGCATGCTTCCACATGGCGCTCAAGGTGCATCATCCATTCAGCAAGGGGGTGGTAACCTGGCCCAAATTGCAGGTGAACCTCGCAAGATCACGCGGCACAATGTTGATGGCAGCACGCAGGGAATGAACTTCCCATTCCACAGAGTTACTAACAACTGCTAAGTCTGGCCCAAGCTGGATGCACAATTTCTAGGACAGGGAGGAAGTATGAAGCACAAGGGAGGCGACTTCCACATGCACACTGTCAGCAAAATGGGCTTGAGTTGAGGCAAGTCTTAAAAAAACTAAGCAGGCAGGGAATTGAGGTCAGCAAGCTGCTGGGCCAAGGACTCAATCTAGGTGTAGAGGTGAACTTGGTCGGTGCGAATTGATTCCAACAAGGCAAGGACATGACCAAGCAAACTGGGGGAAGCCAGAAACAAGGAGGTGACAACCGTATGAGAGGGAGGAGTGTGAAATAGGATCTCTGGAATATCAAATGACAAATCAAACTGGTCAAATCCATGGAGAGAACCAAGCTGCCCCTTGCGCATCGTCGTGTGGAAGTGCCGGGGCTGTCATAGGCAGTGGAGCTTGTGGGCGAATGCCAATCTTAGTGAGTTGCGAACGGGTGATGAAGCGAGGCGGCAAAATTGAGACTTCCGGAGGGAGAGTGAGTTGTAGTTGTTCGATCGCGATGCGGGTGACAAGGTGGCCAAACAAAAAATCTGCATGAGTCGGGTTCCGGATGAACCAAACCATGTGCTTCATGATGCGTGTTGCCAAGCACATGGGTCGCTCAGTCCCAATCAAGTAGAGGAGAAATGCAATGGAACTATTAAGCTCGCTAGTGTTGCCTAACCATGGGTAGACTATGTTGACAAAAATCATAAGCAGCAACCTATATAGGGATTGTAGGTGGCTGACAGGGATTGGATGATAATGGTGCCACGGTTGAGGAGAGGAGCAAATGTGGACAGTAGCTGCATCCCGGATGGCTTGGCCCGTAGGAAGGTCCTGGATGACTTGGAAACCGCGGGGTACGGGAATGTCAAGAAACAACGCTAAATCGTCGATTGTGAAATGTGAGTCACGCCATTGCAAACAAGCTGAAAGGTGTGAGGGCCACACAGGGTGCAAGCTTGGTAAAAAGCACACACTATCGGTCGAGACACAGGGCCATTCCCTCAAAGTAGGGGATGGAATTCCAAGTGGCGTAGGAGGTCGTCGATGAGGCAAACTTCAGCATACGAGACAAAGAAGCCCCCAGGAATAGCTCGCTCAGAGACAATGGGGCGGCCACGGTCAGATGCGAGAGTGGCCCGAACACGATTCACCAAAGCAGGAGCTAGGGCAAGCTAGTGTGCAGCAAAGGACGCACCAGGGAGAGCAGCTGGAGGAGGTGGGGAAGATGGGTGAACAGGAGAAAATTTGAGCTGGCAAACAGGAGGTGGAGAGCTGTGGCGAGGCGGAGAGGATGGGATAGATGGAGAAGCGCAGCTGGAGGAGGAGGCAACAGATATTGGGCGTTTGCGAGGTCAATCCATGGTAGGGAAGAGGAAAGGGAGAATCTTTGTGATGGGGTGTGCTTTTAGACAAGCAAGTAGGGATTTTTATGGAGGAGGAAAAAGAGAAGATGCAAGAGGAAAAAGAGAAGATGCAACTGGAGCAGAAAAAGGTGTGAAAATTGTAGGTTTGAAGAAAGTTGCAGGTTTGAACGTTGAAGAGATAGAGCAGATTTGAACATTGTAGGTTGGCAGGAAGAGAAAATGGGCATCTGAGAGAAAATAGAAGGGGAAAGAAATTGGAATTGAGAAGTGTGTCATGAAAAAGGAAAGAGGAGGAGATTACCCGATGGCCATTGAGAGGATCGAACCTATGAGCACCAAAGCAATTACCGGGAGAGGAGATGGGGCAGAGAACCAGCACCATTGGGAAGAGGATAGGGTGGAAGACAAAGCCGAAAGAGGAAATGGGTCAGAAGAAGAGGAGAAAAAAGGCTTTGATGATGCTCTACTGAGGGGAAAGTTGTTCTATTGGGAAGGAACCGAGAGACGAAGGAGGGGGAAGAATCGCAAGGAAAAAGGAGAGGGACGGCCCGTGTGTGTGTGTGTGTGTTTTCTTTTTTTTTCAAAAAAAATGAAATTACATAGGAACAAGAGATGGAGAGGAGAGGGAGTGCTGCAAAGAGAAATGATAAAATATTAGGGTGGAAGAACAATTAAAAAAATAAATGGAGAGGGAAAGTTCTACTGACTAATGGGAAGGATTTGCCTATACAGTGCAAATGCCAATGGATCTCCGTAGATCAACAAATCTCAAAGAGCCCAAGGGCTTGGTCATTATATTAGCGAGCTCGCTATTAGTGGAGACATGGTTTAGTGCTACTGTGTGATCCTCAACTAATTCACGAATAAAGTGATGTCTGATATCAATGTGTTTTGTGCGTGAATATTGAACGGGATTCTTTGAAATATTTATTGCACTTGTGTTGTCGCAGTAGACAATCATTGTCCATTATTGAATTCCATAGTCAAGGAGCATTTGCTTCATCCATAATAATTTTCCACAACAGTTACCTGCGCCAAATGTTAGCCACCCAGTCTACTCTCCTCACGGCCTTAACCGAGATGAAAAATGAGCAAAAGGAGATGAGAGGTGAGCTAAGGACCCAGGCCCAGCTTGTCTGTTCTCATACACAATCCATCTCCAAGATATAGACCCAGTTAGGACAGCTGGCCCAGTCCATGAACCGAAGAGAAGTAGGTACCTTGCCCAGCCAACCCCAGCAAGAACCCTAGAGGCCATTTTGCCATCAAGGGTTCCCACTACCCAAATGAGCAGGTGCAAGCCGTCACTACCCTGAGGAGTGATAAGCAAATCGACAACCGGGTTAGGGATTCATCCGTTGGTATTTCGAGTGAGGAGACGTCCCCTGAGATAGCTAAAGAACCCACTCCTACCAAAATTGTCCCTGTTAGACCCCCAACTCAGCAGGATGCCCCTACCGAACCCACGAATGAAAGATCCTATATACCTAGGGAACCCTTCCCACAATGCCTAGACAAACCCTCCCCATTTAACAAATCCCATCAAAGAATGGAGGAGAAGTTAGAGAGGTGTTTATGCAGGTTAAGATCGATCTCCCTCTATTAGATGTCATTAAACAAGTGCCTTCCTATGCTAAATTCTTGAAAGGCCTTTGTACCCAAAAGTGGAAAGCCAAAGCCAATGTCACTCAAAAGGTATTCCTGACTGATCAAGTGAGCTCCCTGCTGACACGCGACATGCCACCTAAATATAAGGACCCAGGTTTCCCTGTTGTTTTCATTGTCATAGGTGACCATACCATTAGCCAATCTCTTTTGAATTTAGGGGCCAGTGTGAACCTCCTCCCTTACTCCATTTATGAACAACTTGGCCTATGAGAGTTACAGCCCACCTCAGTTACCCTTCAGTTAGCAGACAGATCCATCCGCAGACCCAGAGGAGTTATAGAAGACGTTCTTGTAGGAGTTGACCAGTTCTACTTCCCTGTCGATTTTGTTGTCTTAGATATGGAACCAGTCCCCAACTCCAAAAGTTAGATACTTGTTATCCTTGGTCGCCCTTTCCTTGCCACAGCTGACACCACTATAAACTGTAGGTCAGGGCTCATGAATGTCTCATTCAGAAACATTGAAGTTAAGTTGAACATCTTTAGTGCGTTCCAACAACCCTCTAGTGGCGTTGAGTGCCTGATGGTAATTGACCTAGATGATCTAGTGCAGGAGTTCCTACCCTTTGCCGTGCTTAGAGATGTCCTAGAGCATACCCTATTTTACAACTGGCTAGATGTCTATGAGAGCACACCTGACCTTGAAGAGGTCCATAAACACTTACTAGCGACTTGTCCCATGGAGACCCCGTCCCTAACCTCTACCTGTGTCCCCACTGTTAAAGCCCTCTATAGAGTCCCCACCTACTCTTGAACTGAAACCCCTTCCTAGCTCCCTGAAGTACGCCTTCCTAAGACCGAATGACACCCTTCTTATGATCATATCCTCTAGCTTATCCAATGAATAGCAAAAACAGTTGTTGCAGATCCTGACTACCCACAAGAGAGCAATAGGATGGACAGTGGCCGACCTACGGGGTATAGACCCCTCTGTCTGTATGCATAGAATAAAACTTGAGGACCAGGCCAAACCTTCTAGGGAGGGGCAGAAGCGTTTAAACCCTCACATGCGGGAGGTGGTGATGAAAGATGAAGTGAAACTTTTAGATGCTGGTCTCATTTACCCTATCTCGGACAGTAAGTGGGTGAGCCCCATCTACGTAGAACCTAAGAAATCAGGCATCACGGTAAAACCAAATTCTGAGGGTGAGCTTGTGCATTGATTATAGGAAGCTGAACTCCATGACCCATGAAGACCGCTTTCCTCTACATTTATTGACCAAATCCTTGAGAAGTTAGCTAGCCATGAGTTTTATTGTTTTCTAGACGGGTACTCAGGATACAATCAGGTTTATCCAGGGGACCAGAAAAAGACGACTTTCACATGTCCCTTCAGTAATTTGCATATCGTAGGATGCCTTTGGTCTTTGTAATGCCCCGGCTACATTTCAACGATGCATGATGTCCATTTTTTACAAGATGATTGATAAATATTTGGATGTCTTTATGGATGATTTTTCTTTGTTTGGTGCCTGATTTGATGATTGCTTGCACAATCTATCTTTGGTTTTGAAACGATGTGAGGAAACGAATCTAGTGCTGAGTTGGGGAAAGAGTCATTTCATGGTTCAACATGGGATTGTGTTAGGTCACATTATATTAAAAAGGGGTATAGAGGTTGACAAGGCCAAGGTGGACCTTATTGCTAATCTTCCACCACCCACCTATGTTAAGCAAATACGGTCTTTCCTTGGCCATGCAGGGTTTTATTGAAGTTTCATCAAGCATTTTAGCAAAATTTCATGTCCACTATGTCACCTTCTTGGTCTAGATGTGCCATTCGAGTTTGATGATTTGTGTAAAGAAGCTTTTATAAAGCTCAAGACCCTCCTCTCTAGCTCCCCGATCATTCAACCCCTTGATTACACACTGCCCTTTGAGATAATGTGTGATGCATCTAATTATGCTATAGGGGCAGTGTTAGGGCAACACATCAATATTCCTCATGTTATTTATTATGCTAGCAAGACACTCACTGATGCACAATTGAATTACACTACCACCCAAAAAGAGTTGCTTGCTGTTGTGTTTGCATTTGATAAATTCATATCATATCTTATGGGGAATAAGATTATTATTTTCTCTGATCATGCAGCCTTACGGTACCTTCTTTCCAAGAAGGATGTCAAACCAAGGCTAATTCGCAGGAATTTGATTTTGAAATTAAAGATAAAAAGGGTTCTGAAAATGTAGTGGCTGATCATCTCTCCAGAATTCCTAACCATGAATTGCACAGCCATGAACCTTTGAGGGATTCATTCCCTGATGAGCAGCTATTTGCTGTCTCCACCACTTCCCCACCTTAGTTTGCACATATTGTGAATTATCTTGCTGTGGGTCAAATCCTAACCTATTGGTCTAAACTTGAGAAAGACTTATTCTTCTCACTAGTCAAACATTATTACTAGGATGACCTGGACCTGTTTAAGATATGTTCAGACCAAGTCATAAGACGATGTGTCCCTGAGAGTTAGTAAACTAACAAGCTCCACTATTGGACTTTCAATCATCAATGTTGCCAGACCAGTCAACATCCGAGGATCTGGCAAGAGATGTTGATGTGTCATAGGGATACCAGAGACCTAAATCAGTGGTATTAGCAACATATTTATTAACTCTTTTAACTGCAGTTAGGTGGGATTTTTTAGGATTTGACTGATAACGGGCACACGCTCCCACATTGAAGCTTATGTCAGGTCGACTAGTAGTTAGGTAAAGTAAGCTACCAATCACACTTCTATAAAATGAGAATCTACACTTTTTTCTTCAGTGTCTTTGCTTAACTTGAGTGTAGTACTCATTGGGGTAGACACTTATCTCCCAGAGTCAAGACCAAAGTGTTTATCTAATTCTTTAGCATATTTGGTCTGAGATACAAAGATTCCTTCTTTTAGTTGTTTGACCTGAAACCCTAGATAGAAGGTTAGTTCTCCAACCATACTCATTTCGAATTCTGACTTCATTAAGTTGGCAAACTCGGTAGGTTTGTTCTCATTTGTAGAACCAAATACAATGTCATCTACATAAATTTGAGCAATCACAATGGACTCTTTGGTCTTTTGGACAAATAGTGTTTTATCAACACTTCCTCAGATAAAACAATTATTGACCAAGAATGAAGTCAATTGTTCACACCATGCACGAAGTGCTTGTTTTAAACCATAAAGTGTCTTCCTAAGTTTGTATACGTGGTTGGGGTACCTTAGATCAAGAAATCCTTTCGGTTGCTCAACATATATTTATTCATTAAGAATTTCATCTGAATAGGCATTCTTGACATCCATTTGATATAATTTAAAATGCAAATGACATGCAATGGCCATCATGATACAAATAGACTTGAACTTAGCTACAGAGGCAAATGTCTCATCAAAGTCAATACCCTCAATTTGAGTCTTGAGCTACTAGTCTTGCTTTGTTTCTGACAATATTTCCATTCTCGTCACTTTTATTTTTGAAGATCCATTTGGTGCCTATGACATTTATATCAGTTGTTCTTGGTACTAAGTACCAAACCTCATTTCTCACAAATTGATTAAGCTCTTCCTGCATGACATTGATCCAATGCTCATCTATGAAGGATTCATCCACATTCTTGGGCATTATTTTGGAAGTGAAACAAAGATTGTTGTTCACAATTTCCACTTGATGTCTTGTTAAGACCGGCACATGAAGGTTTTCGATAACTTGTGTAATAGGATGATCGTTAATTGTTTTCAGGTCATTGTCTGGTGGAGGTACAACAAATATCTCCTGAATATTTAAGTTTGCCTCAGGTGTATCTTCATCTTCATCTTAAGAAGCTTGCGGACCTGAGCCCATTTCCTCATCATGAACAACCACATTGATGGATTCCTAAATGGTATTGGTCCTTAAATTCAGAACACGATATGCTCGACTATTTGAAGAATATCAAAGGAATATCCTTTCATCGCTTTTTGCATCGAGTTTTCTTAGGTTCTCTCTGTCTTTTAAAATATAACATTTACTTCCAAAGACCTTAAAGTATTTAACACTAGGCTTTTTACCGTGCCATAGCTCGTAGATTGTTTGATCCATACTCACTCAAACATAAACTCGATTAATAATATAGCAGGCAGTGTTTACTGCTTCAGCCCACAGATTCTTTGGAAGATTCTTGATAGTTAAAAGTACAGTGGCCATGTCTTGCAGGACACGGTTCTTTCTCTCAGCAACATCATTTTGTTGAGGAGTTTTTAGTGCATAGAATTCATGGTGAATCCCATATTTATCATAGAATTTATCAAAAGAATTGTTTTCGAATTCTCCACCATGAGCACTCCTAATTTTGACAATGGACTCACTTTTCTCATTTTAAATTTGCTTAGCTATTAATTTGAATTCAAGAAAAGTATCTGACTTTTCTCTTAAGAAAGTGACCCGAGTAAATCTTGAGAAATCATCCACTATTACAAGAAAATACTTCTTTCCTCCAATCTTTCAATTTTTATTGGTCCTACTAAATCCATATGAAGAATTCAAGAGATCAAGAAGTATTAATAGTGTTTACCTTTTTGTGTGTGGCTCTAACTTGTATACCTATTTGACATTGCCATATTCACTTTTACCCTCTCGAGTAATCATAGGTAAACCCCTAAGATGTCTTTTTTTGCTCAAACGAGACAGGTCACTATAGTTTACATGAACAAGACGTTGATGTCATAATTCGGCTTCACTTATCTTAGTCATGTAATCGAGAGAAGAACTTGGTTCAAATGTTCCCTCAATCACATAACAGTTGTCAGTAGTTCGAAGACCTTTCATGATGATTTTACCCTTTTTATTGGTAACCTCACAACTATGAAAATTCACAAAGTGATCTTGATCACAAATTTGGGAGACACTAAGAAAGTTATGTTTTAACCCTTCTACAAATAGTACATCCTTAAGATGAGGTAAATTTAGAACATTCAAAGTTCCTTTTCCAACAATCTTTGCGGTACTATCATCTCCAAAAGTGACTGATCCCCCATCAAATTCCTTTAGCTCAAAGAAGTTTGCCTTTTCTCCAGTCATATGCCTAGAGCACCCACTATCTAGGTACCATCTGGAGGAATTTCTTGCCAAATGAGTTGTATGGACAACTAGACCTTTTTCCTTGTTTCGAGGTCTCCTCTTGGTAGTACTAGATGGCTTTTTATCATGCCTTGGAGAACTAGAAGTAATTATTTTTCCTTTGCTTTCCTTGCCATATACATTTGTCTTTCCATATGGTGGATCTATGTATGTTATGCTATTCTTTTCTTGATTTTGTTGAGTATTCATGTTTGTGTGTTTCATATTTAATTTTGCAATTTCTTCAATAAGCTGAGTCATCCTAGTAGTTACAGGAATGAGTCTAGCAGGGACAACATGATCATATGAGGAATTAATAAATTCAAAAAGCTCGCTTTTGGAGTAGTCATTATTTTTCTTTTTGGTTGTAGCCTTGACTGGAACCATTTTAGTGTGAGGGTATTTACCTAAGATGGACTTTCCTCTTTCCTCTTTGGTAAGTCTAGTATTATTGCGGGTGATTTCGCACTCAAATTTTAGATGCCCTTCTTCCCCACAAGAATAACAAACACATGATTTCTTGGAACCTGAGTCTTTTTCAAGACAAGACTTTTCTTTTACAAAAGTGTTGAAGACAATGTTTTGTTTTTCTTTTGACTATCATGACCAAGACCAGACTTGTCCACGGGACTTTTTCCCAAGCCTAACAGCTTTTCTAGTTTTTGTTCACTTTGAAAAAATTTCACAACTAAGGAGTCTTTCGATTTTTTGAGTTTCTCATTTAACGCAATATTTTCAACTACAATCAATTTCAATTCTTCTTGGTTCTTTTGGCGAATGTCTTCACTAATTCCAAGTTTTGTATTAGTTATAATGACTTCTTTGCTCAACTTATCATTTTGGGTATTGACAATTTCAATTTTCCTTTTTAGATTGAGATTTTCTTTCTTTAACTCAGTCACTCTTCGAGCTAGTCTAATACTTTCCTTAAATAACGAGTTGTATGCAACTTGAATGCTATCATTGTTGTTATCTGAGGTAGCTAAATCTGACTCACTTTTAGATGATTGTCCAATGGGTGTGTGAGTTTTAGTCAATTCATCATTAATAGTGATGGAAGAAGGTGCCATAAAGTCTTTTGGAGATCCAGCCTGATCATGGTCATAGGAGTCATTTAAATCATTCTCTAATTCTAATAGTCTTCCCATGTTGCTTTGGCCGCCAATTCTTTTTTCTTATATTTTTTCTTCGTAGGGCAGCCAGAAGTAATGTGTCCATAACCATGACAATTATAGCATTCAACGTCTTTTGAATTTATTTTATCTTGTCCCTTAGATTTACCAATATACTTGTTTCTAGGGAATCGTTTGCTTTTTAATTTTCCACCAAAATGTTTAACAAATTTTTTTGCAAGGAAAGCAAGTTCTTCATCATCTTCATCCTCACTTTCTGAATCAAAACTTGTTTGTTTACTAGATCTTGAGGTTTTTAGGGCTATGAATTTTTTCTTGCTTATAGGAAGGTGTAATTCAAAGGTTTGTAAAGATCCAACAAATTCTTCTACATTCATTACATCTATGTCTCGACACTCTTCAATCGCAGTCACTTTAGGAGTGAATCTTTATGGAAGTGACCTAAGAATTTTACCTACAATTTGACTTTAGTAATCTTCTTTCCAAGACCCCACATGGAGTTAACAATATCATTGAGCTTCAAATAGATCTCCATGAAGGTTTAATCCTCCATCATTTTGATATTTTCAAATTTTGTTATGAGGAGTTGGAGCTTGGACTTCTTCACCAATGAAGTCCCTTCATGAGACACTTCCAAAATGTCCCATGCTTCCTTGGCACTCTCACACATACATATGTGTTTGTATTCTTCTAGAGAGACAACACAAGTAATGACACTATGATCCTTGTTATTTCCCATGCTCAATTTCTTATCCATTTCAGACCATCTTAAAATATTTAGGGGAACATTACTCCCACTCCCATCTACATCAATTTTTTTTCAGTGGGAGGTGTCCAACTATTTTCCAAACAGTATCATGCCAATTCATCGTGAGCCTTAAGAAAGGCCATCATTCGATTTTATCAATAGGCATAATTACTCCCATCAAATGAGGGTGGCTTGGTAGTGGACGAGCTCTCAAACTTTGCCATCAAAGAGCAACGAGATCAACACTCCAAGTGATTTCACCTTAAACAGAGTGTTCTGGCTCTGATACCATTTGAAAGTGCACTGAGTCCTAGAGGGGGGGGGGGTGAATAGGACTACCACTTACGGTAATTGGTACATTACATGTGGAAGGGCTAATATAATTTTTTCGTCAAAGATAAACATGGAATACACACATTGAGTATAACTTTTAAGCAAGCAAGCAGAGAATCACACAAGATTTTATAGTTTGGTTCGAACGCCGAGAAGTGCTCGACGCCTACATTCACACTCTCGAAGCACCCAAATCCAAGGCGCCCCGACGTTCCACTATGTGAGGGTTTTGGCTATCCCACAACCATTTACAACACGCGGTTTTTATTTGGTTCACCGGTAACCATGCACACACTTGAGTGAATCCACACTCCTTTCGTGTTATGAGAAACTTGTTTCTCACCTAAGTGCGTCAACCACTTAGTTTACTCCACTACCTAGAAATGTAAAGAGGAGGTTGAAAGTACGTACTCTCTTTGTGAGGGTTGTGAGGAGCAACTAGTCCTACACGCTTTCTTGAATGAATTCTTCAAGCCTTTGGCCTTCCCACGTTTATCCTTTGATTTGATTGATGCTTTGGAGTTGTTGAGGCTTTTTAGACAGAGAATATTTATTTCACTAAGAATTTTCCTATGGGATTAAGTGAAATCATGGCCACAAATACTTTAAACTACTCTCAAGGGTCAAGAGTATGGACCCATCGAATCACTAATGAGGGACCAGAGAGTATATCAAAGTAACTCAAGAATTTTGAGAGGATTTGTAAGTCTTTGGTTTAAGGTCAAGAGGGTTTCTTGGTTTCCAACGGGTGATTCTAAATGCTCCAAGAAACCATGATCCAAGATGACTTGAATCCCTTCCTAAGATCTCATAATAAGATCTTGAACCCCTTTCCAAGAAAGGAGAGGAAGAATAATCAACAACACTCAAAGCTCTCTCATGATTTACAAAGAGAAGAATAAGGCCAATATGGATATTTATAGAGGAAGAGAGAGGTGTGTATCAACCCATCCATAAGTGAATACCTCGTATCAACCCATCCATGAGTGGTTCCCTCATGATTGTTTGTGGGTTGGGTCATATTAACCCATTTGTGAGTGGTTCCCTTTTGTTTGTGGGTTGTGTCATATTAACCCATTTGTGGGTGGATCCTTTACAAAAACACATCCATGGGTGGATTCTTTTTATACACCTATCCACGGGTGGGTTCTCCTTGTATCCACCCACCTATGGTTTGATTTATTTATTAGAGTTCAAACAAACTAGGGAATTTTCTTAGAAGGACATTACTTAGAGCAATAGATCTTCAAACCAAAGGGAGAGGTCTTGATGACGCATCGCCATAAGTCTTGAACCTTTGAACTTGACCCTTGTTATCTTCACTTTTCATTTCAAGTGATTTGCCTTAAGCAGTGATTTGCCTTGAGCACACATATTTACAAAAAAGGGGTATATATTTTTAAAATGTGATGCTAACATAGGACAAGATAAGGTTGACTATTTTGTACATCATTGCGGTATTTGATCGTTTAAAATTAAACCCTCGCAAGTGCACAAGGCAATTGTATTAGGGCGAGTATTGAAAGGTTGTCGAACCTCAGGGACGGTTAAATACTTCACCAAATTCAAGAGAAAAGTTCAGTTTTTAGTTAATCTAATAACGCAGTGAGCTTTAACTAAACTAAGCTGAGATTTAATCAATATAGAAGAAACCACGGCTTCGAATCCACCACAATAAACTAGTGTATCGTCTCTTTCTCTCTTTTGAATAAAAATTTCCAATTGGCTAGCATATTCCTCTCGGACATACACTTGTCAACTCAAAATATAGTGTTCTCCTCTCGGATGTAACACATAAAACGATTAAAATATGAAATTGTGATCTATCTCTCTGGAGTATAAACCAATGAAATTTTATTGATATATAACACCTCAGTCTACTCATGTTCCTCTCGGACACGTAAGTATTCTTCGGATTGAAACTCACAAGAATTCACTCTTGTCTCTCTCGAGTACAAAGAACAAACCTTAATAAATTAACGGTGATTATACAATAAAATCCATACACCAACTAGAGTAAGACATAATATGAGAGAAAAGAAACTATACAACCAGTCTATTGGGCTCCATCTATGCCTTCGAAAAGTGTTTAGCCTTACATTGAAAGAGAAATTACCATTGTGTTCTTCATCTTCTTCTTCTTCTTCTCTCCTTTGCTCTAGCCTCCAATTATGCTCAAGATCCTCCAAAACGTTCTCCCTTAATGCCTATTTATATGTTTGAAGAGAAACCCAGAAGTCCCCTTCTAAATCCGAGTCAAAATAGGCTTGATTTAGGTTTTGCTACACAAATCGATCGATCACTCCGTATAGCCGATCGATCACTTTTCTTCATTAAATTCAACATTGTCATGCTGATCGTCCATTTTGTCTTGACTACCGATCGATCGTGTATTTTCCCGATCGATCGTGTTTACTGTATTTCGTACATCCAAAAGCTCAAGTATGATATAACATGATAATATAGATAGTAAAAAGTGTAGAACATTGTAGTCATACATTCTAAATCTCTGTTTCACACAAATCCAGTGTTACCCATTAACTAAAGAACATCAAAATTTACATAGTCATCGTAATCTTTTGGTTCATGATAGCACAAATGCATGTGCGCCTCATTCGGGTCTAACATTCTAGATTTGAGAGGATAATACACCATAGATATTTTTTTTAAATAGGACTGTGTAAGGCCTGACTTTAAGATGCTTAGGTTTAGCAATGACTCAGGCTAATGACTCCCAACCAGCTTGGCTTAGGGCATTAGGTTTTAAGTAGACCACTTCGGGCCTGAGCATCAGCCTAAGTTAATCCTATAATAGTCAAGCATCCCCTTTCTTTCTTTTGTTTTTCTCATTTTCATTTTCGCATTTTCATTTTAGCATTCATTTTTTCAAGCATCTTTCAGCAATCTTTATTCGTCTAGGTTGTATTATACTCTCAACCTATTTCCGGTTCCAAGCCCTTGCCATAGCCAACTAATGACTCTGACTAAAGACATCCCACTACAGATTAGTATTCAACAAATTTATAAACGGTATTACTTTATGTACTAGTGTGTGTGAGTGAGTTTTCTTAGCTCAAACACCTGTTCCAAAAAAACTGTAACATAAAAGTATGCTCAGTTAAGTGTATCTATCCTCCAGTATACTTACTCACACTTCCCATGCAAATTAATCACTTAAGAATTGAAGCATGCATTATCACGGGATAAACTATCAAAACCTAACAAAAATACTAATAAACAGCTTAAAAACTACTCAAATTTTTATTTTTATTTTTCTTTTCTGATTTTACAATGAAGCACATCCTCTCCCCCAAACCTAATATAAGCATTGTCCTCAATGCACAACAAAAGATAAAAATACAATGATCACATAAGAGTAAAGGAGAAAGAGGAAAGAAAATACCAGAGGAAGTGGACTAGAAATCCCAGTCATCTCCATCAGCACCGCCCGGAGGAAAACGCCAAACATGAAGAAAATTGACTATGGAGTCGAGACGTTCCGTAATAGCATGCTGATAATCTATAAGCTCCTGCTGTGATGCTCGAATCTCCTGCTGCGATTGCCAAATCTTCTGCACATGTCCAGTGAGGTAGGTAATTTGCTGCTGCATAGTCGTCCAGGGTGGTTGTTGAACAGACTGACCCTCGGGTATGTCAGCGTGCTACTCAGAACGGTGTACCCGTGGCCAAGCTGGGAGTCGAGGCCCATCATCCGGTTATACGCATCAATGCCAATGGGCCCAAGTCCCCGAGAGACTCTAGAATGATATGGAAATCGTATTCCATGGGCCAGAAATACCCGCTCTAGAATGTACAGATATGGTAGCCTCTCATCCTTTCGCCCCACCAACATCTGCTTCATTCGGCGAAAGACGAATGAAGGTAAGTCAAGATCGCGACGCCTGGTGTCATCGCTGGATACATATAGTAAATCAGTCATAGTGCGGTCGACTTTCTCCTTCCGGGCCGACCATACATCATGCTGTAGAATCAAGAAGGCGAAACAGAACTCAGGTAGCATGCTGATGGAGGAAAGGTATGTCGTGATTCCTAGCCCTACTGCAGATCCCGTCAATCGACCTGTGACGATGCGGAAGATTGGAAACTTATATCCATCAAAATTGGGGTGATGAATAGTACCTCATTCGCACCCCATGGTACTCACAATCTCGGCGACTCGGACCGGACGGGAGTGTGACATACTGTGTGACAGGCATTAAGTTTTTTAGTATGGTGGTCACACGGGCCACATAGCACTTTCAAATTCCATGCTACTGCATGGGTAGTTTAGGCATCACGTGAATCCCTTTTTTGTTATATTTTTTCTTGCCCACCCAATTTTTTCACCTAGCCTAGACCGGTTAAAAGGTAAAACTGAATTTCTGAATGAAATTGCCTCAAGTTTTTAAATATCTAAGGATTCAACAGGTGGAAACACGTAATAGAACTTGATAGAAAAACACATATGATAGAAAGTATGATTGCACAACCTGATAGAAAGTATCTAAAAATGAAAAGAGTAAATACGTAATAGTATCAAGATTATTGATCTACACATGAAATATGTATTTTATTATCTCCTAAACTTATATTTATGCTAGTGTTTGATTAGAATAATTACTACTTTAATATAATTTTTGGTTTTTGTAGGAAACAAGAGTAATACACAGAAATGAGGTGAAAAGTGATGTAAATAGTTAAATCATCATAACTTTGTGTACGAATCTCGGATTGGACTGATTCAAGCTTCTTGTTAAAGTTCAAGAAGTCAGCTTTCCAACGGCACCAACTACGCACAATTCAAAGTTTGGAGCAGAAAGTTATGCCTATTTTAAGTTTATGAATAGTAACTACGATCGATCGGATATCAATGTGATCAATCGCCTCAGCCGCAAAAGCAGTGTATTAAAGGAAACGATCGATCAACCTCAAAACTATCGATCGTATCTATTGGAATTTTTCATCCACGCAAGACAATAACTGCGATCGATCAGTATTATATGGCGTCGATCGCCAAAGAGATCGATCGGAGGAAAATAACAAATGAATTGCGATCGATCGGAAAGCGAACGATCGGCAATACGGAGCGATCACTCGCCGTATTCGGAAAACAGGAAATAAGACCTATTTCGACTCGGATTTGGAAGGGGACTTCGTGATTTCTCTTCAAACTTATAAATAGGCCTTGTGAGAGAACGTTTTGGGCAATCTTGGAGACCAACCCTTGGAGAATCTAGAGCTAAATTGGAGGCTAGAGCAAAGGAGAGTAGAAGATGAAGAATATGATGGTGATTTCTCTTCCGATGCAAGGCTAAACACTTTTCCAAGGCGTAGATGAAGCCCAATAATCTAGTTATGTAGTTTATTTTCTCTCATCTTATGTTTTTACTCTAGTTGGTGTATGGATTTTATTGTGTAATCATTGTTAATTCATTAAAGGTTTGTTCTTTGTACTCGAGAGAGACAAGAGTGAACTCTTGTGAGTTTCAATCCGAAGAATACTTGCGTATCCGAGAGGAACGTGAGTAGACTGAGGTGTTATATATTAATAAAGTTTCATTGGTTTATACTCGAGAGAGATAGATCACAATTCCATATTTTAATTGTTTTATGTGTTACATCCGAGAGGAGAGCACTATATTTTGAGTTGACAAGTGTATGTCCGAGAGGAATATGCTAGCCAATTAGAAATTTTTATTCAAAAGAGAGAGAGAGAAACGATACACTAGTTTATTGTGGTGGATTCGAAGCCTTGGTCTTCTCCATATTGATTAATTCTCACTTAGTTTAGTTAAAGTTCATTACTTTCTTAGTCTAGAATCAACACTGCTATTTTCTCTTGAATTTTGTAAAATATTAATCCGTCCCTGAGGTTCGACAACCCTTTAATACTCGCCGTAGTACGATTGCCTTGTGCACTTGCAAGGGTTTAATTTTAAACGATCAATTATTATAGGCCTTGCTAAGTAGTTAAGTAGTCTAAATTGAAACAAAACGTCCTAATTGTAACTTTTTCCACAAACAAGTTAGCTCGTAATTGGTGTCGTGCATGTGCTTCTGTTGTGCCCAAGCCCACTGCATTGGCTGCAATGGAGTGGTCGTATAGATTTCTTTTGTGATTCAAAGCGCTTCTTCCTTGGCTTTCCCCTTGGCCTCTTGGTTATGGGTGGAAGAAAGAGATCTTCTTCTATTGGTGGCTCAGCTTGAATTGGCTTGTCATCATGCAAAACTGGGAAGATAGTGTGGTTGTATATATTCCTATAGCTCTGCGTTGCCTAAAAGTCTCCATGACATACATAAGTTAGTGATTCTCCTTTGGTATATATGGCAGCACATGCCTGGACACAGGGTAGTCCCTTGATTTGCCACCACCGACAAGTGCAAGTGAGTAGACTTATGTCCACTGAACAATGTCTATCAACCTCAACCACCTCCACCACAGTATCATTAGCAGGTAAAACTGATAGTAACCGAGATGCATTGATGGTGGTATTAACTATTTTATTTACCTCTGGGATGAGGTAGGACTCCCATTGCTGATTGGTTGATTTGGCCTCATGCATCTTAATCATTATTTTTATACGAATGCCATTAAGAAGGGCGAGAATGGGCATGTCCCGCTCCACCTTCACCCAACTGTTGAAGCTTTTAACAACGTTGTTCAACAAGTGATTGTACCTGCGGCCTAAGAAGAGGCATTGCACTAGTATTTAGGCTTATTTGGATGGCCTTATTTATCCACAACGGGATATTTTACCCACAATTGTCATTGTCAATCACGTCCATCCATTTCCCAAAGAAACAAATGGTTTTGGTGTATGGTGGACAGTGTTGCCCCTCATTAATTCCAAGGATAACATTTCTCCATTGATGAAAATATGTATGACGCCAAATAAAAATCTATTCATCCATGAAATATGACAAATTATTTGAATTCCCACTCCCTTGGCCACATGCCACCCATAGGGATTATATCCGGATTTACCTAGTGCATATGTTGTGTGAGTTGTGTGTTCACACCTGATAGAATTGGCAATGGTATATAGTGCTCTAAGAGGCTGATTGCCTTGGCCCTTCTAGTTGGATCTTAAGGACTCGGTCACCCCTCGTTATTAAAAAAGAAAATACATGACAAAGTAATTTACCTATATCCCACCCACCCAGGATTATATACCGATTTACTTGTTGTGTATGATGGATTGGCCTTATATGCACCCGAGTGGATTAGCGGTGAGATACAATGCTCTAAGAGGTCGGTTGTCATGCCCCTTCTACCCTTTCCTAAGGGCAGGACACTCCTCGTTATAAAAAAAATTAATATACGACAATCATGTTCTTTTCTTAAAGTCACGAAGAGGTTGCCAAACAACATCTAAGTGGGCTACTCAATTTGGGTCGATTCCCATTTCTTATAGATCTCACCTGTCCATTTGAGCCCACGAAACTTTGGGCGCTTCTCGCCCTCTGCGCCTGTTTACTCGCTGGCCCGCCCTGATTCGCCGGCTTCCTTCCCAGCACCGCCTTCTCAGATCGCCTCATCCGGCCGGGCATCTCCGCCACTGTCGTGACAAAGGCGTTCGCTTTCCTCGAACCCTTCTGTCATTCTTCAAACAATCCTGTTGTGCAGGTAAAGTTTCATTTGCTTTGGGATTCAATTAGGGTTTGATTTATGTTGGGTTCATTACCCTTGCTTGGCATGCGATTTTTTAAGTTTGGTTGAATTTAGATCTGTCAATTGAGATATAAAGTGCAAATCTTTCTGAAAGCTATTGATTGGCATTAGTGTTACTGGCTGGATTTTTTGTTGGATCTACGAGTTTCATGTGAATCATCCTGAAATTCAGAGTCTTTTATAAAAATGAATTATCTGTACATATGAATCAAGCCTGCAGTGTGTCCATTATTCTCAGATTAGTTGGTTATGATAAAGCTTTTTACCGTTGCCTTCATTTACCTTGATATTATTTTACTCTTTGAAATGTGTAAATTTTGGAAATTTGCTCCTTGAGATTGTGAATATGAAGTATTTTATCAGTAGGGCAATTTGGAGCTTCTTGGTGCCACCACTAAATTATCCTCAGTGTGACTTACCTCTTAGATAGGCATTAGTGTGGAACTGGATCCAAATCGTACTAAGACTGTCAGGAAGCTTACTGAACTAAAAACGCGATGATTTTTTTTCTTTATGCTGTCTATGACTGGTATTATTTCTTGGGAGTTTAGATAGCTGCATTAATATGCCAAAATTTATAAATTCTGCATTGCATAATAATCGAGAACATATACTGAGGATAAAAACTACCTGTCTAATTACATGGGTTTGACGGGGTGATAAAAGTGACAGTGAGTTGTTCTGACAATATCAAAGGCTAGAGTAACCTATAAGTTGCTCAGTGAATTTGGCAGTTAGCAAACTAGAACAGCCTTTTGAATGGTACTTGAGCAAATTCTATATGGTGATTTATGTTCTTCCTCTTATTTTATTTGAGATTGTTACTTCATATTGGTTTGGCGCATTTGTTAAAGTTGTAGTTTTGTAAAATTATCAAAGTTTTTGCTTTACCGTGGTAAAGAAATGTTGCATCTGGAACTAACTGTGTTGTTTCGTTTCTACTCTGCATCTTGAACAAGCAGCATTGTCACAAGTTTCGCGAAAAATACGAAATTTTGGCGAAATGGCCCTCAGCCGCTCAAAATTTATAAATTTCGAGTGTTTCCCGACTTTTGCGGCATTTAAAAAATTTCGCCAAAATTTCGTATTTTTTGCATGGTTTTCACGTGGTTTTCGCCTAGGTTCGTTTTTTTTTTCGGTTCAACCGGGTCACTCCTTAAATCCCCCCCACTCCAGAGCCCTACCTACTACCAAAACATCCCGACAGCTGCAATCCTTCCTGACCACCTCAAGTCGAACCCCGCCAGACCAGCTGCTTCTGATCTTCGCCGGGAAGCAGCTCGAGGATGGCATAACATCCAGAAAGGTGCCTTCTTTGTTTGGTTTTTATGGTTTGGTTGTTTGGATTTCGGTTTTTTGGGGGGTTTGTTGGTGATTTGGGGAATCCGGTCATCGCCTTGTTTTGGTTCCTCGGCGGGGGGAAAGTTCGGGTTGCATTCTGTCTACGGAGGCAATTCAAAACCCTAGCTTTTGATTTCAATATTGTTTTCCGCTCAAGGTTTAGCATTATTTGATTTATATCACCTTTTCTGAATTGCTCTGAGGCGTATTGTGGTTGTGAGCACTGATTTCAAAATTGTCTCTGAAATGGGTGATTTTTCTGATTTTGGCCTTTAGGCGGCCACACGCAGAGTCGTGTTTGTGACCCTAATCAACTATGAACATTTCGTGGGTATTGCTTTTTTTTTTATTCAATTGGTTCTAATGACCTAAATCTTGAGTTTCCCCATGGTTGCATTTTTATGCACTTTTTTGAGTGGATTTGGAAGTGCAGGTCCTTGTTTTAGTTTTTGTATATTATTTGTCCATTTGCAGCTCTGAACCTTTTATGTATGTGCTTGTCCATTGACCATCTCTAGTTATTCATGCATTTCTAATTTGTAGTGTATATGCTGTTGGTATATGGATAGTTTTTTGCACTAGCGAAACTTATCCGAAACGAAACGAAACGAAATGGCATCCCATCGAAAAGAACTGAAATTGAAATATTGTGACTATGATCAGCATTCATCTGGTGGTGGCCAGCTTTATTAATCATTATTATTAGTGTTATTATTATTTCAAAGGACATGCTGATTATTAATTTGGTGCCTTTGTTCTGTCATGTAATATTCACATAATCGGTTGCTTGGATAGGTTTAATCACGTTTTTTTCTTTGTATAAACCATTATCTCTGAGCTTATACAAGTGAGGCTATTGATATTTAATGTGCAGCTTATATAGGAAACCTATCTTTGTCTTCTTGCAATGTGTGTTTCTTGATCAGTATTAGCTATTTGCTTTCATTTAAATATTACTTGGAGCACAGACAATGTCTTGATAGCTATTGCAGTGCTGATGGCCATTTGTGGGCGCATGGAAAACAATTTGCGGAGTTTGGCTACTGAGTCTATGCTACTCCTAGGTTTTTATAGGGTGCTTGATAGATCTCTACATTTGCTGTGGCAATGATTTTTCTTAATGAAGTTTATTGTGTCTAAAATTTTCAATTTTCAAATTTTAAAGGCAAAACTACTAGCGTGACATTGAAATTCGGTAAGCCGTTTCTTTTTGGGTGAGGGCATTCTTGTGGTGCTAATGTGTTGTAGACAGGTAGGATTAGTAGAGGAAACTGTAAGAGGGAGGAGACAATAGGGAAGGACAAACGAGAGGAGAAGGAATTAGGGCCGAGAAGAGAATATGGAAGAAAGGGGGGAAAATATAAACGATGAATTAGTCCATACGATGAGAAGAAGGATAATTGAGATTAAAGGGTGGAACAAACAAAGAATTTTTCCAAACGGATCTCTTTATTGACTGATTGAAATTAAGGCCAAGCCTTACATTAAGTAGGAATCCTCAATGCACATAAACAACTAGCCTAAGAGCCCCCTGATCAAACTACTAATGAAACTACGTATAACTCCTTTATAAATAAGAAATTACTGTCAACTCCCGTAGCTCATAATTCAATAACTAATTAAGGATCTCTAATCCCTAACGGGCCTCCATAATGACCCATTATAACAGAGGTTACTGATCGTGGGATCAACCTGCTTAATTGTTCATACAGGGTAATCCTGTTGAAAGGAGTGGACTATTAACCGAAAATTAGTTTCTCGCAGCCAAAAATAAATAAATAAACAAAATGAGTTTCTCCTTTTAGTAGCAACTATTATCTACCTTTGATCAAATAACATTACTGTTTCATATTCAATGTCCTTGTAATAATTTGGTTTCTTGTAGTATTTTCTATTTCCTTTCTGGGTCTATGTAGTTTTAAGTGTTGATTTAAGGTTAAATGGAGTTGTTATACATATATGTCACTGTTATTTACATTCAAAAGGGCTTCTATGAACATGGAGATTTAAGTATTTTAAGGTTTTGCTTCCATGATGAAGAAAGAAAAAGTTTTGTTTTCATGATAGTTCTGTTACTTTTTAAAATATGAATATCTGGAACGCAAGCTCAGTTCTTATCGATGGAGCAGTATTGTTAACACCTCCTCTAACTTCTGACCTTCAGTGACCTCCAAAATGTCTGGCCAAGGTCAACGACTGAATGTAGTCCCCACAGTGACCATGCTTGGGGTCATGAAAGCTCGACTGGTGGGAGCTACACGTGGCCATGCACTGCTGAAGAAGAAGAGTGATGCCCTTACTGTACAGTTTCGTCAGATACTGAAGAAAATAGTCTCTACTAAAGAATCTATGGGAGAGATTATGAAAAATTCTTCATTTGCTTTGACTGAAGCCAAATATGTGGCTGGAGAGAATATTAAATATGTGGTCCTGGAAAGTGTTCAATCTGCATCCTTAAAAGTTAGGTCCCGCCAAGAGAATGTTGCTGGCGTCAAACTTCCGAAATTTGAATATTTTACTGATGGAGAAACTAAGAATGATCTCACAGGGTTGGCTCGGGGTGGACAGCAAATTCAGCTATGTAGATCTGCTTATGTTAAGGCCATTGAAGTCCTTGTTGAACTAGCATCACTTCAGACCTCCTTTTTGACACTGGATGAGGCAATCAAGACTACCAATCGAAGAGTTAACGCATTGGAGAATGTAGTGAAGCCGAGGTTGGAAAACACGATAAGTTACATTAAAGGAGAATTGGATGAATTAGAAAGGGAGGACTTCTTTAGGTTGAAAAAAATTCAAGGGTACAAGAAAAGGGAGATGGATAGGCAGCTTGCAGCAGCTAAGATGTTCGCAGAGGAGCAGTTTGCAGAGAAAGTCTCGTTGCAGAGAGGAATATCCATCAATGCAGCTCATAACATGTTGTCTGTAGCGGTAGAGAAGGATGAGGATATTATATTCTGATGGTGAGTTATTCTGTTTGTCTTAGTATTGTATGGTTTTGAAAATGTTGTTTCTTGTTATAGGGACTTGCTCTTTTCTCTTTTTGTTGATTTTCTGTGGTTTGTGATGTAATTCAATGAATAAGTAATGTGTATGACTACTCAATTATCAGTACCTTTCACTTTGCCAAAAGAAAATGTACATTGATATATCATTATCTGACCTTCTTGGTGTGATGTTTTGTTTTTCTTATTACTGCTTCTCTTTGTGCGCGTTTTGCTGGATCTTACAAACTTGTTTGGGTTTGGTAATGTTCATTTCTTTGATTGTTTAGACATTGAACTTTGTTCTTCGAAAAAAAAGACCTTGATCATCTTCCCGATTCTCTTTGAACAGCAATTTCACGTGCGATTAATTCCACTACTGAAATTCAAAATACCACGCAATCAACCAGCCCTTGTTATTGACTTATCAAAAGATAATTCTCCTGTCATAGCCAAAAAACAAGACAACCCTCCTGCCAGTCCAGCCATTGGCCATAGCCTGCTGGATAGGACTTCCTGTCGAAGGGGGTGGGGTGTTGGGTGATAAGTTGTGTCAAAAAAGAAAAAGGAAGAAAAAAGGAGATAACCTCTTCCAATCTCTATTATACGCCTATAGCCACTCATTTTATGTCACAATATATAAGGGAAAGATACCGCCTTTCTGTGGTAAATGTATTACGAGCCAATGGATCGAAATCTCACCTCCCACAGCACAATTGAGGGCGGGTGGGAACTTAAAACCTGTCTCCTTATTGTGATCAGCCGCTCGATGAAAATCGGATGACTCCCATCCCACGACAGCGTAGTTACTATGCTGTTTACAGTATCTTTAGTGGACTCTAATCCTCTTGTATTAATCTCTAATCTTACACATGGACAGAGTTCCCGCGTGACTCTTTAACCTACTATGCCCACTTGACCAAGTAGTGCGCATTTGGTTCAATGTACAATGTTTTGTTTGTCAAAAACTCTGCATGTGGCCTGTCCCTCTTCTACTCTTTCCATCCAAATCCATTCACCTTGTCTCAAGTTCATGAACATCTCCAACTCCATGCACCTTCTCTCAAGTTCATGAACATCTTCAACTCTTTTTTTTGGCAATCAACATCCTCAACTCTCTCTTCCCCTTCATCCCCTACTTATTCACTTCCTCGTACATTCATTGGACACACAACATTCTTTCCTTACTCTTTTTCTCTGATAAATGGCTCTGGTTCTATCCGCAGAAGATTTGTACCTCTCCTTGGCTGTCTTAGCAGTAGCAAGCCTCCATCTTCTCCTACTCGGTCTGGAGTCTTCATGGAGCAGATGGGCTTCTTCCTTGTCTCCAGACTGTTGTCTGTCTCTGCCATAACTCCAAGGCCATACAGAGCTACAAGGAAAGCTCTTCGTTGGAGCTGGCCAGTGTCATTCATGGTGGGTTTCTAGGTGAGATGATTGGAGGAGGTTCCACAGCTTCAGGCAATTGTCTGTATTTCTTAACTTGTCCATGTTGAGATGCTTCAAGTTTGTATTTTAGGTGGAAAATGGTGTTGATGCACTATTGGAGTACCTATAGGAAAGTGTGAAACATCATTTTTCTGCAACAAGGAAAGAGTGAAACTGGTGTAAAATCGTTGTATGCCAAAATTTTTAATTATGCTCGTGCAATATGTTGGTTATAGATATGGGTTTGGCTCATATTTATGTAACCTATTTGTACGAGGAGTCGGCCCTCTCGTGTGGTGTATGGACACGTGGAGTGTGCTAGGTTCCCGTGGGCCTGGTGGGGTCCATACAAGATGAAAGAGATACCTAATAGGACTGTTATGAGAACAAGGGAGTGGGTGGTTATGGATAACCACTAGGAGAGTTAGTTAGGGAGTTAAAGAAAATCAAGGAAGCCCTAACTCACCCAAATAAATAGGAAGAGAGAACCACGTGAACAGTAACAGCATGAATAGTAACTGATGATGACTAGTTTCTTCTCGTCTCTCTTGGACGCTCACTTTCTCCCTCTTGAGTTCTCTCTCATCTTGGCTTTTGGGGATTTCGCGTTTGATCTTCCTACTCGACGAGAACGAATGAGATCTCTATCTCGAGGAGAACAGAGACTCTCGTTCATACAATTGGGTCCTTGGTGATCTCCGACATAACTCTTTTCTTGTGAGTATTTATTCGTAAATTGATTGTCAGGCACAAAGGCCCAAAGGTTAGTAGTATTCAATCCATTGATCTCTTGATATATTGAGATGATATAATTATTTGTTCATATTATTGCTCATAAGATCTTGCATATGCTTTGTTTGTTATTGTGTGCAAGAGAAAGAGATTATAAAAGAGACTGATTTGGAGAATTTGGCATCACGACGGAAGATCCCTCGTGCTTCCGCTGCGCCTCTAAACCCTTCAGCGGTATCAGAGCATAATACGTTGTGATGCTAGAATTCCCAATATCCCAATTGATTTCCATTTGAAATTCTGAGCAATAGAACTGTTCGGTCGAAGTTTTGGTAGGCGATCGATCTCCTGAAACTACGCGATCAATCACACCAAGTTCAAAACCGAGAAGAAAACCAGTAAACGATCGATCACTTGAGCTATCAATCGATCGTATCTACTGGAATTTTCATTAAAAGAGTCACAATTGATCGCCTGTGTTAATGATCAATCGCGATTACTGGAAATATCGACATTGAAGCAACGATCGATCACTTGAGTTAGAGATCGATCATAAGTATTGGAAAGATCGATATTATAGCAGCGATCGATCACTTGGGTGAGCAATCGATAGCAAGAAAAGACGCGATCGATCATTTGTGTGAACGACGATAGCATCTACTGGTTCATTCATCTTAAAGTACGCGATCGATTGAAAGTACTGGAACGATTTATATAAAGTACCCGATCGATCGCCTGTATAAACGATTGATCGTATCTACTGTGATATTGCAAAGTCTACAACGATCGATCACCTGTCTGTTGTGATCGACCGCATTAATAAAATTTGAAAGACATGTTTGAATTTAAAGCAGTATTTGTGCCACATCAACAACAAAATACTGATTATTGTTATTAGTGATTCAAACTTTGCCTTTAACTCTAATTGTCCTATTTTATTGATTGTAGTGATTTACAAAGATCTTCATCTTGTTGCTTCACTTGCTGTTTTAGAGAAAGTTGCAATGGCATCCTGAATGGTTTCTAGTGAACTTGCCAAGACTGAAAAGTTGAATGCCACGAACTTTGTCACCTGGAAGAGGCGTATTCGGCATATCCTATTTCTTGAGGACTTGGCCCATCTCTTTGACCAAATAGTTGAACTTCCGAGTGAAAATACTACTGTTGCTCAAAAGAGAGAGTATGAGAAGTTCAAACTGGAGGATGCTAGAGCAAGGAACACCATGTTAACATTTATGGAGCCAAACATTGAGTTGCTTTTTGACAAGCTTACCACTGCAAAAGAATTGTATAAGGCTATCGTGAGAAGGTATGGAGAGCATACTCAAGCTCATATCAGGTTGCTACACACTCGCTATTCAAACATAAGGATGGAGGAAGCCAAAAATGTGCTTGAACACATAAATGCCTTGTCTATTATTTCTAGTGAATTGGAGATGCTTGGTGATCTTATTTCTCTAGGAGTCCAAGTATCTACCATCCTAACTAGTCTTCCTCCATCATGGGAGCCTGTTGTGGTAGGACTGAACTTGAGTGATAAGAAACTCACTTTGGATGACCTTACTGCTAAGCTGGGCTTGGAGCAGGAAAGGCGAGACCATGCAAGAGCCTCTAATGTATATGCCAATCTTGCTCATCATGTTGGTAACAAAAAGGGTGAATCCTATGCTGGCCCCTCAAAGAAGTATTTCAAGAAAAAGGGAAAGAAGCCTCAATTTCAGGGAGGTGACAAGGGCAAGAACAAGAAAAATGGAGTTTGCTTCACTTGCGGCCAAATAGGCCATTTTAGCAGGAATTATCCTAATGGCCAAAGGGCAATGAAAAGAAGAAACAACAAGGTGGAGGAAAGGACATTATCTGTATTATGTCTGAGGCATTGATTGTGAACAACAAGGAATTATTTTACAAAAACATCGACTGCCTTTTCATTGATGATCATGCCTTTAAATAGGCTTACAATATGTTTGTGAAAAGGAAACTTACAAGTCAATCAAGGTCTTACCCTAATTAAAAATGGGATAAAAAATATTCTCTCCTAAATAAAGTAATATAATTAAACTAGGACTCAATTAAGGAGCTAATACCAGAGGATGATGGCTAGACTCGTCTGCAACTCGACATGTGGCAATGACCAAGGAGTCATTTGTGGAAATGAAATGAATAATCCCCAAGAGCACAAAATCTATATGGGCAACAATACTTATTGTGATGTGCTCGGGATTGGTTCTATTCGTATTCCTCTCTCTGGGGGAAACACTTTGGTTCTTACTGATGTCCTGCTTGCACCATCTATTAGAAAGAACCTGATTTCAGTCCCTCTGCTAACTCAAACGGGATTTGAAGTTAGGTTTAAGGGTGATAAGGGGACTGTGGGAAAGAAGAACAATATTCTATAAACTGCTTCTTTAATTGATAGTTTATTCAAACTTAATGTAGCTAATAACTTTGCTATTGAGTTTAATAATATGGTTGATTCTGAGTATTTGACTTGTGTTTTGTATGATGATGCGTTATTATGGCATTTGTGCCTATGTCATTTTAATGTTAGAAAATTACACTGTATGTCAAGTAGTGGTTTACTACCTATAATTGGTGATGATTTACGCATTTGTGAAGATTGCATTTCTGGTAAAATGACTAGGCTACCGTTTCCCAAAGGTCAACGAGCCATAGATCTTTTAGAGGTCATTCACTCAGATATTTGTGGGCCTATAAACGTCAAGACTCAAAGGGGAACGTCGTATTTTATTACATTTATAGATGATTATTCAAGGTATGGTTATGTTTAACTTTTGGCAAGGAAGTCCGATGCCTTAGAGAAATTCAAGGAATTTAAGGCTGAGGTTGAAAACCAATTAGGATGGAAAATTAAATTTCTTAGAACAGACAGAGGTGGAGAATGCACATCTGATTTGTTCAAGGAATATTGTACCAACTAAGGAATAGTTCGTCAGTATACACTTTCGTATACCCCTCAACAGAATGGAGTCGTTGAAAGATGTAATAGGACATTATTAGACATGGTAAGGTCTATGTTAAACCACTTTGAACTAGGAACATAGTTTTGGGGTAAAGCCCTAGACACCGCTGTCTATGTACTAAATCGAGTACCTTCTAAGTCGATCAAATTGACCGCTTATGAGTTATGGACGGGTAGACGTCCAAACTTTTCGAACCTAAGAGTGTGGGGGTTAAAAGCCCATATTAGGGTGCCTGATCAACTAAGGCTGCGTTTGGTTACTGATTTGCTGAAAAAAATTAGCATCTTTAAGCCTGAAAGGGTTAAAAGGTGTTTATTTACTGATTTTGCTGATAGGAGCTGCTGATGGTGATAGGCGAAAGTAAGTGATTTTTTTCACCTATCAGCTGTTAGTGCATTTGGAAACTGAAATAAGCAATTTTCACTCCTGACAGTGAAAGAAGAAAAAAATCAGCAAATCACCCCTGAAAGCGATAAAAATGCTGATTCTCATTCGCATGAGCATCAGCCTGAAAATTTTTTCCTCGTCACCTCCACCACCGCCACCACCCACCGCTGCCGACCACCACTGCCCACGGCCGCAGACCACCACCCACCACCAATGCTGCCACCCGCCGTTGCTGCCGCCGTTCAAAACATAAATTTTTCACCAGTTTTGCCAAACACAAATCACACCTAATTTTTTTGAGGTTCTCTGATATATACTCAAATTATGCATTTCATAAGCCCTTCAACTTATAATTATGTTAGTGCTTGATTAGATTTAGTGATACTTTAATATAGTTTTTGGTTTATGTAGGAAAATAAAAGTAAGATGCAAAAATATGGTGAAAAGTGACTCCAATGGTTGAATCTTTATAACTTCGTGTGTATATCTCTTATTGGACTGACTCAAGCTTTATATTAAATTTCAAGAAGTCATCTTTCCAATGCCACTGACCGCACACAATTCAGTGTTCGTAGCAAAAAGTTGTGACCACTGGAAAATTGGACTGAAAAAGAATAAACCGAGAGAACGATCGATCGGAATTAGACGATCGATCGCACTTGCAGAAGATATGAGATGCGCAAAAAACTGAGAGAACGATCAATCGTCAGATGCAGGAGATAACGAAGAAATTCGACTATCGATCGTCCCGTAATGGCGATCGATCGTCGTATGCACAAAATCAGAAATTGACCTATTTTGACTTAGAATTTAAAGGGGTCTTTTGTGTTTCCTTCCCAACCTTATAAATAGGCCTTAAAGAGAACATGTTGGGCATTAGTGAACCTATTTTAGAGGCTAGAGCAAAGGAGAGAAGAAAAAGAAAAAGAAGATGATGATAGATTCTCTCCCAATGCAAGGCTAAACTCCTCTCCAAGGCATAGATGAAGCCCAATAGACTGGTTGTATAATTTCTTTTCTCTCATATTATGTTTACTCTAGTTGGTGTATGACTCTTTATTATGCAATTAAAGTTAATTCATTGAAGTTTGTTCTTTGTACTAGAGAGAGACAAGAGTGAATTAATTTGATTTTAATCTAAAAGTGCACTTGCATGTCCGAGAGCAACGTGAGTAATCTGAAGGGTTACATACTAATAAAGTTTCATTGGTTTATACTCGAAAGAGATAGATCATAGTTTCATGTGCTTAATTGATTTATGTGTTACATCCGAGAGGAGAGCATTATAATTTGAATTGACAAGTGTATGTCTGAGAGGAATACGCTTGCCAATTAGAAATCTTTATTAAAAAGAGAGAGAGACGATACACTAGTTTATTATGGTGGATTCGGAGCCTTGGTCTTTTTCATATATTGATTAATCTCAGCTAGTTTAGTTAAAGTTTATTTCTTTCTTAGATTAAATTAAAAACTCCACGTTTCTCTTGAATTTGGTAAATTATTTAACCGTCCATGAGATTCGACAACCCTTCAATACTCACTGAAGTACACAATTGCTTTGTGCACTTGGAAGGGTTTAATTTTAAACGATCAAGTTTTTGGCGCCGTTGCCGGGGACGGAATCTAATAGTTTACCGAATTCTTAGCTAATTAGAGTAGTTCGTTTTAGAGTAGCTTAGTGTTAATTTAGATTTATTTTTAGTAGCTTAATTTGTGTCTTTTTTTGCTGCAGGATTAAGAGAGGACGTGGAGTCTCGCCAACGCTGGAAGGGTCATCCCTTCCCACTGTTTGCACTCTCTTAACCTTCTCTTTTAGTATAAACTGGGTGCTTGGTGTTTTCCACTTTCTTTTTGGGATTGCATTACGTGCTAGTTGTCGCTATCTAGGATTGATGTTTGCTAGTTGCCGCTATTAGGATTGTTACAGGTTTGGTTACTTTTTGATTGTGCATGCATGGTCATCGCTCCCTGAACCCCGACCTTGCATTTGATCCTGATCCTGAGCGCCTCTATAGAATCTGTAGAACTCCTAGCAACCTGATCCCTGAAATCCATCCCATGGCGGCCAACCTGAACTTTGGGGGTGGGAATGGCCTAAACCAGAATCCGGTAGTACCCCATATCCATACCCTGCAGGACTACTACCGTCCCCATCTACACTTTCCCCTCCTACATCCGCCTACTTGACAATGTGGCCAATTTCGAGATTAAACCAAACATCATCCAGATGCTGCCTGATTGTTTAAAATTAAACCCTTGCAAGTGCACAAGGCAACTGTGCTACAACGAGTATTGAAGGGTTGTCGAACCTCAGGGATGGTTAAACAATTTACCAAATTCAAGAGAAAAGTGCAGTTTTTAGTTACTCTAAGGAAAGCAGTGAACTTTAATTAATCTAAGCTGAGATTTAATCAATATAGAATATACTAAGGCTTCGAATCCACCACAATAAACTAGTGTATTGTCTCTCTTTCTCTCTTTTGAATAATGATTTCCAATTGGCTAGCATATTCCTCTCAGACATACACTTGTCAACTGAAAATATAGTGCTCTCCTCTCGGACGTAACACATAATCAATTAAGCATATGGAATTGTGATCTATCTCTCTCGAGTATAAACCAATGAAACTTTATTGATATATAACACTTCAGATTACTCACGTTCCTCTTGGACACGCAAGTGCTCTTTTAGATTAAAATCGAATTAATTCACTCTTGTCTCTCTCGAGTACAAAGAACAAACTTCAATGAATTAACTTTAATTGCATAATAAAGGTTCATACACCAACTAGAGTAAACATAATATGAGAGAAAAGAAACTACACAACCAGAGTATTGGGCTTCATCTATGCCTTGGATAGTAGTTTAGCCTCACATTAGAAAAGAATCCATCATCATGTTCTTCATCAACTTCTTCTTCTTCTCTCCTTTGCTCTAGCCTCCAAAATAGCTCAAGATCCTCCAAAACGTTCTCCCTTAAGGCCTATTTATATGTTTGAAGAGAAACCCCGAAGTCCCCTTCCAAATCCGAGTCGAAATAGGCTTGATTTAGGTTTTTCCGCACAAACCGATCGATCGCTCCGTATAGCCGATCGATCGGCGATCGATCACTTTCCTCTGTTAAATTCAACGTTGTCGCGCCGATCGTTTGTTTTGTCTCATCAGCCGATCGATCATTTTATTCCTGATTGATCGTGTTTACTGTAATGTGCACATCCAAAAACTCCAGTAGATACAATCGATCGTTTTGAGTGCCGATCGATCGTTTTCTTCATTAACACTGTTCTCGGCTCTGGCGATCAATCATGTATGAAATGCCGATCAATCATAGTTTCTGTTCATAATTTTCAAATAGCTATAACTTTCTGCTCCGAACTCCGAATTCTGCGTGGTCAATGGAGTTGGAAAGCTGACTTCTTGAACTTTAACATTAAGCTTGAATCAGTCCAATCAGATATATGCATACGAAGTTATGATGATTTAACAATTGGAGTTCTTTTTCACCTCATTTCTGTATCTTACTCTTGTTTCCTGCAAAAACCACAAATTATATTAAAATAGCACTAATTCTAATCAAACACTAGCATAAACATAAGTTTAGGAGATAACAAAATGCATATTTCAAGTGTATATCACAGCCCACCTATCATGGCTAACTCAATGGGAACCCCTACAGGCATCTCCAAAATTTCCTGGAGGTTAACACAACCTTCAAACTCACTCTGTCTGATGATCAGGTGCGCCTTAGGTTGTTTCCATTCACCTTGAAAGACAGGGCAAAGAAATGGTTATACTCCCTTGAACACAACTCCATTTCCACTTGGGAGGAACTTCAGGCCGAATTCCTTAAGAAATATTTCCATGTAGGGTGGACCAATAAGATTCGCAATGAAATCATCACCTTTACCCAACTACCTAATGATGATCAATTCCATAAAAGTTGGGAAAGGATGAAAGCCCTACTCCGGTCCTGCCACACCATGATGTGCCCAAGTAGTAATTAGTTCAAAGATTTCATGAGGATGTGCACGATCATCATAAGACCCTAATTGATGCCTCTTGTGGAGGCACATTCATGAAGAAAACCTCAGATGATGCTTAGGATCTACTAGAGGACCTGAGCGAAAACTCTTTACACAGTGCCACCCTCTATAAATCTGAAGGCCATATGCCTGGTAGTAGTGCCTCATAGAGAGGCATGTACGATGTCAAACCCACCACTAGTTTAGAACACCAAGTAGCATCTCTGACTGAGAGGTTTGACAGGTTTTTCTCTCAGACTCCACCTTATACCCCAACCTCTCAAGATGCTTGTGCCATTTGTGCCAGCCCTATGCACACCATCGTTGACTGCCACTCAGCCTCCCAGTATTTAGACCTTGTACATGAGCATGTCAACCTTGCACAAACCTACCCTAGAGCCAACAACTCCTACTCAAATACCTATAACCCGGGGTGGCGAAATCATCCAAATTTTGCCTGGAGACAACCTAATTAGGGGCGCACTTTTAATCCAGCCCCAAGACAGGAATTCCAAAGCCACTCTCAACCTTACCAACCATCCCCAGCTCCTCAATTTGGTCAATCCGACAAGAAACCAACCTTAGCAGATCAGATGAGCCAAATACTAGCCACCTTAACTGAGATGAAAATCGACCAAAAATACCAGGCCCAGTTTGTCCATTCCCATACACAATCCATTGCCAAAATAGAGACCCAATTAGGACAGCTGACCCAATCCATGAACCGTAGGGAAGCAGGTACCTTGCCAAACTAACCACAGCAGAACCCTAGAGGCCTGTTTGCCGTCGTGGGTTCCCATTATCCAAATGAGCAGGTACAAGCCATCACTAACCTGAGGAGTGGTAAGCAAGTTGATATTCAGGTTAGGAACCCATCCATTGGTATTGCGAGGGAGGAAACTTCCCCAAAGAGAGCAAAAGAACCCACTCCTACCAAACCTATCCCTGTTTGTCTTCCACCGTAGCAGGATGCCCCATCTGAACCCAACAATGTTAAATCCTAATACCTAGGGCACCCTTCCCTCAATGCCTCGACAAACCCTCCCCGTTTAGTAAGTCCCATCAAAGAATGGAGGAAATATTAGATATGTTCAAGCAGGTTAAGATCAACCTTCCCTTATTAGATGCCATCAAACAAGTGCATACTTATGTCAAGTTCCTGAAAGACCTATGTACCCAAAAGAGGAAAGCCAAATCCAATGTCACCCAAAAGGTCTTTCTAACTAACCAAGTGAGCTCTTTGCTGACCAGTGAAATGCCACATAAATATAAGGACCCAGGTGTCCATGTTATCTTTATTGTCATAGGTGACCATACCATTAGTCGAGCTCTCTTGGATTTAGGGGCCAGTGTCAACCTCCTTCCATATTCCGTTTATGAACAACTTGGCCTAGAAAAGTTGCAGCCCACCTCAGTCACCCTTCAGTTAGCAGACCGATCTATTCGTAGACCTAGAGGTGTTATAGAAGACGTTCTTGTCGGAGTTGACAGGTTCTACTTTCTTGTTGATTTGTCGTCTTAGACATGGAACCTGTTGCCAACTCCAAATCCCAGATTCCTGTTATCCTTGGCCGCGCTTTCCTAGCCACAGCCGATGCCACCATTAACTGTAGGCCAGGGCTCATGAACGTCTCATTCGGGAACATGAAAGTTAAGTTAAACATCTTTAGTGCTTTCCAACAACCCTCCAGTAAAGCTGAGTACCTTATGGTTGATGACTTAGATGACCTAGTCCAGGAGTACCTTCCCTTTGTTGTGCTTAAGAATGCCTTAGAGCACACCCTTTTCTATGATTGGATAGATATATATGAGGGCACACCTACCCTTGAGGAGGTCCATCACCATTTAGTGGCTGCCTTACACCCTGGACATGTCCCATGGAGACCCCACCCTGACCCTCTTCCTGTGTCTACCGCCCCACCACTAAAACCTTCCATAGAGTCTCCACCCACACTTGAGCTGAAACGCCTTCCTAGCTCCTTGAAGTATGCTTTTCTAGGACCCAACGACACCCTTCCTGTGATTATCTCCTCGAGCCTATCTAGTGACCAGGAAGCCCAGTTGTTGGAGATCCTTACCACACACCGAGGAGCTATAGGATGGACAGTGGCTGACCTCCGGGGTATAGACCCCTCTGTGTGCATGCATAGAATAAACCTTGAGGACTAGGTCAAACCTTCTAGGGAGGGGCTGAGACGGTTGAACCTTCACATGGGAGAGGTGGTAATGAAAGAGGTAGTGAAACTATTAGACGCTGATATCATATATCCTATCTCTGACAGTGAGTGGGTGAGCCCCATGTAGGTAGTACCCAAGAAGCCAGGCTTAACTGTGAAAGCAAACTCGGAGGGTGAGCTTGTGCATGTGAGAGAGACCACGGGATGGCGGGTGTGCATTGATTATAGGAAACTGAACTCCAACATCTGTAAAGACCATTTCCCTCTCCCATTCATTGACCAAATCCTTGAGAAGCTCACTGGCCAAGAGTTTTATTGCTTTCTAGATGGGTACTCGGGATATAATCAGGTGCCGGTCTATCCAGGGGATCAGAAGCAGACAACTTTTACATGTCCCTTTGGTACCTTTACACACAGTAGGATGCCTTTTGGTCTTTGCATCGCCCTTGCTACATTCCAGCGCTGCATGATGTCCATTTTTTCTACCATGATTGACAAATTTTTGGAAGTTTTTATGGACGATTTTTCTCTATTTGGAGCTTGTTTTGATGATTGCTTGCACTACCTTACTTTAGTTTTGAAACGCTATGAGGAAACAAACTTAGTGTTCAGTTGGGAAAAGAGCCATTTCATAGTTCAACAGGGGATTGTGCTTAGAAATTCATATAAAAAAAGGGTATAGAGGTTGACAAGGCCAAGGTTGACCTGATTGCTAATTTACCACCACCTACATCAGTTAAGCAAATACAGCCGTTCCTTGGCCATGCAGGGTTTTATCTCCGATTCATCAAATATTTTAGCAAGATATCAAGTTCACTATATCACCTTCTCGGCCAGGACGTGCAATTTGAATTTGATGATTCGTGCAAAGAAGCCTTTACAACACTAAAAACCCTCCTCTCTAGCTCCCCCATCAGTAAGCCCCCTGACTATACACTGCCCTTCAAAATAATGTGTGATGCTTCTAATTTTGCTGTAGGGGTAGTATTAGGCCAACGCATCAACAAAATTCCTCATGTTATAACTATGCTAGCAAGACACTCACTGATGCTCAATTGAATTACACTACCACAGAAAAAGAGTTTCTTGCTGTTGTGTTTGCTTTAAATAAATTCAGGTCATACCTCCTGGGCAGTAAGATCATTATTTTCTCTGATCATGCAGCCTTGCGGTACCTTCTTTCCAAGAAGGATGACAAGTCAAGGCTGATTCATTGGATCTTACTCTTGTAGGAATTTAACTTTGAAATTAAAGATAAGAAGGGATATGAAAATGTCATGGCTGATCATTTGTCCCGAATTCCTACCCATGACTTGCTCAGCCATGAACCTTTAAGGGATTTATTCCCTGATGAACAACTTTTTGTTGTCTCGACCACTGCCCCACCTTAGTTTGCACATATTGTGAATTATTTTGTTGTGGGTCAAATCCCAACCTTTTGGTCTAAACATGATAAAGACTTGTTCTTCTCACGAGTCAAACATTACTATTGGGATGACCCTAATCTATTTAAGATATTTGCTGATCAAGTCATAAGACGATGTGTCCCCGAGAGTGAGTTTCATAGCATCTTATCTTTTTGTCACTCTCAGGCCTGTGCTGGACACTTCGGTGGAAAGAAAACTGCGGCCAAAGTACTTCAAAGCGGCTTTTATTGGCCGACTCTATTTAAAGACGCCATTCTTATTGTCAATCTTGTGATAGGTGTCAAAAACTTGGAGCTTTGTCTAAAAGAGATATGATGTCACGCCCCAAATTCCACAATCCCAATATGCGTGGAAGCGATAATCCAATTTAGGTTATAAGGGTAGGAATCTGGGATGGACCGAATACTCGAATCATCATATACCCAATTACATGCTTGGGTCATACTGGATCGATAAGACTTAAACCATATCCACGCACATGATATGGAATAACAGAAAGAAATCTAATTTAATTATTAAATTATTCGGCAAGTTTCCACAATTAAAAATAAAATGGCAAATAGGCCGCAAGTTCCACAACTCAACAACATAAACAATAAATTAAAAGTAACTCGTCTTCTGACTTCAGCGTCCAATATCACCAAAAGTAATAGCCGATCACTTCCATTCCATCTTAATCCCTGCATCAGAGGATGCGTGAGTATTCCGTAGGAAATACCCAGTAGGATACAAGAAAACCCACAATGGAATAATAATTCAAATGCCAAAAGATTCAAAGATTGAAGACAAGTACAAATAGACTCAGGATCAGCAATTATGCAGTTCGCTTACCAGGAAATCAATCATCATCCAAGACTCTCAAAGGTCAAGGAAGGATAAAATCAATATATAAAATTCCAAACTTACCGAGAGTAAGGAGATGTCATAAGAGTATCTGCTCCAAACATCCAAAGGGTTGGAGATAACAATTTCTGCTCTCAGCTCTGTCCACTTCCCCTATGGACATCAATACCAGAACATCCTAGAGGTTCTACAGAGGAACCCGGCCATGCGTCTAGGGATGTTGGCCCCATCGGTGCTTACGGGCACAATGGGCAGAGATTGCAGACCTTCCGTAATGTCATACAATCTAAAGCGCACGCGATTGCCGTCATCGGCTAAACTACAGAGGTTCAATAAATCTAAGACCACTATGGGTCTAGCTATGGCTCATGAGCATACTATGATTCCAACTAAGAGTTCTCATAAATGACTCTTAGCGGAGAAACAAATAATTCATTTGAGTGACACTGAATACATCTGAGCCATCTCATTAAGAGGCTTGAAACATGACTTTCTAAATTTGACTCTTCGTAGGAGTGCAAGACCATGTTCGGACATAACTCGAATTGACTCAAAAAGGAGTGTTCAATATCTTGAAACAATTGAGTCTGGGAACTCAACAGAGACCCGACACAATGACTCATCAACGAGACACGCTACAAGATTCGCCAAAGATCACGTTCTGTCACCTTCACCGTACCTAGCCCTAGAGTTGACAATCCCCGACACAGAAATGATTGATTGACATGCCCATAATAGATCATATCATAGGCATTAAATACAAGTAAGCAATGAGGCCTCTCGAACAAAGGATTGTTCAAGATAAGAGACACAAAGGACGATTAATTACGGACAATTATTCTCAGCTCTAAGACCCAAAAGTAAACTTTTATAGTTACTGTTACAAAGGCCCTAGAGGTCTTATCACATTTAATTAGTGTTTTAAATAATGTATTAATCCATAATTGATAGTAATATTACAGTTTAGGATTTTTAGAACCAAAACAGTGTTCTGTCCCAAACAGAATAGTCTATTTCAAACAATCACCACTTCTTGTACAGAGCGAATCAACCTCTGACAATTTTAATATAGATAGCCCTGGGAGTCTAGTTTACAACCTGATAGACGGCATAATTTTTAGATTTTTGTACAATTAGTTATCATTTTCTTATTAGGGTTCGTTGGTGCAGGACTAGTCCTGGCCGAGAGCAATTAACTTAAGTCATATTAATTAACTAATGATATATACTGGATTAATTCATTATTTAGCATGATATGTACTTAGATACATTACTCGATTTGCTAACATGCATACTAGTATGATAGTCTTATGTAATCATAATTAGGACACCTAAACTTAGACATACAAACATTCTATCATGCTGGACTCTGACTTAAAGATTATGGCTTTCAAAATCAGAGCTTTAATTATAGTTTTTATCTATATTTTAACGGAGTAACACAAGGAATCATCCCGATAAATGTTTACCTTAGGTTAATGGTTACATTTAATCCAACGTAGTGCACAATCATCATTAAAAAGGGACAATAAATTCTAGACAGACATTCAACATCATCTTCATGCATTAAAGATTATATCTTTACACAATAGAAAAGGTGGGGATGTCTAACTAGAAGCTAGTACGAGAAGAACTAGGCATGCAACATACCAAATATGATATCTCCCTTAAACAAGGTATGCAACGATATAGCATACAACAATAACATACAATAGGAACGTGGCATACGCCAAATATCAGCAACCATTCACTCATAATTATACCAAAATCAAAGAAAATAAATTGTGGTAAAAGATTGTCCTACCTTGTGGAAATCGATACCCAAAAATCGTAAATCGGTTTCTACTCGATCTTGAGACTCTTCTTCTTCTCGCAAGCACGACGAAAACCACCGACGGACTCACCACCACCTTGGACGACTAGAGAAGGAGGCTGGCTGCTCTTCCCTCTTGCTAGCACGTTCCCCAGGGCTCACCAAAAAGGGTACCGATTTCTCTTATTGAGGGTTTAAATAGAAAAAGCTTTAATTTCTAGGGCAAACCTCCACCGTTGATCAAACCCTCATCCAAGGGCCACGATCCACAAGAAATAAGGGTGAATCTCTTAGTTAGGGATGTGATCAATCCATCCCAACAGTTAAACACCTTGGTTGGTAAGTATCTTTGACCAAATCACTTAGTTACCAAACCGATTTCAAGTAAATATCTTAATTGAAGACAATTATCCCAATTTATTTCCATGACATATGGCATCCTTCATTCACATGGAAAGGGCCATAATCTCATCCCAATCACGTTCATAATCTCCCAAATAAAATCTACTTCTTTGCCATAACTAATTCCCCATTTAAATAGATTGTCAATTAGCTAGTAATTAGGGTTTTCAAATTTGAAACACTTACCAAGATGTAAATCCATTGATTAGGATTAATTAGGTAAGACACGTCCTCCAAAGATCCCCCAAAATCAGCCCAAGAGGTTCCCCAATGGATTTGCCTCGAAAAACATGAAATTAATGGCGATCAATCGGTCCGTATACTCGATCGATCGACCTCCCGATCGATGCCATACAAAAGCGATCGATCATCTCCCGATCGATGCCATACAAAAGCGATCGATCGGTCTGACAGAAAAAAAAATTTAATTTTTAAATTCAATTTTAAAGAGTTTTTTAGAACTCAAAATTATTCCCTTTGAGCAATAAAATTCCACTTTATTATTATAAAATTTACGGTCGCTACATCCTCCCCTCCTTAAAGAACATTTCGTCCCCGAAATGCCGCAAATTATTCTTCAAAGAGTTGAGGGTAGGATTTCTTCATCTCATCTTCGGTTTCCCAAGTCATTTCCTCGAAGTGTTGGTTTTGCCACAAAATTTTCACCAACGGTATTGTCTTTCTTCGTAGCACCTGATCCTTCTTATCCAGTATTTTGATAGGCTTCATCGGAAAAGATAAGTCTGCTTCTAGTTCCATAGTCGTGTAGTCTAACACATGCGATGTTTCTGGCACATATTTTCTCAACATAGACACATGGAATGTGTTGTGCACATCTGCTAACTGTGGGGGTAAGGCCAACTTGTAGGCAACTGGCCCAACTCGTTCTAAGATCTCAAATGGTCCTACGAATCTTGAACTTAGTTTCCTCTTTTTACCAAACCTCATAACTCCCTTTGACGGAGAAACCTTCAAGAAGACATTGTCTCCTTCCTGAAACTCCAATTCTCGTCTTCGGCAATCTGCATAACTCTTCTGTCTGCTTTGCGCTGTCTGTAACCTTTGCCGAATCTGTTTCACCTTCTCTGCACAGTACTGTACTAATTCGGACTTCATTACTTGACTTTCTCCGATCTCTGTCCAACAGGTGGGTGATCTGCACGGTCTTCCATACAGTGCTTCGAACGGTGCCATTCCAATACTAGAGTGGTAACTGTTGTTGTAGGCAAATTCGATTAGTGGCAGATGATCGTCCCAATTGCCCTTCCAATCGATAGCACACGCTCTAAGCATGTCTTCTAAACTCTGTATTGTCCTTTCTGACTGTCCGTCGCTCTGTGGATGAAAAGCTATACTGAAACTGTGCTTAGTACCTAACGCTTCCTGAATACCTTTCCACGTTCTGGATGTGAACCTTGGATCTCGATCAGATGCAATCGATATCGGTGTGCCAGGCAGTCTTGCTATTTCTCTAATGTACAGCTCAGCTAAACTCTCTGGGTTCTGCTTCCATCGAATCGGCAGAAAGTGTGCTGTCTTAGTAAGTCGATCCACGATCACCCAAATTGCATCTTTCTGCCTCTGAGTCTTCGGTAAGGCTACCACGAAATCCATTGTGATATGATCTCATTTCCACTGTGGAATCTCCAACGGTTGTAACAAACCCGCCGGTCTCTGATGTTCTGCCTTTACTTGCTGACATGTCAAACATTTGGAGACAAACCTTCCAATATCTCGCTTCATTCCATTCTACCAGAAGTTCCTCTTCAAGTCCTGGTATAACTTTGTGCTCCCTGGATGAATCGCATACTGTGAGTGATGCGCCTCATGGAGAAGTTCTTGTCTCAGCTCCACATCCTTTGGTACAACCAACCTTCCTTGAAATAGGATGCTTCCATCACTTCCTTTAGTGAAATCTGTCTTTTCCAACAGCTTCTGCAACTGTGGATTATTCTTTTGTGCCTCCAGCACCTTCTCATATATCATCGATCTTACCGATATATTTCCTAGAAATGACGATCTCTTAGTAGTCGGCCATTCCAAGTTACACATTCCCAAATCCTCCATCATTCGCCATTCTTGCACCATCTTATGCGCCACTATTCCTGTCTTCCTGCTTAGTGCATCTGCAACCACATTCACCTTACCTGGATGGTAGTGGATAGAGAAGTCATAGTCCTTTAAATACTCCAACCACCGTCTTTGTCTCATGTTCAGGTCCTTCTGAGAAAAGATGTATTTCAGACTCTTGTGATCAGTGAATACTTCGAAAGTTTCACCATATAGATAGTGCCTCCATATCTTTAAAGCAAACACCACTGCTGCTAGCTCCAAGTCAGGAGTTAGATAATTCTGCTCATGGATCTTCAGTTGTCTCGATGCATAAGCCACTAATGTCCATTCTGCATCAGTACACAACCCAAGCCACATTTTGAAGCATCGCTAAAAATGACAAACCCACCAGATCCTGATGGAAGTTTCAGAATCGGTGCAGAAGTCAATCTTCCCTTCAGCTCCTGAAAAATCTTTTCACAATTGTCGTTCCAATTGAATTTCACTCCCTTCCTTGTTAACTTGGTCATTGGCAAAGCTAAACTGGAAAATCCTTCAATGAACCTCCGATAATAACCTGCCAATCCAAAGAAACTTCTGATCTCGGTCATGCTCTTTGGTTGTTCCCAGTGAAGAACGGCTTCCACCTTCGTCGGATCCACCGAAACTCCGTCTTTTGATATGACGTGGCCCAAGAAGTTTACTTTGTCCAACTAGAACTCGCACTTGCTAAATTTAGCATACAACTGGTTTTCTCGTAAAATCTGTAACACTTGAGCCAAGTGTCTTCGATGCTCTTCCTAACTCTCTGAGTAGACCAATATATCATCCACGAACACGATCACGAACTGATCTAACAATGCCTTGAAGATTCTGTTCATCATATCCATAAATGCTGCAGGGGCATTGGTCAGACCAAACGGCATCACCAGAAACTCATAATGTCCGTATCTGGTTCGGAATGCTGTCTTGGAAATGTCTTCCTCCTTGATCCTCAATTGATGGTATCCGGACCGCAAATCGATTCTCGAGAACACTCTTGCTGACTGCAGTTGATCAAATAAGTCGTCGATCCTCGGTAACGGATACTTATTCTTTATTGTCACCTGATTTAGCATCTGGTAGTCTATACACAATCTCATGGATCCGTCTTTCTTCTTTACGAACAATACCGGCGCTCCCCATGGAGATACACTAGGTCGAATCAGACGTTTATCCAGCAACTCCTATAGTTGTTCTTTCAATTCCTTTAATTCCGCAGGTGCCATCCGATATGGTGCCTTCGATATCGGTGCAGTTCCCGGCATCAGATATATGGTGAAATCAACATCCCGTCTTGGTGGCAAACCAGGCAACTCCTCCGGAAACACATCGACGAATTCATTTACTATTTCAATTTCTTCTATTTTTGGGAGAGTTTTCACTTCTGACACTACGGTAGCTAAAAAGGCTTTACACCCTTTAGCTACTAATTTCTGAACTTTCATTGCAGAAATTAGACGATTTTCTTTCTTTAAATGAATTCCTTGAAATAATAATTCTTTCTTTCCCAGAATTCTAAAATATACCCTCTTTTTACTACAATTAACTGTAGCACCAAATTTAGCTAACCAGTCCATTCCCAGTATAACATCGAAATCAAACATCTCAAGCAAAACCAAATCAGCAAGCATCACAACATCATCCATCAACACAGAAGAATCCTTCAGATACTCAATTGCTAACACTGAGTCCCCAATAGGAGTAGAAATGGAGAGATCACACTCAAGTCTAGAAAGTTTCCTTTCTAGACTGGCAGCAAACACCACATAAATAAAAGATCTAGACGATCCTGGGTCTATCAATACTCTAGCCAATCTATCAAGACAAGTAGAGTACCTTCGATAACGTCATCCGAAGCTTGGGCGTCCGCCGAGGTCAGAGCGAAGACTCGAGCCTGAGCCTTCTTGCTCGACTCCCCTCCTGCCTTCTTGTCACGATTAGGGCAATAAGGCGCAATGTGACCAACTTCATTACAACTGTAACATCTCCGAGTATCTTGTGGACATGGCTTCCCAGCATGGGACGGTTGTCCACAGAATCTGCACTTGTTTCCAGCTTCTGGCCCGTTGTTTCACTGAGGCTGACAGTAAGGTACTAATGCACGATTCTGATTATTCCCCTAGTTCGGCTGCTGTTGCTGCTGTTTCTGTTGCTTCGCCGGTCGGTTAGCAAAACGACCGTTGTTCCCGAATCACTTGAATCCAGAGCACTTGAAATTACCGTCCTGACCCTTGTTGGAACTTCATTTCAGCTCTTGGGTCCTCTTATAGTCATCTTCAAGGATAGAGGCCAACTCCACTGCTTTAGCCACAGTAGTTGGTTGTGAGACCAGAACCTTTGACCTTAGTCCATCATGCAGACCATCGACGAATCTCCTCGCCTTTACTAACTCGTTGGGACACGCGTCTGTCGCGAATCGCTGCAGCTGTTCAAACTTTGTCTCATACTGAAGTACGGACATGCTTCCCTGGACCAGTTCCAAGAATTCTTTCTCCTTCCTGCGCTGTACATGTGGAGGAAAGTATTTCTTATTAAATACTTCCTTAAATTCTGCCCACGCGATCTCTTGTCCTGCCTCGAAATTATTCCGCTCTGCCGATTCCCACTAGAATACGGCCTCACCAACGAAGAGATAGGTTGCGAACACGACTTGTTCCTCTGCCGGAACCTTCATACCCTTGAACAATCGTTCAACTTCCACGATCCATCGCTCAGCCTTTTCAGGGTTGTCATCACCAGAGAAAGTTGGTCCCGCTCTCTTGAACCGCTCTAGGGTAGGCGCCTTCACTTTGGGCGTATTGCTACTGCCTCCGCCATTCCATAATTCCCTTGCCAACTCCCTTACCACATCCGACAGATTCTGGCTCGTGGCTTCTTCCTGAGAAAGATTCGGTACGGTACCCGATCGCCTACCACGAGCTCCAGTTGTCGCCATTTCGGAAAATTTACAGTCAAGGAAAGAGGGAGAATTAGAACTTAACTCCAGGTTTCATTTTAATTCTTCCTCCAATCCATGACTACTAGCGCGACAGTCAGAACCACATCACAAGAACAAACGACAATGCAAGCAAAACAGAGAACACACCAATACTAAATTCAAAACAGAGTTTTTTTTTAATACCAATTAAAAGTTACATCTAAATCCCTGGAAGAAAAGCAGGGTTATTAAATATCCTATTCACTTTTAAAGCTTCCTAATCGAGTCCCTGAACACCACATCTCAGAGCTACTCGTCTAAAATGGCTAAGGACACATGCATAGGTGCAAACACTAGATGACCCTCATACCAATCTATCTCCCAATCGGTCATGTGAGGCCACCTATAACCTAGGGATTTGAACCTGAGATACAGCTTATAGAAAAGATCTGGGTCCTCCTTGGCACGAACGTAAATTGGGTGCTCTAAGACCTTCCGAAACTTCTGGTTTATCAAGAAACCAGTGAACAGATGCTCCTCCTCGGGATCTTCCTCTGGGTCTTCCTCTGGATCTTCTTCCGGATCTTCTTCTGGGTCTTCTTCCGGATCTTCCGCAAAATCAGGCTCTTCCTCGATGTCGATCAGAAAAGGTTCTTCCTCGGTTCCACGACCAATGTTCTGCAACCTCCATTCAGCCAACCACTGTCGTGCTTCCTCCTGACAATCCTTCTCATAAATCCAACCGCTACGCGCTCTCGCCATTACCTAAAGCAAAGTACTAATTAGTCTTTAGGTACAATTATGCTTCATCTCGCAATCTAGGGTTCCACACTCTTATCTCAATGTTATTCTAAATCTTTGTACCGTGAATAATTATTTAAATCTTTCTGAGCTCCGATACCAAGCTGTCACGCCCCAAATTCCATAACCCCAATATGCGCAAAAGCAATAATCCAATTAAGGTTATAAGGGTAGGAATCTGGGACGGACCGAATACTCGAATCATCACATACCCAATTACATGCTTGGGTCATACTGGATTGATAAGACTTAAACCATATCCACGCACATGATATAGAATAACAGAAAGAAGTCTAATTTAATTATTAAATTATTCGACAAGTCTCCAGTATTAAAAATAAAATGGCACACAGGCCGCAAGTTCCACAACTCAACAACATAAACAATAAATTAAAAGTAACTCGTCTTCTGACTTCAGCGTCCAACATCACCAAAAGTAATAGCCGATCACTTCCATTCCATCTTAATCCCTGCTTCAGAGGATGCATGAGTATTCCGTAGGAAATACCCAATAGGATACAAGAAAACCCACAATGAAATAATAATTCAAATGCCGAAAGATTCAAAGATTGAAGACAAGTACAAATAGACTTAGGATCAGCAATTATGCAGTTCGCTTACCAGGAAATCAATCATCATCCGAGACTCTCAAAGGTCAAGGAAGGATAAAATCAATATATAAAATTCCAAACCTACCGAGAGTAAGGAGATGTCACAAGAGTATCTGCTCCAAACATCCAAAGGGTTGAAGATAACAATTTTTGCTCTCAGCTCTGTCCACTTCCCCTATGGACATCAATACCAGAACATCCTAGAGGTTCTACAGAGGAACCCGGCCATGCGTCTAGGGATGCTGGCCCCATCGGTGCTTACGGGCACAATGGGCGGAGATTGCAGACCTTCCGTAATGTCATACAATCTAAAGCGCACGCGATTGCCGTCATCGGCTAAACTACAGAGGTTCAATAAATCTAAGACCACTATGGGTCTAGCTATGGCTCATGAGCATACTATGATTCCAACTAAGAGTTCTCATAAATGACTCTTAGTGGAGAAACAAATAATTCAACCGAGTGACACTGAATACATCTGAGTCATCTCATTAAGAGGCTTGAAACATGACTTTCTAAATTTGACTCTTCGTAGGAGTGCAAGACCATGTTCGGACATAACTCGAATTGACTCAAAAAGGAGTGTTCAATATCTTGAAACAATTGAGTTCGGGAACTCAACAGAGACCCGACACAATGACTCATCAACGAGACACGCTACAAGATTCGCCAAAGATCATGTTCTGTCACCTTCACCGTACCTAGCCCTAGAGTTGACAATCCCCGACACAGAAACGATTGATTGACATGCCCATAATAGATCATATCATAGGCATTAAATACAGGTAAGCAATGAGGCCTCTCGAACAAAGGATTGTTCAAGATAAGAGACACAAAGGACGATTAATTACGGACAATTATTCTCAGCTCTAAGACCCAAAAGTAAACTTTTAAAGTTACTGTTACAAAGGCCCTAGAGGTCTTATCACATTTAATTAGTGTTTTAAATAATGTATTAATCCATAATTGATAGTAATATTACGGTTTAAAGTTTTTAGAACCAAAACAGTGTTCTGTCCCAAACAGAATAGTCCAATTCAAACAATCACCACTTCTTGTACAGAGTGAATAAACCTCTGAAATTAATAATACAGATATCCCTGGGGGTCTAGTTTAGAACCTGACAGACGGCATAATTTTTAGATTTTTGTACAATTAGTTATTATTTTCTTATTAGGGTTCGTCGGTGCAGGACTAGTCCTGGCCGAGAGCAATTAACTTAAGTCATATTAATTAACTAATGATATATACTGGATTAATTCATTAATGACCCTTTCTTACATTATCATGATACTCTTAACAACTTTTATAGAACCCAAATGGTTCTGAAATTTGCTGATTTAATTCATTTTTTGCTACAAATTCATAACCCGATTAGTGATTCTCTCCACTTAATCCATTGCTCACTTCATACCAAATGTGCCATGTATTCCCGGACACTGCTGTGAACAGGGACGTACTGACATGATGTCAGACCCCATTCGGTATGACAGAGAGACTCTTATAAATTTTGTACTAATTAATTCATTATTTAGCATGATATGTACTTAGATACATTACTCGATTTGCTAACATGCATACTAGTATGATAGTCTTATGTAATCATAATTAGGACACCTAAACTTAGACATACAAACATTCTATCATGCTGGACTCTGACTTAAAGATTATGGCTTTCAAAATCAGAGCTTTAATTATAGTTTTTATCTATATTTTAACGGAGTAACACAAGGAATCATCCCGATAAATGTTTACCTTAGGTTAATGGTTACATTTAATCCAACGTAGTGCACAATCATCATTAAAAAGGGACAATAAATTCTAGACAGACATTCAACATCATCTTCATGCATTAAAGATTATATCTTTACACAATAGAAAAGGTGGGGATGTCTAACTAGAAGCTAGTACGAGAAGAACTAGGCATGCAACATACCAAATATGATATCTCCCTTAAACAAGGTATGCAACGATATAGCATACAACAATAACATACAATAGGAACGTGGCATACGCCAAATATCAGCAACCATTCACTCATAATTATACCAAAATCAAAGAAAATAAATTGTGGTAAAAGATTATCTTACCTTATGGAAACCGATACCCAAAAATCGTAAATCGGTTTCTACTCGATCTTGAGACTCTTCTTCTTCGCGTAAGCACCACGAAAACCACCGACGGACTCACCACCACCTTGGACGACTAGAGGAGGAGGCTGGCTGCTCTTCCCTCTTGCTGGCACGTTCCCCAAGGCTCACCAAAAAGGGTGCCGGTCTCTCTTATGGAGGGTTTAAATAGAAAAGGCTTTAATCTCTAGGGCAAACCTCCACCGTTGATCAAACCCTCATTCAAGGGCCACGATCCACAAGAAATAAGGGTGAATCTCTTAGTTAGGGATGTGATCAATCCATCCCAACAATTAAACACCTTGGTTGGTAAGTATCTTTGACCAAATCACTTAGTTACCAAACCGATTTCAAGTAAATATCTCAATTGAAGACAATTATCCCAATTTATTTCCATGACATATGGCATCCTTCATTCACATGGAAAGGGCCATAATCTCATCCCAATCACGTTCATAATCTCCCAAATAAAATCTACTTCTTTGCCATAACTAATTCCCCATTTAAATAGATTGTTAATTAGCTAGTAATTAGGGTTTTCAAATTTAAAACACTTACCAAGATGTAAATCCGTTGATTATGACTAATTAGGTAAGCCACGTCCTCCAAAGATCCGCCAAAATCAGCCCAAGAGGTTCCCCAACGGATTTGCCTCGAAAAATACAAAAGTAATGGCGATCGATTGGTCCGTATATGCGATCGATCGTCCTGCGATTGATGCCATACAAAAGCGATCGATCATCTCCCGATCGATGCCATACAAAAGCTATCGATCGGTCTGACAGAAAAAAAATTTAAATTTTTAAATTCAATTTTAAAGAGTTTTCTAGAACTCAAAATTACTCCCTTTGAGCAATAAAATTCCACTTTATTATTATAAAATTTACGGTCGCTACATATGATGCCCTTACAATCTATTTTAATTATTGAATTATTTGGTGTTTGGGGTATCGACTTTATGGGACCTTTTCCACCATGTTTTGGTCATACATATATTTTTGCTGCTGGATTATGTGTCTAAGTGGATTAAAGTTGTTGCCACTAAACCAATGACCATAAAGTTGTGCTGGAATTTCCGAAATCTAATATTTTTAGCAGGTTTGGAACTCCTCGAGCTATTATTTGTAACATCCGGAAAATTAGTAAGTATCTTAAAACTGAAATTTGACCCTCTTAATGATTGATTTGACCATGTGATGCTTTGTTTAAATTAAAGTTGGTGAGAAGAGCTTTCCAACGACACCAATTTTGTGTGATTTGGACTTCGGAGTAAAAAGATATGGGAAATTGAATAAACTCGATCGATCGCGCTGAAAACGATCGATCGGCTTATGGAACACGATCGATCGGCTTCGATCGGCTACGATCGGCGCCATCGCGCAGTTTGTAAACAGCGCAGGACGATCGATCGCCGTATTGCCCGATCGATCGCCAGTTGCGGTTTGGCGAATTCTAACTAATTTTGAGGCGGATTTGTTTGGGAAAGATGTCATATCCTAACTAGACTTATATTGCACGTTCCTAGGGTGATTTAGGGACTCTCCCATTGGTGGAAAGTGCCCAAGATATGGTAGAATTGATTGGGCAAAGATTTTCTAAAAACTCTATATAAACCCATAGAGTCTAGGCTTGTGCTTTTGAAAACTAAACCCTAGAACGTCCAGAGGCTTTCCCCTCTCCTTCCCACGTTCATCCCTCTCTTAGAAGACCTCTTCTAGTGGGAATTGCTCAAGAGCTTGGATCGGGAAGCTTTGAAGGAAGCGGAGGAGACGAACATCGCGTAGAAAGGCGACGTCTTTTGGTGATAAAGAGTAGGATGGTTTTTCCCCTCTCTTCTTATTCTTTTCTCACATTATATGATGAGTGTTCTTACTGATTTCCTTGGAGTATTGCTTTGAATCTTGCGGGATTAATGATTTATGTCTTGTCTTTCCATGTGTATTGCGATACATGCATATATGCCTTCATGCTTCATGTCTAGATGGTAAATCACATCAAAGATGGATGCTTTATTAATTTTACAGAAGATAAAAGTTCTGATATTGCTTTGATTATGATGTCTAATGATTGAGTCTTATGCCTTAATGATCGTTTTGCTTAAATTGACTTAATTGAAAGATATTATGGTCTAAGATTGCGTTATATGGGGAGAAACATGATAAAAAGGGAATCTTTTGGTAATTCTAGTTAATTCCAGGATCTTTAATTGATCTAGGAGGGGAGTACTATCATCTATCATGAGTATATTATCATCTATAAGTGGTTCGGAATAAGAATATTAAAGTTTAATCATGTGTTTCACTTTCGGCCAGAACTGTTTCTGCACGGACAGTCGACAGTAAATAATTCATAACTAATTCATATGATATCAGAAAAATATAAAACCGGTGGGGTTAGAAACTAGACCCAGAAGGGTACTCTCAGTAAAAATTTCAGAAGATAACCTTAACTGTACAGTGTCTGGGAGCCGCCGGAAGGGGACTGTTGTGCATAAGACAGTGAGCAGAATCTAAGTGAAAATACTATGTACTTAAGTAAAACCACTTAATAAGATGTGAAGATGATATGACGTGCTAGTAACTAATACTAGACTATATCCTTATGATTATCACAGTAAGGTTGGGTTATGGTTAATATGATAGATGGGTAATACCTATGTTAAGAAAACCGTAATCGTGTATTTGAAGATAAAGCGCTTGTGTCGGTTTGAGGTTCCATTTGGAATCCAAATCATCTAGGACTCATTAATACCTTGTCTCTGATTTATATATTTCAATAAGACCTATATGAATTTCCATCTAGGGCTGAGCATGAATGCATGTATGGATTGTGTTATTCTCTTTGTGTGACATCCCCACTTATACTCTGTATGTGAGTCTGTTCCGGTGATTGATACCTTATGTGGTTAGAGCGTTGCGGCCTCTATTTCTTTGAATTATTATTCATCATGATTATTTGATTGATTCCTCCACTAGAGGTCTTGCGGGACTTCTCCGGAAGTGGATTCATAGTATGCTCACATTATGCCATTGCTTGATCTTGCGGGGTCACTAATATTTGTGGTACTGCGGTTCCACACTGCCCAAAAAGAGGCAACATACGTACGTTAGATTGTTGACATTACGGAAGGTCTTCAATCTCCGCCCATCGTGTCCGTAAGCACTGGTGGGGCCAGCATCCTAGACGCATGGCAGGGTTCCAAAAAGAGGACCCCTAGGGTGGTTCTGGTATAGTCACTTGCGGGTGATCGGTTCAGCGAGCAGAAATTGTACTCCTTTCACTTTTAATGTCTGGAGCTTTTTAATATGATTATCATTCCCTCCTTACTCATATGTGTAGTAGGAGCCTTATTGTTGTTTTCCCTACTTGCGGGTTGGAATTATTATTGACTAACCTTTCAGGTGTATAAATCCTTGGTTTAGTCCCGATGTTGCGGCATCTTCATAAACCTTTGTTATTCTTATCCTATTCATATTGTTTGTCCTAATTCAGTGGGTTTTTACATCCTACTGAGTGTTTCTATGAAATACTCATGCATCCTCTGATGCAGGCGCAAATGGAATTTGAGATCAGGAAGTTGCAGTAGTGAAGCGGTCGCAGGAGCCGTGAAGACTTAGAGTTTATATTATTTGCTTTGCTTATTTGATGCTTATGACATTTAATGGCAATTGTGTGCCATAGATTTATAGGTTTATTTGATTTGACTTTCTTAAATGGATTATCAGTATTATTAAGTAAATTTCCATTCCATAGTATTCATTAATGTTTGTATGTGTATTGCACTGATTATGGGCATGACCGATTACACATCCTTTTGAGATGATCGTAATTGGTGGTTAATTCGACAGTTCGGTCTCGCGCCCGAGATTCTCTACCTCCAAATGTATATCATTGATTGGCTTCCGCACTCCGTTCGAGGTATGGGATTTCGGGGCGTGACAGTTCGGTCTCCGCCCGAGATTCACTAAACCAATGACCATAAAGTTGTGCTGGAATTTCCGAAATCTAATATTTTTAGCAGGTTTGGAACTCCTCGAGCTATTATTAGTGATGGAGGCTCTTATTTTTGGAACAGGTCTTTTGAGGCTCTTCTCAAGAAGTACTCTGTCACCCATAAGGTTGCCACACCACATCATCCTCAGACGAGCGGCCAAGTGGAGGTCTCCAATCGCCAAATCAAACAGATTCTTGAGAAAACGGTTCGCCCCAATAGAAAGGATTGGTCCTTGCAACTGAATGATGCATTATGGGCTTAGCGGACAGCATTCAAGACCCTTATTGGCATGTCTCCTTATAGATTGGTATACGGCAAGGTGTGCCATTTACCTGTTGAGTTGGAACACCGGGCTTATTGCGCTATTAAGGCCTACAACTTCGATATGGATAAAGCCGATGAGCAGCGAAAACTCCAATTGAGTGAGTTAGAGGAGATGCGCTTTGATGCATATATGAATGCCAAACTCTACAAGATGAAAACCAAGGCTGTACATGACAAGATGATTTCCAGAAAGTCTTTTGAGCCTGATCAGAAAGTATTGCTTTACAATTCTCGGCTACACATATTTTCTAGGAAGCTCCGATCTTGGTGGTCTGGTCCTTTTATTGTGACCGAAGTATTTCTACATGGTCCTGTTGAGATCTGCAATCCAAAAGATGGAAGTACAATCAAAGTGAATGGCCACCGCTTGAAACCATATCTTGAGGTTGTTAGTGACTTAGACAACACAATGGTGTATTTCACTGCTCCAAATATTACAACATGATCGTGGCCCCATCTGGCTGAAGATGTTAAACTTAGCGCTTGGTGGGAGGCAACCCACGTAGTCAGGTGTATTCTTTCCTTTTCCTCTTATTCCTGTTATGTTTCATTGCTATTTTTCTATTTTTTGTATACATTGGGGACAATGTACATAATAGGTTTGGGGGATAGGATATTGCATGAGTTTGAAATTTTTTTTTGGAGAAAACTGAAAGAACGATCGATCGTCAAGGTGACGATCAATCGTGGGTCGTCTTTCTTGTTTATAAATTCCAGCGACCGGGGCGAGAGGAAACGACCGATCGCTGTGCGCCGACGTTTCTGACCCTCGTTTGGCCTGGGATTCCGGTCGCCGATGGATTTTTGCATGTAGAGTCCAAATCCGGTGTCTGTTTTCGCGATTTCCTTCTCCTGTCCTTGCATTTACTCATTTTTCTTCCAGTAAGCCGAAATTCAAAAGCTTGATTTTACTTGGTTTCTGGTGGATATTTTTGAAATTAGTCTCATGCATGCTCTTATATTGACTATTGCGATGATTATGCATGAGTTTTTGCTTCTGATTCTTCAATTTTAGGCATTTTCCCTATTCTTTTTTAGGATTTTCGTTCATACTGTGAACAATGTTCTGCTAAAAAAAATCTTGAAATTAGGAATTGGATCTATCGTCTTGAATTATTGCTGTTACATGTTGCTGTGATGCTTAAAAGATTGGATTTTCCGTCATGCCGTCGCTAAGCCATCAAGGGATCTTTGTGTCATTTACTATGGTTCTGTTGTTTTGACTATTTTTATATAATCATCTGCTGCATTGTCTTGACATATTGGATATGTTATGCTTGCTACGGTTTTCATTCTTATCTGTTGTTTTGCAGGTAACATGGCTCCTACAAAGATGGTTGCGCACAAACGCCATCATGGCGAGGCTTCGACCTCTCGTCCCGTACCTACTCCTGCACCTGCATCGGAGCTGCCTAGACTGACTCTGCCTATCCAATACGAGCGCCAAGTTCTTCTTCACCATGTTATTCCAGATACTCCAACCCAGGGGTGGATTGAGACGCGGACGGACTGGGTGAATTATTACACTCACATCGCAGCAAGGGGGGAGGGCGTGCAACCGATGGTGCACAAAGACGCCATCAGGGAGTTTTATCTAAATGCCACCCTGGAAGAAGACGATGATCCTGAGCAGGTGGCACTCATCAGCAGAGTGGGCGGTACTCATGTCTGTATATGTGCTGCAGATATTGCGAGTGCTATGGGATGCGACTGAGGTACCATTCGTTTCCCTGACTTCGATGGATTTAAGTTTTCGGGTTCCGGACGTATGACTGGATGCTTAGTGGGATTGCCTATTGGGCCCGGGATGGTGACTTATCTCCAATCTGCCCGCATGCTGGCGAAGTTCCGGTCCGCCTTCCTGATATTACAACACGATGTATGGTCAGCTAGGAAGGCGAATGTTGAGTCTACCATGGCCAAGCTGCTTTATGTTTTTGGCGATGATTCTAGGCATCATGAGCTTGACCTACCTCATTTGTATTCGGCCGGATGCAGCAAATGAAGGAAGGGCAGAAAGATGAACGGTTGCTATATCCATATATTCTTGAGCAAATATTTCAGACACAGCGGGTACTATTTCCAGAGCATTCTCGATTATCTCATGGGAGTGGCCCCATTGGAGAAGATGCGTATAGTCGGATGATGGGCCATACACGCCCAACCTTGCCACATGTAGAGGAGCCTGAAGAACAAGCAGAGGAACTTGAGGAGCAGCAATTTCAACAACCACCTTGGGAAGCGATACAGCAGCAGATTGCCGATCTCACTGGCTATGTGCAGGAGATTCGGCTTAACAGCAGGAGCTTTGAGATGGTCAGCATGCTATTAATGGACGTGTTGACTCTATAGTTGACCTTCTTCATGCTTGGCGTTCTCCTCCTCCAGCTGGTGTAGATGGCGATGACGTGGATAGCTAGATCTATTTTCTTCTGGTGTTTTCTTTTCCTTTTCTCCTTTGTCCTTTTATGCGATCATTGTATCTTTATCTTTTGTTATGCATTGTGGACAATGCTCATATTAGGTTTGGGGGAGAGGATGTAGTTCATTGAAAAAAAATGGTTGTTTTTAGTTAGTGTTTGTTAGAATTTTTCATAGGTTTTGATAGTTTATCCTGTGATAATACATGCTTCAATTCTTAAGAGATTAATTTGGAGGATATAAACACTTAACTGAGCATATTTTTCTGTTACAGTCCTCTTGGAACAGATGCTTGAGCTAATAAAACTCACTCACACATATTAGTACATAAAATAATACCATCTAGAGATTTATTGAATGCTAATTTACAGTAGGATGTCTTTTGTCAGAGTCATTGGTTGATATGTGGTTGTTTGTTGAGCTTAAAAGATCATGATAGACTATTTACTTGGCAATGGCAAGGGCTTGGGACCGGAAATAGGTTGAGAGTATAATACAACCTGGACGAATACTAACTGCTGAAAAATGATGGAAAATATGAATGCTAAAAAAATGAAAAATGTAAAAAAATGAGAAAAACAAAAGAAAGAAAGGGGCTGCTTGACTATTATAGGATTAACTTGGGCTGATGGTCAGGCCCGAAGCGGCCCATCTTAAAACCTAATGCCCTAAGCCAACTGGCTAGGAGTCATTGGCCTGAGTCATTGATAAACCTAAGCATCTTGAAGTCAGACCTTGCATAGTCCTATTTAAAAAAAAAGTATATGGTGTATTATCCTCTCAAATCTAGAATGTTGGACCCGAATGAGGCGCGCATGCATTTGTGCTATCATGAACCGAAAGATTACGATGACTATGTAGATTCTGATGTTCTTTGGTTAATGGGTCATACTGGATCTGTGTGAAACAGAGATTTAGAATGTATTGCTACAATGTTCTACACTTTTTACTATATACATTATCATGTTATATCATATTGAGCAGAAATTTTCAAGATGAAAGTGTGGAATAAAACCACTTACTTGAGGGCTTCTATATTCCTGTTGATTATGAACCAAGTACGTGTAGTTGATTTTCTTAAGCATTGTGGTTTGCATTTGTCGGGATAATAAGTTGATTGTTTTGTTTTGTTTTGTTTGCACTTAGGTTAATTAGGTTTATAAAAACATATTTGTGGGTGGTATGGCTGCAAACCCTCATGAGACAACACTCGTCCTACTAGGGCCACCTAGAGGTTTAACGGCTTGTTGCATACACTCAATGCAATCATGTTCCCTACGAAAGTGGCATTTACTTTTCTGCATTAGTTCCTTTTGTTTGTTTGATTTTGTTTGATTTTGTTTTGTTTTGTGCATTTACTCTAGTTGGTGTATGACTCTTTATTATGCAATTCATGTTAATTCATTGAAGTTTATTCTTTGTACTCGAGGGAGACAAGAGTGAATTAATTAGATTTTTATCTGAAAGAGCACTTGCGTGTCCAAGAGGAACGTGAGTAATCTGAAGTGTTACATACTAATAAGGTTTCATTGGTTTATACTCGAGAGAAATAGAGAGAGAGATCACAGCTTCATGTGCTTAATTGATTTATGTGTTACATCCGAGAGGAAAGCATTATAATTTGAATTGACAAGTATATGTCCGAGAGGAATACACTAGCCAATTGTAAATCTTTATTCAAAAGAGAGAGAGAGAGAGAGGGAGAGAGAGACGATACACTAGTTTATTGTGGTGGATTCGGAGCCTTGGTCTTTTTCATATATTGATTAATCTCAGCTAGTTTAGTTAAAGTTTATTTCTTTCTTAGATTAAATTAAAAATTGTACTTTTCTCTTGAATTTGGTAAATTATTTAACCATCCCTGAGGTTCGACAACCCTTCAATACTCTAAAGTACATAATTGCCTTGTGCACTTGCAAGGGTTTAATTTTAAACGATCATTCTCAAACGTAAGTCACCAATCAAGTGTCGGGCTGATGGTAAAAGACTGAAAATATGATTAATTTCAGGTTCCCAAACGGATTTTTCACAATCAAAAAAATCAACTACAAATCACCTTGATTATTTTCAGCCTGACAATTTTTTTTTACATTTCACTATCAGTTTCCAAATGTACCATAAGAAGCATGTTGGATCCTAAGACCATAAAATGTATTTTTATAGGTTATTGTGATCATTTTAAATGGTATCGGTTCGTAGTACATCATGATGATGGGACAACGGGGGTGATTGAGTCTAGGGATGCTTATTTTCTTGAGGAAGATATTGACCTTAAAACTCCTAATCAACAAGAGAAGTTATTTGAAATAGAAAAAGAAAAAGTTTCTGTCACTGGTAATGAACAAGTGATAAGAAATACATCAAATGAGGATGTTGAAACACGTGTATCAAGAGAGCGTAGACCTTCAGTTTTGTTGAAGGATTATTATGCTATGCTTGGTGAAGATGAAATTATGGTAGATGAACCTGTCCTAAATGATCCTATCACGTTTGAGCAGGCTATGAGTAGTCTAGATTCAAAGGAATGGCAAAAAGCTGTTCAAGAGGAAATTGACTCAATCTTGAAGAACAAAGTCTGGAAGATTGTTGACTTATCAAATGAAAGGAAACTCATTGGTTGTAAATGAATCTTCAAGAAGAAGCTCAAAGCTGATGGATTAATAGATAAATGTAAAGCCAGACTTGTGGCGAAAGGGTTCACACCCAAGTAGAGGGCATAGACTTTATGGAGACATATTCTCTTGTGTCTAGGTTCATCTCAATACGATGTTTATTGGCTATTGTGTCACACTTAGATTTAGAGATGCACCAAATGGATGTAAAGACTGCATTCCTAAATGGTGATTTAGAGGAGGAGATTTACATGGATCAACCCGAGGGGTTTGTTGTTTCCAGAAAGGAACAACTGGTGTGCAAACTTATTAAATCATTGTATGGACTTAAACAATTGCCAAGACAATGGCAACTCACTTTTCACAAGGTTGTTAGTGAATATGGCCTTGTGGCAAATGATTATGACCATTGTGTGTACTCCTTTAGAGATGGGAGTCGGTTTATGATATTGTCACTATACGTAGATGACATATTAGTGATGGGGAATGACACAAGTATGATTATCAGTCTTAAAGAATGGCTGAAGACCCAATTTGAAATGAAAGATATGGGTGAAGCATCATACATCCTATGGATGAAGATTGAAAGAGATAGAAAAACAAGGAAGCTAAGTATATCTCAAGAATTATACATAGAAAGTGTGTTGAAATTCTTTGGTGAGATTGGTTGGAAGACCATAGATTCGCCAATCTATAAAGTGACAGTTTTGTCCGAGAAAATGACACTTTCATTAAACGAAGAGCATCTAAAGATGAAATCCGTACCATATGTGCAGGCTATTTGTAGCTTGATGTATGCCATGAACTGCACTCAACCTGATTTGGCTTTTGTAGTAAGCCTTGTGAGTCGATATCAAGCTAACCCAAGTATGCAACACTGGCAAGCTATTAAGCGGGTGTTTAGATACCTATTGGGTACCAAAGATATGAAACTCACATAGCAGGCTGAGAATCTGTCATTAGAAAGGTATAGTGATTCAGACTATGTCGGTTGTAAAGATGACAAGAAATTCACTGCCAGTTATGTATTTATGTTTGGTGGCAGCACCGTAGCGTGGGCTAGTAAGAAGCAAAAATTCATTACTAAGTCCACTATGGAAGCTGAGTTTGTTGCATGCAGTCTGGCAGCTTTTGAGGCAGTATGGAGTAAAGAGTTTATAGCTAGGCTACAGCTAGAGCAATGGACTGATGCTCATGTCCAAATTTATTGTGATAATTTGGCAATTGTGTCGACACTCCGTAATAAGGAGATCAGTTTCAGAGCAAAGCACATTGAGGTGCATTACTATTATATATTTGACATGCTACAACGGGGAAAGTTGATTGTTAGTCATCTTCCTATGCTTGAGATATTGATTGATCCGTTAACTAAGGCCTTGACAACGGATCTGTTTGTGAAACATGTTCATAGTTTTGGATTACGACAGGACTAGTGCACGAGTCATTGTTGAATCGCAAATATGAGCATTATACCCATAGTGGGGGATGTTGGTTATAGATATGGGTTTGGCCCATATTTATGTAACCTATTTGTACGAGGGGTCGGCCCTCTCGTGTGGTGCATGGACAAGTGGAGTGTGCTAGGTTCCCATGGACCCGGTGGGGTCCACACTAGATTAAAGAGACACCTAATAGGACTGTTATGAGAATGAGGGAGTGGGTGGTTATGGATAACCGCTAGGAGAGTTAGTGCGGGAGTTAAAGAAATCAAAGAAGCCCTAACTCACCCAAATAAATAGGAAGAGAGAACCACGTGAACAGTAGCAGCGTGAATAGTAACTGATGACGGCTAGTTTCTTCTCGTCTCTCTTGGACCCTCACTTTCTCCCTCTTGCATTCTCTCTCGTCTTGGCTTTTGGGGATTTTGCGTTTGATCTTCCTACATGACGACAACGAAGGAGATCTCTATCTCGAGGAGAATATAGACTCTCATCCATGCAATTGGGTCCTTGGTGATCTCCGACATAACTCTTTTCTTGTGAGTATTTATTCGTGGATTGATCGTAAGGCCCAAAGGTTTGTAGTATTCAATCCATTGATTTCTTGATATATTGAGATGATATGATTGTTTGTTCATGTTATTGCTCATAATATCTTGAATATGTTTTGTTTGTTATTGTGTGCAAGAGAAAGAGATTATAAAAGGGGCTGATTTGGAGAATTTGGCATACAACGGAAGCTCCCTCGCGCTTCCGCTGCGCCTCTGAACCCTTCACAATAGGCGTGCCTTCTTTGCACTATTGTTAGAACTAGTGTTGAAGCTTTACCGTGCCATTTTTTGTGCTTAATGAATCTTTCGTCCATGCTTGTTTTATTGTAGAAGGAACTGTTAGGGCAAAATTTGGGAGTGTGATTTTGTCTCTTAATGTATGTCAATTTAATGTATAAAAATATATGGGGTATATGAGAGGAAAAATAGGTTATATGTACGAATTGTACATGTGCAAATTGGGCTATATGAGGAGATTGAGAGGAGACAATCTCAAGATGAAGCCAACACAAAGTGGATCTTGAAGAGGAAGCCACCACAAGAAGAAGCCACCAAGGTGAGGAAGGCACTCCAAGGTGAAGCTCAAGGAATCTCAAGGAAAATGAAGATTGCAAAAGCCCAAGACAATGTGGGAGCACACCACAAAGCCCATGGCCAAGACACTACTTAAAAGCAACCTATTGAAGGCCCAACAAGAAGACATACAAGAGGAGTGTATATTTTCTAGAGGATCAACTCACAACCTTTAGATCATCCATAGTTATCCACTAGGCCCATAGTTTTTGGATCAAATTTGTTGGGTTCAAAATATTCCAAGAAAAACCCACTAACCAAAGTGATCCAAAGCTTCTTCCAAAGCCCACCTAAGATCTTTAGGAAAAGACACTTAGAAACAACCCATTTGTGAAATGGGTTTATGGGCTAAAGGAACCACCCATAAATATGACCCAACCCACATAAGAGAACCACTAATGGGTGGGTGGATATGAGGTGTATCCACCCATGGGTGGGTGAATTGGGTGGGTGGATATGAGGAATCCACCCAAGGATGGGTTGATATACACTTTCCTCTCCCTCTATAAATACCCATCTCTTGGAGAGGAAAAGATGGGCAAGCCATCTCCCCAACAACCTCTAGGCCTTATTCTTTGCAAATCATCTAGAGCCTTGAGGGTTCTTGATTATTCTTCCTCTCCTTTCTTTGAAAGGGGTTCAAGATCTTGTTATGAGATCTTAGGAAGATATTCAAGTCTTCTAGAGCCTTGATGCTCTTGATTATTCTTCCTCTCCTTTCTTTGAAAGGGGTTCAAGATCTTGCTATAAGATCTTAGGAAGAGATTCAAGTCATCTTGGATCATGGTTTCTTTGAGCATCTAGAATCATCCTTTAGAAACCAAAACCCCTACTTGACCTTTGAACCAAATACTTCCAAATCCTCTCAAAGGTCTTGGTTACTTTGATCTACTCTCCGGTCCCTCATTAGTGATTCAATGGGTTCATACCATTAACCCTTGAGAGCAGTTCAAAGTATCTTTGGCCATGGTTTCATTTAATGCCATAAAAAAATTCTTAGAAAAACCAATCCCTTGTCCAAAAAGCCTCTACAATTTTGGAGCATCATTAGTTGAATCCAAGGGTGGACAATGGAAGGCCATTAGCTCAATACTAGTTGAGCAAACCGGGTAGGATATCTAACATCCTCCGACAAGAGTATGTACTCTAACTTATCCTTTTAATTAGAGTAATACTCTTATCCTCTCTATGCTTGGTTGAGTGTAGTAAACCGTAGGGTTTAGACACACGTGTGAGAGAGACGGGTTCTTATAACTCGTAGTGAGTGGGAGTACACTCACTGTGGGTGGTTTGGGGTTAGCCTCCGCGTAAAACCCTTAGTCGGGACATACCATTAAGTCCTTGGTTTGGGATAAGCCTTTGAGTAAAACCCTTGGTTTGAGATTAACCATGAAAATCTCTGGTTAGAGGTGAACCAAGAAAACCTTTGTAAGAAGTTGTGGGTAAACTAAAAACTCTCACTTTGTGGATGTCGGAGGTTCCTTGGATTAGGTGCTCCGAGAGTGGATGTACCCATTGAAGCGAGTTGCTTGGCGGCAAACCACTATAAATCTTTTTGTGATTGCTTGTGTTTGTTCGTCTTGCATATTGTCACACACACACACATTCCATACCTCTTAAGTCTCTATCACTCATGCGTGGAATTACTTGCTAATAAGAGAATGTTGCATTGAATAATTGTTTAAATTAATATTATCTCTTAGTAAAAATAGAGTGAAAGTCTTTAACTGATTGTCCTATTCACCCCCCCTCTAGGACTAAAGAGCACTTTCAAGTGGTATCGGAGCCTGGTTACTCCTAGAAGGTGATAGCACCTGGAGTGTCAATCTAAATTGCTCTTAATGGCTAGATTCCAAAGCTCATTCACCACCAAACCACCCCCATTTGATGGGACAAACTATGCCTATTGAAAAAATTGAATGAGGACCTTTCTTAAGGCTCTTGACGAATTGGCATGGTATTGTGTGGAAAATGGTTGCTCTCTTCCCACTGAAACCATAGATGGAAATGAGGTCCAAATCAATATTTTAAGGTGGTCGGAGATGGATAAGAAATTGTGTATGGGTAATAACTAGGTGCTTAGTGCAAGTACCTGTGCCGTTTATCCATATAAGTATAAGAAAATTTGTATGTGTGAGAAGGCAAAAGAAGCTTGGAACATTTTGGAGGTGTCCTGATATCTACGAAATATACGCATTTTTATATGCCTTTTTGCCTATATTTTGGTCGTAATTTTGGTTGAAAGTAAGGATAATTAATGGTTATTCATTTTAGGAGAGTCATTAGGAGATTAATAATTAAATGCGCTTAATTGATTAATTTAGATGCGTTAATTGGATTTTATGATTTCACATTTTATTATGCGTCTAATTTAATATTTAATTTTATTTATGTAGGTGAAAGAATTTCAAATGTGGATCGTCAAGAGTGGATGCGCGCCAAACCGTTTTTGTGCTGAGATTAAAGATCCGATGGATGGAGTCAATACGACGGGTTTTAATTGAGAAAAAAAAAGAAAGGATGAGAACAGGTCTGGTCCAGTTTGGGAAGAAAAAAAAATAAATAAAAAAATAAACCAACCCGAGCCATCGGCTCGGGTGTTCCAGACGATCGGGGTGTCTTCGTTCTGGAACAGAGGAGGGAGTAATGCATCGGCGAGCAGAATGGCCGGCGACAACGGCGGAATGATGCCGGCGATGACTTTCACGGCGACCCTGGACTCGATTCCGGCAGAACGGCGATGTTTTCATGGCTGGGCGGCGCTCATGCTGGCAGCGGAGCAGATGAGAATGACGGCGATGGGTCTGACTGTGGCAGAACGACGGCCATGGCGACCGGAGCTGGAGCAGATCGATGATAGGCCTGAGCTTGGCTGCGGTAATGGCGACGGCAGGATCAGGCGGGCCGGCGTGAAAGAGGAGAAATCGCGCTCAAATTAGGAAACGGAAAAAAAACAGAGGAGTTGGCTCGATTTGGGACTCTTTAAAACAGATTTGTGCTTCGATTTCACGGCGGATTTGGGCTTATCTCGAAGAGAAATTGACGGGAAGAGGACTCTCATATCGAAATCTATAAAAACCGAGAGAAGGTGAGGAAGACAGGACTGGTTTTTGGGACGAGAACAGAGCTTGCTGAGATTTTTTTACAGAGAACGACAGAGGATTTCCGGGAGCAAAACCAGACACTTTGGGTGCTATTCTCCGCCGGATTTCGACAAGGTTTTCACCGGAGGAAGAGGGGAAGAAGATAGGAGAAGAAAAGGCCGGATTTTGCACTGATTTACAATTGCTACAGTGACGATTCAACATTGCTACAGTACCGTGCCGGAGGAAGAAGACAGTGAATAGTGCTGCTACAGTGCTACAGTACCGGGAACAGTAATTTGTGAATCGTTTTTTTGCAAATGGCTTTTTCGACAAATCAGGCTATTTCTTTCTCTTATTCCATGTCTGGCTAATTTTCTTATCAAGGCTAGATGAAGCCCTAAATTTGTATTTCCTACTCTTAGTTGCTTAATTTAATGAAAGTTGATAATGATTCTTTATGCTTAATGCGATTTCATTATTGTTTCTCTTAAGTGCTTTGATCGAGACTTAATGAATGATTAATGGAATTTGATCTTGATATATCCTGTGTCTAGATAATAACGGGATTATGATTAATTCTATGCCCGGCCAAGGATAGAGTTAATTGTATTAATTTATAGTGGATGAATTTTTCGTGTCTGGACAAGAACGTGTAGTTCATTCATTGGTAATTTGTGTGTCCGGCCAAGAACATAAATTACTGTATCATATCAATTTGTGGAGATAATAATTGAGAGTAGTAATTGCATGTTTAGTGGTGGATTCGACGCTTTGATATGATCATTCATCTGATTTCTTATTAAAGTTTATTTTCTTTAGTTAATTAAATCATAAAAATTCAATCTTTTCATTAGAATTAGATTAATCTACCAAGTCCTTTGGGTTCGACCTCGTTTTCACTAGACTATACTGAGTCTCGTGCGATTGCGAGTAAATAGTTAAAAATTCAATCAATCAATTGGCACCGTTGCCGGGGACTTAGTAATGGTTTAATTTAATTCTAATTAGTTTCAGATTTTTCTTGTAGGATTTTGATACTTGATTTTCTTGTCTTTGTAGGAGTCAATTTAGAGAGGCAGATAGTGACACTTGGAACTCGCCGACGTTGGAAAGGACACTCCTTCCCCTCGTTTGCAATCTATCAACGTTTCTTTTTAAGTAGATTTAGGTGTTTTTAATATTTTTCTTTTTATTTCTGTGAATGCATGCAGTGCTAGTTGTCAATAGCTAGGTTTGCTTGTTGTCGATATTTAGGACTCTTGATTGCTAGTCATGGATATCTAAGGTTGTTTTGTGTTGTGGATGTGTGATGGTGTGGTTATGGTGTTGGTGATTGTGTGGTGAAAGAAAAAAAAATTTCTTCACCTTCCTATGAATTTAGCCATAAGAACCCATACATGTACTTTAATGATTATTATTCCTCACACACACCTATTTCCACTCCCTTTGAAGTGTCATTGCCTCCATGTCACTCATATCTTGATACTTATAACCATGGGTGGGAAAATCAATCCAACTTTGGGAGTAGCATATCTTCCCTACAACCCACGACCCCTTTTATTTTGGAACCATGTGCCATTTGTTTAAGCCCTACCCATACCCTAGTGGAGTGCCCTTCGGCCCATGAGTCTCCGGAATTGGTGTGCGATCATGTAAATGCGGCCCAAGGTCTTCATAGGTGGGAGGATCAATCTAATTTTTCTTGGCATACTATCAATGAAAGGGTCATGTTTGAACCAACCAATAATCCACCCTTACAAGGAATGTCATGCCCTGTTCCACCACCACCACAACCCCAACCCCAATATGCCCAACCCACATGGAATCCTAGTTTTGAAGATACGGCTTTGTCCATGTTGGATAATCTAAATGGGATCTATAGTGGTGGATGGTGTGATATTAATGATGTAAGCAATTTACCTATCCAATCACAATACCCGATGGGCCAATTTGTTGAAGAGGGGATATGTGTTTCCCCTAACTATGTTCAAAATGTTACAACCCTTCGGAGTGCACCTCAATTTGAAAATAAGGTTGGATGTAGTGCACGAAATGAGCAAGGAGGGGTGGAAATTGAAGAAACAGTGAATGAGTCGTTAGAACCAGTTTTTAAATCTTCAATCTCTGGGGAGTCACCGTCAACGACAATATTAACGGAACCTTCTGTTCCCGAAGCACCACTCATACAATGTCTAGACCAACCGTTCCCTTTGATTGTTGAACGTGACTTAGAGTGTTCTATCGATTGCCCATTCAATCCATTATTTGAGAGTCCTCCCCAACATGTGTTACGAGAGGAGGCCCCTAGGACCAAATTGGTTGATTTGGAAGAGGAGCCATTCATTTTGAAATTCTCTAATGACCTCTTTCCATGGCCAATGAACGGGCCTCAATTCCCTAAGCTTACCCGCCCACCACTCCACCATTTCATTCCACGATATGATCCGTACTTAGGTAATAAGGATAGGAGTGTGTGGGGTAATCATTTAATTGATCCAGGTTGACTTGTTTGGGCTACGTCTGGCTGAAGACGTAAAACTTAGCGCTCTTGGGAGGCAACCCAAATTTTATTTTCTTGTTTCTTTTCTATTTTTATTTTTATTTTTATTGTAGGTTATTTCTCACCTGTGTGGGGATGCTACAGTCGAGTTTTGGGGGGTGTATTTAATTTTTCCATATTTATATTATCTCCTCATTCTTCGCTTATGTGTTTCATGCTTTACATCTACCATGCGGCTCTCCATTCAGGTGACTTCTTTCCTCACTTCTTTTCTTTTACTATTCATTGTAGTATTAATTTGGTAAACATTGAGGGCAATGTTTAGTTTAGGTTTGGGGGTGTAGAAAAGACGAAGTGTTATTTTGTTTCATTATTATCTATTTTCATTTATTTTGCTTCATTATTATATATTTTCGTTTATGCAATAAAAAAATTGAAAAAAAACGAAAAAAAAAATAGTTTTTAGGTTGTTTGTTAGTGTTTTTTTTAGGTTTTGATAGTTTATCCCGTGATGATGCATGTTACAATTCTTAAGAGATTAATTGACATTGGAAGCGTGAGTAAGTATACTGGAGGATAGAGAACTTAACTGAGCAGTATATTTCTGTTACAGTCCTCTTGGATCAGGTGCTTTAACTAAGAAAACTCACTCACACACACTAGTACATAAAGTAATACCCTCTAGAGATTTGTTGAATACTAATCTTCAGTGGGATGTCTTTAGTCAGAGTCATTGGGTGATATGTGGTTGTCCTTTGAGCTTAAAAGATCATGATAGACCATTTACTTGGCTATGGCAAGGGCTGGAACCGAAAATAGGTTGAGAGTATAATACAACCTGGACAGAATAAAGATGTGCTGAAAAATATGAATGTTGAAAATGAAAAATAAAAAAAAAAAGAAGAAAAGAAAAAAAATGAAAACAAAATGAAAGAAAGGGGCTGCTTGACTTTATAGGATTAACTTAGGCTGATGCTTGGGCCCGAAGCGGTCTTCTTAAAACCTAATGCCCTAAGCCAACTGGCTGGGAGTCATTGGCCTGAGTCATTGCTAAACCTAAGCATCTTGAAGTCAGGCCTTACACAGTCCTAGCGGGAAAAAAAAGAAAAAAAAGTCTGTGGTGTATTATCCTCTCAAATCTAGAATGTTGGACCCGAATGAGGCGCGCAGGCATTTGTGCTATCATAAACCAAAAGATTGGGATGACTATGTAGATTCTGATGTTCTTTGGTTAATGGGTAACACTGGATATGTGTAAAACAGAAATTTAGAATGTATTGCTACAATGTTCTACACTTTCTATTATTTATATTATCACGCTATATAATATCTGAGCAGAAATTTCCAAGATGAAAGTGTAGAATAAAACCACTTACTTGAGGGTTTCTATTTTCATGTTGATTATGAACCAAGTACGTGTGGTTAATTCTCTTAAGCAGTGTATTTTGCATTTGTCAGGATAATAGGTTTGTTTGTTTAGTAATGTTTTAATTTTTGTTTTGTTTTTGCACTTAGGTTAATTAGTTTCATAAATACATGTTTGTGGGTAGCATGGCTGCAAACCCTCACGAGACAACACTCGTCCTGTTAGGGACACCTAGAGGTTTAACGGCTTGTTGCATATGCTCAATGCAATCGTGTTCCCTACGAAAGTGGCATTTATTTTTCTAGTTTACTTACTTTAGTTGTTTTTGTTTTCCTTGCTTGATTTTATTTTGCTCGAGGACTAGCAAAATATAGGTTTGGGGGTATTTGATATCTACGAAATATACGCATTTTTATATGCCTTTTTGCCTATATTTTGGTCGTAATTTTGGTTAAAAATAAGGATAATTAATGGTTATTCATTTTAGGAGAGTCATTAGGAGATGAATAATTAAATGCGCTTAATTGATTAATTTAGATGCTTTAATTGGATTTTATGATTTCACATTTTATTATGCATCTAATTTAATATTTAATTTTATTTATGTAGGTGAAAGAGTTTCAAATGTGGATCGTCAAGAGTGGATGCGCGCCAAACCGTTTTTGTGCTGAGATTAAAGATCCGATGGATGGAGTCAATACGACGGGTTTTAATTGAGAAAAAAAAAAGAAAGGATGAGAACAGGTTTGGTCCGGTTTGGGAAGAAAAAAAATAAATAAAAAAATAAACCAACCCGAGCCATCGGCTCGGGTGTTCCAGACGATCGGGGTGTCTTCGTTCTGGAACAGAGGAGGGAGTAATGCATCGACGAGCAGAATGGCCAGCGGTAACGGCGGAATGATGCCGGCAATGACTTTCACGGCGACCCTGGACTCGATTCTAGCGGAACGGCGATGTCTTCACGGTTGGGCGGCGCTCATGCTGGCGGCGGAGAGATGAGAATGACGGCGATGGGTCTGACTGTGGCAGAACGACGGCCATGGCGACCGGAGCTGGAGCCGATCGACGATAGGCCTGAGCTTGGCTGCGGTAATGGCGACGGTAGGATCAGGCGGGCCGGCATGATCAGGCGGGCCGTCATGAAAGAGGAGAAATCGCGCTCAAATTAGGAAACGGAAAAAAAAACAGAGGAGTTGGCTCGATTTGGGACTCTTTAAAACAGATTTGTGCTTCGATTTCACGGCGGATTTGGGCTTATCTCGAAGAGAAATTGACGGGAAGAGGACTCTCATATCGAAATCTATAAAAACTGAGAGAAAGTGAGGAAGACAAGACTGGTTTTTGGGACGAGAACAGAGCTTGCTGAGATTTTTTTACAGAGAACGACAGAGGATTTCTGGGAGCAAAACCAGACACTTTGGGTGCTATTCTCCGCCGGATTTCGACAAGGTTTTCACCGGAGGAAGAGGGGAAGAAGATAGGAGAAGAAAAGGCCGGATTTTGCACTGATTTACAATTGCTACAGTGACGATTCAACATTGCTACAGTACCGTGCCGGAGGAAGAAGATAGTGAATAGTGCTGCTACAGTGCTACAGTACCGGGAACAGTAATTTGTGAACCGTTTTTTTGCAAATGGCTTTTTCGACAAATCAGGCTATTTCTTTCTCTTATTCCATGTCTGGCTAATTTTCTTATCAAGGCTAGATGAAGCCCTAAATTTGTATTTCCTACTCTTAGTTGCTTAATTTAATGAAAGTTGATAATGATTCTTTATGCTTAATGCGATTTCATTATTGTTTCTCTTAAGTGCTTTGATCAAGACTTAATGAATGATTAATGGAATTTGATCTTGATATATCCTGTGTCTAGATAATAACGGGATTATGATTAATTCTATGCCCGGCCAAGGATAGAGTTAATTGTATTAATTTATAGTGGATGAATTTTTCGTGTCTGGACAAGAACGTGTAGTTCATTCATTGGTAATTTGTGTGTCCGGCCAAGAACATAAATTACTGTATCATATCAATTTGTGGAGATAATAATTGAGAGTAGTAATTGCATGTTTAGTGGTGGATTCGACGCTTTGATGTTATCATTCATCTAATTTTTTATTAAAGTTTATTTTCTTTAGTTAATTAAATCATAAAAATTCAATCTTTTCATTAGAATTAGATTAATCTACCAAGTCCTTTGGGTTCGACCTCGTTTCCACTAGACTATACTGAGTCTCGTGCGATTGCGAGTAAATAGTTAAAAATTCAATCAATCATGTCCCATGAAGGAACTTCTTTGGTAAAGAAGTCCAAGCTTCAACTTTTGGTCTCAAAGTTTGAGAATATCAAGATGGGAGAAGAGGAAACATTCATGGAGTTTTATTCAAAACTCAATGATATTGTTAACTCCATGTGGGGACTAGGAAAGAAGGTACCTGATGTAGAAGTTGTAGGAAAAATCCTTAGGTCTCTTCTTGATAGGTTCACTCCTAACGTGACAGCTATAGAAGAATGTAGGGACATAGACGAAATGAAGGTAGGCTCCCTACAAACCTTTGAATTACACCTTCCCACTCAAAAGAAAAAGTCAATCGCCTTGAAAACCTCTAGTTCTAGCAAACAGTTTAGTACAGACTCACGTAGCGAGGATGATGAAGAAGATTTAGATAATCAGATCATAACTTTCCCATCACACTCTGACAATGATCTGAAAGAAATCAAAGATCACCCCATCTCCCAGGTAATAAGAGACCTAAATGGTCATGTCCTAACTAGGAAAAGGGCTGAAGTTGTAAACAGTCACTTTTGTTTCACTTCCAACATTGAGCCCAAAACTGTGGAAGAAGCTTGGATTAATGCCATGCAAGAAGAGCTCAACTAGTTTACTAGAAATGAAGTATGGTACCTAGTGCTTAGAACAACCGACATTAATGTCATTGGAACCAAATGGATTTTCAAGAACAAGAGTGATGAAAATGGGAAGGTTGTTAGAAACAAGGCTAGACTAGTTGCCCAAGGGTACACCCAAATTGAGGGAATAGACTTTGAGGAAACCTTTGCCCCCGTAGCTAGGTTAGAGTCTATTCGAATCTTCATGGCCATTGCGTGTCATCTTCAGTTTAAACTATGCCAAATGGATGTCAAGAGCGCCTTCCTAAATGGAGTTTTTAATGAAGAAGTATATGTGGAACAACCCAAAGGGTTTGTTGATCCAAAACTCCCTCACCATATATACAGACTCAAGAAGGCACTCTATGGTCTAAAACAAGTAGCCAGGGCTTAGTATGAGAGGTTGACCTCATTCTTGGTCAACAATGAGTTCTCAAGGGGAAGTGTTGACAGAACACTCTTCATTCAAAAGACCAATGACTCCATTTTGATAGCCCAAATTTATGTGGATGACATTGTGTTGGGATCCACAAAGCAAAGTATAGCTACCAAGTTTGCCAACCTGATGAAAACTGAGTTTGAAATGAGTATGGTTGGTGAACTCTCCTTCTTTTTGGGATTTCAAGTTAAGCAATTAAAAGAAGGAATTTTTGTGTCTCAGACTAAATATGCTAAAGATTTAGTTAAGAGATTTGGTCTTGATTCTGGGAGACATGTATCTACTCCTATAAGTATTACACTTAAATTGTGCAAAGAGAATGAAGGAAGAAGTGTAGACTCACACCTGTACAGGAGTATGATTGGTAGCTTACTTTATCTAACAGCTAGCAGACCTGATATCTCTTTTAGTGAGGGAGCTTGTGCCAGGTATCAAGCAGATCCAAAGGAATCCCACCTAACTGTAGTTAAAAGAATAATCAGGTATGTTGCAGAAACCCCAGATTTAGGTCTCTGGTATCCCTACGACACCTCCACATCTTTGGCGGGATACTCAGATGCAGATTGGGTAGGCAACATAGATGATAGAAAATCCACAAGTGGAGGATGCTTTTATGTTGGAAACTGCCTAGTGGCCTGGCATAGCAAAAACCAACACTCTATATCTTCGTCTACTGTTGAAGCTGAATACAGTGCCGCAGGTAGTTGTTGTGCTCAACTTTTATGGATGAAGCAAATGCTTTTGGATTACAGGATCCAACAAGACACAATGAGCATCTACTATGACAAAACTAGTGCAATCAACATCTCCAAAACTCCAGTTCAACACTCACATACAAAGCACATTGATATTAGGCATCATTTTATATGTGTCTTGGTTGAAACTCATATTGTTGCACTAGAGTATGTCCATACGGACAACCAACTGGCAGACATCATGACAAAACCCTTGGACTCTCTTAGATTTGCAAATAGGAGGTAGTCCATTGGAATTTGTGCCAGTTAAGTTCTCTATTTATATTTTAATTTTTGTATAGCTTATTTTTTTACTTTGTTTGTGTGTTAGAATACTTCAATTTAGAATAGCCCATTTAAAATTAAATAGTGAAGAAAAAAAATTAGATGTTAAGTTTTCCTTTATCCAGCTTATTTATATTTCTCTAAAAACAAAACAAAAATTATTGCTTATAATTAGATCTGTTACATTTGCTTTCCAAAAAAAAAAGGGAGTGTGCACAGCTAGTGAAAGTATGAGCTAATTACATGGATATATGTCCCATTTTTTTAATGTTCTAGCTCGATGGAAAAAGGGAGAATTAGTGGTCAAAATGGCTCAAGTCAGCTGAGGCAAGGCTCAAACCATGACAAGCACTATAGTTAACTCTAACCCAACTATTCCTATTGGCTTGATATCTTCTAACCTTTGCTGACCTGCAAAAATGCAAAAAGTAAAAAGAAGGGAGGTAGTTGTTGTCCACTATCTACTCAAATCAGGTGTTCTCTTGAGCTACTGCTATAAGTGGAAAAAGAAAATCTAGTGAAGGAAAGGGAACTTGTCCAAGAATGATTCAACCTAAGTTATCGCCTCTCAAAGGAAAAAGCTCAGCTGCTGTTTCAGAATGGGTGCTTCTCATGTTTTTCGAGTGTGAGCTCAAGGTACAATTCTTATCATTTTTTTTCTTTATCTTCATTCCTTCTTTGCTCTCAAACGTGTGCATCCTTCTCCTACTGCACAAATCTAACAAATGAGCTTATAAATCAGTTCGAGCTTCTCATAGCTTAGAATTAATTTCCTTTGAAAATAGTTCACTTGAACTACTTTTCTGCTCATTGTTTTACCTTTCCAGTTCTCCTCTGCATCTGTTCTGCTCCTCTCCAGCTTCTACTTCGTCTTTTTCCTACTCCATCTTCTGCAGGAAATCAAATGGCAGACCCTTAAAGCTGTTGTCTCTTGTCTCTAGCTGATTCAACTGATTTCCATTGCTCATACTTGTCCCAATCTATTTTAATCCTTCCCAACCTTGGTTACCTTCAAGCAAACACCTTGTTACTGTTTTATTGATTCCCAATCTCAGAACACTCCCTGATTAAAAGTGAAAAAAAAATATCAGTTTTAGTTCGATGTGATAAAAAAAAACAAAAAACAAATATGTATATGAAAGAAAAAAAAAACCAATCTGCTCCACCATTGCCCAACCTACAAAATGTTTCAAAATCAACTTTACTAAGCATTGGTCCTCTGATTCAGTTCAATCAAAAATTGGCCAAAACCTTTTGTCGATTCCCCATTTCCTAAAATTACCTCTGTTCAAAACTAGCCAATCAAAAAAAGGTGTCTCAGTTCCAGACAGGATGAAAGTCATAGATGCAAAGAGGAAAGCCAATTGTTTTGTATCCAAAACTGCAGCCCCTTCTCTGCTGCTCTGCATCAATTTTTTTTTTGCTTCTCCTCTCTGTTTGTTTCTTCAAGCTGCATCTCCTCTGCTTCTTTTTGTTGGTCTTCAAAATGCTCTCCTCTCTTGTTCAATCCTCCATGACCCATGTACTAAAAGAGCACTTTCAAGTCAGAGTGCCTGGGCTGCAACCTCAAGAATATGGAGAAAATACCCATTCGGTCACAGTGCCTGGGCTTCAACCTTCGAGAGAGAACAGAGTGCCACTCATGTGTGCATCAGGAAAATGGCGGCAAATTGTGTGTGAAGAGGTTTTCAAAGAGGAAGACGTGCTTAAGCTTGGAGCTCTAGTAAAAGTGAAAAAGCTATTGAATATCCACAACATACAGGCGATAATGCAATGGGTATCCTCATGCCATCCTGGTAAAGTGTGCCTTCCCTCGTCTTACCAACAAATCTGAGCTTACCTTGAGAATGGCTATCCTCCTATATTACTTAGGCATTGGGAAAGATGTGTTCATACCTTCATTGATTTTTAACCAAATCAAAACATTTGTTCGACTTCCCAACTGCAATTGTTACCCATTTGGCTATCTTATAACTGGGCTTGCTAGAAAAGTCATAACCCCTCTATTACAAGAACAATTGCTCCCATTGAGTTTTATTGACCCCAAACTTATCCTTGAGTCATCTTGTCAAATACTCTTTGAAACCCATGTCGATGAGAGTATGGAAGCTGCCCGGTTGTCCAAAACTACCTTTCCTCCTTCGACCCATCTTGCCTCCTCTTCGACAACTCCTATATTGGCATCAATCATGTCCATGCTCCAAGACATTTAAGCCTCCCAATGTGTTATTCTCAATCGTCTTGCTAACCTTGAAGCCAATTTCTCACCTGTGTTCTCAAGTGAGTTGAATATGGAGACTTGTCATGATTTGAATGTGCCAAATGCCCCCATGAGCCACGTTGATCAAGAAGCCCAATATAGATCTCAGTGTAGATGCCTTCATTTATGACTACCCCTCTGGGTCCTTAGTCACTTTGCTTGAGCACTCTCATGATGGTTTAGAAGTATTTAGAGATTTTTTCCCTCATGGGCCACCATGAAGCAAGTCATGATATTGACTTTAAATAGTTTGTGCTACACTCCTAGTTCTAACTAACCTTTTGGACACGTGATAAATACTTGAAACTAAACTATGTGTTAGTAGTCAAGATTGGTCCTATTGGTATGTTATAAATGCTTGAATGCCTATATGTTTGGTGGATGGATTATGCTTGTAGTGATGCTTTCTCATTATGCTACTACATGTGTGTTATTGCCAATTGCTTACCTTGCCAATTTGATTAACAAAAAGGAGGAGTGAGAAATTCCCACCTAGTGTACTAGAATGTGTTTGTCTTGCAGGGTAAAACTTGGCATGCCCAACAAAAGAGGAATTGCTTCAGTAGAGGGGAATGCAACTTAGGGGGAGTTGCAACTTAGGGGGAGTTGCTAATTGAGCCTCTAATTTATATAAGCATTTTTGTCATTCAAATTGACAAGGGGGAGCTTGTTAGGGCAAAATTTGGGAGTGTGATTTTGTCTCTTAATGTATGTCAATTTAATGTACAAAAATGTATGGGGTATATGAGAGGAAAAATAGGTTATATGTACGAATTGGAGTACATGTGCAAATTGGGCTATATGAGGAGATTGAGAGGAGACAATCTCAAGATAAAGCCAACACAAACTGGATCTTGAAGAGGAAGTCACCACAAGAAGAAGCCACCAAGGTGAGGAAGGCACTCCAAGGTGAAGCTCAAGGAATCTCAAGGAAAATGAAGATTGCAAAAGCCCAAGACAATGTGGGAGCACACCACAAAGCCCATGGCCAAGACACTACTTAAAAGCAACCAATTGAAGGCCCAACAAGAAGACATACAAGAGGAGTGTATATTTTCTAGAGGATCAACTCACAACCTTTAGATCATCCATAGTTGTCCACTAGGCCCATAGTTTTTGGATCAAAGTTGTTGGGTTCAAAATCTTCCAAGAAAAACCCACTAACCAAAGTGATCCAAAGCTTCTTCCAAAGCCCACCTAAGATCCTTAGGAAAAGACACTTAGAAAGAGCCCATTTGTGAAATGGGTTCATGGGCTAAAGGAACCACCCATAAATATGACCCAACCCACATAAGAGAACCACTAATGGGTGGGTGGATATGAGGTGTATCCACCCATGGGTGGGTGGATTGGGTGGGTGGATATGAGGAATCCACCCAAGGATGGGTTGATATACACCTTCCTCTCCCTCTATAAATACCCATCTCTTGGAGAGGAAAAGATGGGCAAGCCATCTCCCCAACAACCTCTAGGCCTTATTCAATACAAGTTGAGCAAACCGGGTAAGATATCTAACATCCTCCCGACAAGAGTATGTACTCTAACTTATCCTTTTAATTAGAGTAATACTCTTATCCTCTCTATGCTTGGTTGAGTGTAGTAAACTGTAGAGTTTAGACATACGTGTGAGAGAGACGGGTTCTTATAACCCGTAGTGAGTGGGAGTACACTCACTGTGGGTGGTTTGGGGTTAGCCTCCGCGTAAAACCCTTGGTCGGGACATGCCATTAAGTCTTTGGTTTGGGGTAAGCCTTTGAGTAAAACCCTTGGTTTGAGATTAACCATGAAAATCTCTGGTTAGAGGTGAACCAAGAAAACCTTTGTAAGAAGTTGTAGGTAAACTAAAAACCCTCACTTTGTGGATGTCGGAGGTTCCTTGGATTAGGTGCTCCGAGAGTGGATGTACCCGTTGAAGCGAGTTGCTTGGCGGCGAACCACTATAAATCTTTGTGTGATTGCTTGTGTTTGTTCGTCTTGTATATTGTCACACACACACACACATTCCATACCTCTTAAGTCTCTATCACTCATGCGCTTCTAATTACTTGCTAATAAGAGAATGTTGCATTGAATAATTGTTTAAATTAACATTATCTCTTAGTAAAAATAGAGTGAGAGTCTTTAAGTGATTGTCCTATTCAACCCCCCTCTAGGACTAAAGAGCACTTTCAGGAACTTGGTGTCGGAGGTATTATACTTTAAATTGTGTTCCGCGTGCCATGCTTGCTAGACACTTCCATTTGGAAATAGGGATCCACAATGTACTCCATTCAACCAACGAAAACTTGACTGCATTTTAAAGAAACATGGGTCCATCATTACATGGCTAGCTCATTCACGTCCAAAAACACAGATGTGACTCATTTCCAAATGCAGACAGGTTCATTGGACGGAGGGAGTATTAATTAGCCGACAATTAAACCTAGCTTAAACCCTGTAAAAACAGCTAAACAATGACCATCATAACCTCCTCATTTGTACAAATTCCCTATACTCACCAAGAATATATCTGATCATTTCCGATCAATTGGAGGGTATAAACGTCCTGGGACCCACCTTTATATAAACCTCCGTCCGCCTTCCGTCCCTCCCATTCCGTTCCGTCCGAATCGGAAACCCGAAATTTCCGGTTTGAGAGTCCGATCCGATATTCCCGGAGCAATGGCGGAGGAGACGAACCCCAGCCCCTGCCGCTGCCCCCGCTGCGACCGCCCCATCCGCCTCGCATTCTCCCCCAACTCGCCGGCGAACCCTGGGGCGCTCGGCCGGTCCACCTCCTCGCCACTCCCCACCCCGTCGCCGCCCTCCGCTCGCCCGGCCGCACTCTTCCGGAACAAGAGCGACGTCCCTTCTCCCTCCGTCCCGGTGCCTCCCGCTGCCGTCCGCAACCTCGCCCTCGCCCTACGCGACCCGCCGCCGCCCTCCCCCTCCTGCTCCCCCTCCCCGGCGGCGCCGCATTCTGCGGGGGAATGCGCGGGAAGTCGGAACCACGAAGTGGTTGCCACTACGGACCCCGCTTTTTCTTAATGATGGGTTGATTTAGTGATTAGTAATTGATCAAGTAAGCTAATTAGTGGTTTTGGGGGCTGTTTGTGCGAACAGGAGGTGAGGAAGCTGAAGGAGCAGGTAGCTGGGCTGGCGCAGAAGCTGCAGCTGCTGACGCTCGCTGCGGAGACTGCCGAATGGAAGAAGGAGGTTGCCACATTGTCCATCTTCTTGCTCAATTTAGATTTCAACCTCTGGTTTCCTGTCCATAATTTGTATGATTAATCAAATTCATTAATTATGGTTGATTGAATGAACTCTCTGCTATAATTCTTGATGCAATCAGATGCTTGCTGATTACTTGAGTTGAGTTTTTAGTGGCATTCTTGGCTATGAAAACAGATTGTAGATTGGGTATGCTTGATTTGAGCAATGTAGTATAAATTACCTAAATGAAACGGAAGGAATTGGGCAATGTAGTCTTAATATCGAATAGTAACATGTGCTTAAATCGTATAATTGCCATGAAAAATGCTAAGCATTGAGGCTGTTATTGTCAAAAACTGGATTATTGACATTCTTGGCTATGAAAACAGATTGTAAATTGGGTATGGTGGATTTGAGCAATAGTGTTATCACATAATAAATGAAATTGAGCAATGTATAGTCTTAGGATCAAATTTTCACTTGTGCGCTTCATTGAATTATTGCCATGAAAGTTGAGCATTTAGGCTGTTATTATCCTCCACATGATAGTCAATCCAATCTTGCTAATTAATTAATCTGGATTTCTTGCTGCATTGGTTTGTGTTTGACAATTTGATCATAATGACTGATTAGAGTCATTTAATGGCTGAATAATGAACTGCTAACAGTTATTCTTGATTGAGAATTTCATTTAATGACTGATTAATGGAGAGTTAGTTTGCAAATTTATTGGACATGTTAATGGATTGTAAATCAAGGTGACGCAATTGCACAAATTTTCGTTAGGTTCTGAACACAAAGTCTCTGATATTCTATCTTTAAAGGATTCAATGCCCTTGTGAAGTCAAATCCCAAGAACTGGGTAGTACCCCACAAATTCGATATTGATTTGTGCCTCATTCTCTTAATAATCTTGATTTATATTTTGAGTCAATCATGTGCTGTTCGATTTTTCTGCTTTTCTGATATGTGCCCATAGTTGATTTCTTGTCTTGCTGATTGTGGTTCCATTGTGTTTCGGGATGGGATGCAGACATGTGAAGTGGTTTATATGAAGCGGGATGGCAACATGTTAGAGGTCTCCGTCACTTGCAGCTGCGGCCGGTCCCAAAAAGTCATCGCCAAGGTCGACTGAGACCTGCAAATTCCACAAGACGAGAGCTCTATATGGTCAGAAGGCCCTTGGTACAGCCCATCATCCTTGGTGCATGATTTGGCTACTTCATCTCTAGAGGGCCTTCTCACCATATAAGAGCTATGAATGGTGGAAAAATTTGAGTTTGTGAATTGTTTCTGATGACTCTGATCTGAGTCGTTCTGTAGAGAGTTAAAACTGCTGCTGAATTGGAGGGTGTATATGGTGACAAGGCCTTAGCCCAGGGAAAATTTGTACCTACCCTGGAAAAGAAACTGAGAAACAGCACTGATTTTAGATGCTTTGTTTGGCTGTCTTTTTGTAGGCCTTTTCACCATATGTACTCCTCTCCAGATCTTTTGTTTTTGTGAGTAAACAACTGTAGAAACTGTTTTGGTTCACATGTCAAAGGAGCAATGGATCATCACAAGCCTTTTTTTTGGGCAACAATCATCACAAGCTTTGAAGCATAAGAGAAGCTGTAGAAACTGTGTGTGCACGTAGTAGCTAAATTTTATTAGCCCAAGAAAAGAAGTTGCAACTTTTTCCGTTTTTTTTTCTTTCGCTAATTAGCCCTACAACAATTACCATAGGATTTTAATTACACTCCGCAACCAAGATAGTAATGTAAAATGAAAGCTAATCTACTGTTGGATATGGACTTTATTTTTTTTCTGTTTTTGTTCTACTAATTATATGTTTCCAGACAAAAAGGAAATTGATGTGTGAGATGGCTAAGAGAGTTTAAATGTTTCAGCATAGTTACTACTCTCTCTGTCCCATATTAAGTGTAGATTTTTTTTAAAAATTTGAGAATTCATATACCAAAGGAAAACAACAAATACTCCCTCCCTTCCAAAATATTGTATATATTTAAAAAGGCAAAGGTAACTTGCAATCGATTCCGCTCGATTACTTTAATAGCCGTCCGATCAAATCGGACGGCTATGACGGGTTTTTTAATAAAAACTCGTCCCTCCTCCCACGAATAACCCTCACCCTCCCCCCTCGCCCTCGTCGCCCCTCCCTCCGCCCTTGCCCTCTTCCTTCCCTCGTTGCCACCCCCATCTCTCTCTCGTCGCCGCCCTCGTTGCCGCCACTATTGCCCCCCAAGACCCCTTCCCTTCTCCTCTCCACCCATAAAGGCCTTCCCTTTTTCATCCCTCCGGACCTCCTCTCCACTCTCCCCGTTTCCGATTCGCATAGCCATTGGTGTTGCAAAAGAATTGACTTTCTTGCACAACCTTGAGTCCCGTGTGATCTTCCGTGACTTGAAAGCATCAAACATACTTCTTGATTCGGTAGGCCAAAATTATAGCAATTAGCAAAGTAACATAAGCTTCTTGATCTGTAAATTTATCAGATATAGAGTCCCTTGTGGACTTCATTTTTCAGGAATTCACCTCAAAACTGTCAGATTTTGGCTTGGCAAGGGATGGTCCAACTGGAGATAACACTCATGTCTCCACCAAAGTTATGGGAACTCGAGGCTATGTTGCGCCAGAATATGTTGCAACAGGTTGTTTTCCACCTTGATCAAATTTTGAAATAATATCTTTTTGATAGAGCAAAAGATAACTGAAATATCTTTGCTGCTATTTGACGCCAGGTCATTTGACAATAATATCTTTTTGATATATAGCTTTGGTGTGGTCCTGTTAGTACTATTGACAGGAAGGAGAGCAATGGATGAAGAGAGACCAGGAGTTGAAGATACTATGATCGATTGGGCGAAACCATTTTTGAGTGATAATCGGAGGATATTGAGAATTATGGACACAAGGCTAGAAGGTCAATATCCTAAGAAAGGAGCCCAAGCAGCAGGTGCATTGGCTCTTCAATGCCTGAATACTGACCCTAAGAACATGCCTATTATGAAAGATGTTCTAGCCACATTGGAACAGCTTCATATGGCGAAGAGTGCCCCAGGAACCCCATCTAGGCACACTAATCACAGACATACGTGAAGTAGGCTATTCCATTGCTTAAGCAGTTATGCATTGGGGCCTAGATATGGAAAAGAACATGACTGGTTGTTTTTGTACAAATCATGCAGATAGATTAATATGATACTTGCAACAATTGGAAGTGGTTTTGCAGATAGCTGATATTTTCTCCATAAGGTTGTATGTCAATTGAGTCCTTACTCCCTACTGTTCTGTTTGAAGAATCTTCTTCCATCTTAGTAATTACTTCAATTATGATTACTTCTGGATTGTTTTAAGTTCAAGCTTTAATCCTATCCTATATGTCTAAAATATTTGTCAAGCCAGCCTTGCATCATCGTATCTCCAAATTATGCTTTATATGTTTTTTAAATGAGTTTGGTATAATCCTTAACAGAACCTGTTGTCAAATGATCAAAATGCAATTTCTTTCTGATTGATATCTCTTGTGGTTTTCAATGAGTGACTCAACATGGGTGAGACTCTGGCTTTTACAAGTCACAACAATGAAGTAAGAGACCATGCGTTCTGCTTACAGTTACTTGGAACTTTGAACTGCGCCAGATATATGGCAAATTTGGCAATAACCGAGTTCCAAAAAGAATACAGAGAGCTTTAATTTTTGCCCTGAACTTCTCCTTATAGCTATATGTACAAGTCTCTATACATTGTGTCCAAATTTCAAAATAAAAGAAAAGATCAACTTCTTATAAAACAAAAGGAACTATTGAGTACCAAACCTTTTTCTCTTCATCGCAGCATCTATTTTACTCTTGACAATTATAGATTCGAATGACTGAAGATTGACTAAAGTGGGTAACCATGAAACAATAAGCTTAGCTACAAGCACGTCTGCAAGAGCTTCCAATTATGAAACATTTTAACAGTGTAGTTCTCTTTACAGAATCTGAAGGAAGTATATTTTGAGTTTGTATCAAATATCTATGGGCACAACAATTATAATACAGGAATCATTGGGCCTGTTCACTACTTGTTAACTGTGTCTCTTTTCCTCCTCAACTTGTTCCAACAGTGCTTCCAGCTCTGCGTCAGTTAATCCCTCTAATCTTTTCTGCACGCAGAGAATTTTCTATAAATCAGATAACAACTAAGAAGATAATTCCTTGCTTGGTTAAAAGGAAACTAAATGAAATGGAGTTCTTCATAAATAAAAGATAGAATCTGATCAGTGGACCTGCATGACTTTGTCCTCATAGTCACGAAGCTGCTGAGCATAAGTCATTTTCATGTTTGAAACTCTGAACAGTAACACATGACTAGAGAAACAGACAACGTAAGCACCACATCGAAATGCAATGAACTAGTCCAAAATCTAGATACCGAAGTTCAACATATACTAGCTACAAGTATCAAGATATCATTGGAAATTGAAGAAAAAGGAGTAACCAAGATAGTAACCACAAAGCCCCATCCTTTCTCTTTCACAACAACAATTCACTAGCAAATCCTACCTCCAACAACCTCCATAAACAAATTGACCATAAACAAACACTCAATATCACCAACAAATCACCTCCACATCAACTGAACTAGTCCTCGTCCACAAAAACCTACCTACAGAACCAAAAAAATCAGCATAAAAAAACCCAATTTGGCTCATAAAACAAAGGAAAACAGCAAAAGAAGCAAAACCCACCTCAGAAATCCAGAGCTAGACAGAGTCGGCGAGTGTGTGATCCAAGCAAAAGAAGAGATGAGCAATCTGGAATTGGTAAAAGGAGCGAGTTTGGAGGCCGGAAATCAGAAGCGAAAAGGAGTAACCGACAGAGGGTCGAGGCAAGCGGCAGAAATATTTGAGAAGCGGAAGAAGCAGCAATGAGGGCGGCGACGAGGAAAGGAAGAGGGCGAGGGGGTGGGGGTGGGGGTGGGTGAGGGGTATTCGGGGGAGGACGGATGGGTTTTTTAAAAACCCGTCATAGCCGTCCGATTTGATCGGACGGCTATTAAGGCAATCGATCGGGGACTCGTTAAAAAAACATGTCATTTTTATTAGACCATGGCCCCACAAGGACTTCTTCTCTCTGATATCCCATCCAATTCCTTCCTCTCCGCTCGGAAAGAATGTTCCGCATTGCCATGGCCAGCCATGAATCCATTTTTCAGGTTAAAAAAAAAGAAGCTAAAATGTTAGTTTCAGTTTACTGGGACAGCCAACCGTGATTAGTCCATTTCTCAATGGCCTTTCCTTACATTTAAAACCAGTCGTCGAAGTCTCTCTGTCCGTCCCACGAGGCCACCACCGGCTACTCCCGGTCGCCGGCCTTTAATATCGTCCCTCCTTTCCCAGTCTCCTCCCCTCACTGCTTGTTGCTTCTCTCATCTCCCCCCGTGTGCTTCTCACTCGCTTGATGATGCCAATGATTACATCTATCTAGCACAAGCTTCCTCCCTGATTTAGGACTTGCCCTCAAATTTGGAGGAAATGCGACTCCGATCCAAGCCTGGATGCGAGAGGTTATGAGTATTTTGTTTTCTAGGGCTTCTGAGACGGGAGTCGGGCATGAAAAATCGTCACGCCGATATATCGGTATTTTTTGAATAAAAATATTTTTTTAAAAAAATTTGAAAACAGCAAACCCCTCGGGTTGTTCCATGTAAATCTCCTCCTCTAAATCACAATTTAGGAAAGTAGTCTTTACTTCCATTTGATGCAACTTTAAAGCCAAGTATGACACAATTGTCAACAAACACCGTATGGAGATTAACCTAGACACAGGAGAATACGTCTCCTTAAAGTCTATGCCCTCTAATTGGGTGAACCCTTTCACCACAAGTCTAGCTTTATACTTATCTATTGATCCATCAGCTTTGAACTTCTTCTTGAAGATCCACTTACAACCAATGAGTTTCCTTTCATCTAGCAAGTCAACAATCTCCCAGACTTTGTTCTTCAAGATCGAATCCATTTCCTTTTGAACAGCCTTCTACCATTCCTTGCAATCTGGACTACTCATAGCCTGCTCAAACATGATCGGATCATTAAGTACTGGTTCATCTACCATAATTTCATCTTCACCAAGCATTGCGTAGAAATCCTTCAACAACACTGAAGGTCTACGCTCTCTTGATGCTCGTGACTCCACATCCTCATTTGATGTGTTTCCTATCACTTCTTCATTACTAGTGTCAGTAACCTTCTCTTTTTCTATTTCAAATAGTTTCACTCGTTGACTAGGAGTTTTAAAGTCTATATCTTCCTCAAGAAAATATGCATCTCTAGACTCAATTACCCCCACTGTCCCATCATCATAATGCACTACAAATCGATACCCTTTAGAATGATCACAATAACCTATAAAATTACATTTTATGGCCTTAGGATCCAACTTGCTTCTCAGTTGATCAGGCACCCTAACATGGGCCTTTGACCCTCACACTCTCAAGTTCAAAAAGTTTGGACGTCTACCCATCCATAACTCATATGGGGTCAATTTGATCGACTTAGAGGGTACTCAATTTAGTACATAAACAACGATGTCTAGTGCTTCACCCCAAAACTGTGTTCCTAGTTCAAAGTGGTTTAACATGAACTTTACCATGTCCAACAATGTCTTATTACGTCTTTTAGTGACTCCATTTTATTGAGGGGTATACAATAAAGTATACTGATGCACTATTCCTTGGTTGGTAAAATAGTCCTTGAACAAATTAGATATGTACTCTCCACCTCTGTTTGTTCTCAGAGCTTTAATTTTTCGTCCTAATTGGTTTTCAACCTCAGCCTTAAATTCCTTGAATTTCTCTAAGGCATTAGACTTTTTGGATAACAAGTACACAACCATACCTTAAATAGTCATCGATAAACATAATAAAATACGTCATACCCCTTTGAGTCTTGACATTTATAGGCCCACAAATATCTGAGTGAATGACCTCTAAAAGGTTTATGGCTCGTTGACCTTTGGGAAAAGGTAGCCTAGTCATTTTACCAAATATACAATCTTCACAAATACACAAATCATCACCTATTCTAGGTAGTAAACCACTACCTGACATTCGGTGTAATTTTCTAACATTAACATGACATAGGTGTAAATGCCACAACAATGCATTATCAATCATCACACAAGCCAAATACTCAGAATCATGCATATTATTAAAATCAGCAAAGTCATTAGCTACATCGAGTTTGATTAAACCATTGACTAATGAAGCAGTAAATAAAATATTGTTCTTATGTCCCACAGCTCCTTTGCCACCCTTGAACCTAACTTCAAATCCTTTTGAGTCAGCAGATGGATTGAAATCAGGTTCCTTCTAATAGTTGGTGCATACAGGACATCTATGAGAACCAGAGTATTTCCTCAAGAGAGAGGAATACGAACAGAGCCAATCCCCAACACATCACAATAAGTGTTGTTGCCCATGTAAATCTTGTGCTCTCCAGGATTTATCTCTTTCATATCAGCAAACGACTCCTTGGTCATGGCCACATGTCGAGTTGCAGTAGAGTCAAGCCACCAACCTCTCGTGTTAGTGTTCACAATCAATGTCTCAGAAATCATGCGAACAATGTCATTTCCCCCACCTTGCTGTTTCTTCTTTTCATTGCCCTAGGAGCCACTTGGGCAGTTCCTGCTATAATGGCCCATTTGACCACAAGTGAAGCAAGCTCCCTTCTTCTTATTCTTGGCCTTGTCACCTCCCTGAAACTGAGACTTCTTTCCCTTTCTCTTGAAGTTCTTTTTCGATGAGCCAGCATAGGAACCACCCTTTATGTTACCAACATGATGAGCAAGATTGACAGATGCATTAGAGGCTCTCACATGGTCACGCCTTTCCTGCTCCAAGCTCAGCTTGGCAGTAAGGTCATCCAAAGTGAGTTTCTTATCACTCAGGTTCAATTCCACCATAACGGGCTCCCATGATGGAAGAAGATTAGTTAATATTGTAGATACTTGGACCTCCAAAGAAATAGGATCTCCAAGCATCTCCAACTCACTAGAGATAATCGACATGACATTAATGTATTCTAGCACATTTTTGCCTTCCTCCATCCTCATATTCGCATAACGAGTGTGTAGCAACCTGATATGAGCCTCAGTATACTCTCCACACCTTCTCTGGATAGCTTCATACATTTCTTTAGCAATTTTATTCTTCTCAAAAAATAATTCAATATTTGGCTCCATAAATGTTAGCATGGTGGTCCTTGCTTGTGCATCCAGCAGCTTGAACTTCTCATACTCTTTTTTTAGCAACAGTAGCATTTTCATTCGGAAGTTCAACTCCTTGGTCCAACAGATGGGCCAAGTCCTCAAGAAACAAGATATGGCGAATGCACCTCTTCCAGGTGACAAAGTTCGTTGCATTCAACTTTTAAGTCTTAGCCAGCTCACTAGTTACCATTCGGGATGTCATGGCAATTCTTTATGAACACAACAAGTGGTTCAAGTAAATGAAGATCTTTAAATCTCTACAATCAATGAAACAGGACAATTAATATCAAAAGGCAAAGTTTGAATCACTACTAACAACTAACAATATATAGTTGTTGATGTGGCACAAATACTGCTTCAAAACAAACATATTTTTCAAATCTTTTAACTGGCGTTCGATCGCCTGTCTGACTCGATCGATCGCTTCTGACTTTGCACAATTACAGCAGATACAATCGATCGTTTACTCAGGCGATCGATCACTCGACTTATAAACAACGTTCCAGTACTCTCTTGATTGATCGCGTACCTTAAATTGAACAAAATAGTAGATGCGATCGATCGTTCTCACAACGATCGATCACGTTCCTAAATTCAATTTATACAGTAGATACGATCGATCATTTTCTCAATCGATCGATCGCTTCTTCCTCACACCTAATATTAATAGTAGTTTCGATCAATCACTATTTTGGGTGATCGATCCGTGTCACCCTAAAATGCAACTTCCAGTAGATACGATCGATCGCGAACTGCGCCGATTGATCGTTTCTCACTTTTAACAAAACTTCTAGTTGATACAATTGATCGTGAATGACGCCGATCAATCGTTAACTGGTCGTCTTCTCTTTTTTTAACCTGGTGCGATTGATCGCGTCTGGTATGGCGATCGATCGCCGTATCAAAATTTTGATTTTTCAATTCAATTGCTCAAAATTCCATAAAGATTTCAATTAGATCTTTGGGAATTATAGCATCACAACTGATTTGGGACTCCGATACCACTGAAGGGTCGCGAGCCGTAGTGGAAGTGCTAGAAATCGCTCGTCGTGATGCCAAATTCTCCAAAATCTATCCCTATTTTGGATTCTTTCTCTTGCACACACAAACAATATAGAAATATAGAAGAGAATGAGCAATATTATGAACAATGATTTATATCATGTGGAGGATTAATTACTACTAACCTGCGGCTTTTGTACCCAAAGATTAATTCTTTAATAGAATACTCACAAGAACGAAGATTTCTGTCAAAGATCACTACAAACCAATCGTGCATGGACAAGGATTGCTATTCTCCTCGCGAGATAGCAATCTCCTTCTTTGTTTCTCCTTGCGTTGTTTCTTGAATTAGATCTCCAAGATGAATTCCCCAAAATCAATGAGCAAGAGAAGAGCGAGAGTCAAGATCGCCAGGAGAGATTAGTCAATGAGAGAGTCATTACTATTCATGCACTATTCATGTGCGAGTTATTGTTCATGGTTACTATTCACGTCTCCTTTATTCTCTCTCGTAAGTTACCAATTTGATGAGTCACACCTCCTAATTTCTCTCTTCATGGTTATTCATAACCACCCATGACTCTTTCCATAATGGTCCGTTATTTGGTGTATCTTTCATATTAAGTGGACCCACTGGGCTCACGGGAACTTAGCCTCTCCACATGTCCACGCACCACATGAGAGGGCCGACTCTTCTATCAAACTGGTTATGTAATATGGGCCGAACCCCTACATTATAACCAACAAAGAGCCGGAGTGGGTGGGGTGGTGGCTGTGGTGGGGCAAGTCGGAGAGGCCGCTGAAGGACATGGGAGTGATAGAGAAGAAGAGGGAAATATGAAATCACGTGATTAGCCAAAATGCACAGTATATTTGAAAGAGTGAAATTTTCCAAATGTACATAGTATTTTGGAACGGAGGGAGTAGTAACTCGATTTGGTTTTTGGAATGAACTATTTTCTTATTTTATTTTTCACTTTGAACTTTGGGATTAATATGTAGGAACGGGGTGAGTGATTTTTGTTTGGAGAGAGTGGAATGAAGAGAGAGGGGGGGGGGGGTGTGTCCTCGGACAGAGAATTAAATCCATTCTTTGTGAACTTCATAAGTTCTTAAATTCAGCTATGCGTATTATGAAAAAAATAATCAGTTAAAGATTTAAAAATTATCAGAAACATAATTATTTGGCAGAGGGGGTGTCCTCGGACAGAGAATTAAATCCATTCTTTGTGAACTTCATAAGTTCTTAAATTCAGCTATGCGTATTATGAAAAAAATAATCAGTTAAAGATTTAAAAATTATCAGAAACATAATTATTTGGCAATCAAATTGGACGAAGTTGAGAGGGGGCGACCTATGATTTTGTCTGAATGATGGTTGAGAGAAAAATGTGGTGGGGTGAGAGAGGCTCGAACTCTCGACCTCAGGATCACTCTTTATAAGCTATGAGACCTACGCGCTAGCCAACTGCGCCACCACCCCATATAAGTGCATAATTAAATAAATTACAAATGTTAAATAAAAAGGAAATTGTCACCAGGTGATGCCACTCAGCTTTTTTTCCCTTTTATTGAACATTTATTAGTAGGAAATTATGTTCCGGAAAAGGAAGGAGAATAGATATAGCACCACTAATTTAAGCTTTCTTAATATTTCAAGTGTGCTTTGCCTCAATCTGTGGCATACCTTCAATCTTTCCTAGTAGGCTTCATGCATTGCTTGTTGCTCCTCCCTGGCCTGCAACCGCTACTGAGTTCAGTAGTGGCAACATCGAGCACAATTTCTACTCTACCTTATTTCGGTTTTAAGAAGCTATTTAAAAGAGCTTGAATTTTTTTTTATAATTGAAATAAAAGAGCATGAATTTTTACAATAAGATATTTAATGTTTGGAAAATAATTACTTTGTTCAGAAATTGGCAAAGCATTTTGGTTCGATCTAATGTGCAACCAACATCTACCTTAGATATTGGCTTGGGGCTTAATTGAAGTCCAAGTTGCAACATACTATAAGTTGAAATGCAATCGACGATTTGCCAGGTAGTTTGAAAAATCAAGGGCTATTAGCCTGTAATTCATAGTTGTACACCAATCAGAAAACCCATCGATTTACTTAAGAATAGACCACATAAGTTTTTAATAAATAAAAAGACTAATTAACACTCCTACTTGGTAAATAATTCACAAATAATTAGTATGCTAATTACTTCTCCTAAGTTAATCAATTGCATGATACAAAAAAAAAATCAATTGCAATCCCTAAGTCCACCTTCTCTAATGAAGGACTCCCACTAGATGGGCCCACAGTCGGCAACCTAAAAAGACAAAAACTCAAGTGGACATGGCAGGGCGTCTAAAGAGAGTCTCGCAAGAGCTGATCTCCTAAAACAATTTCCCAACTCTCCGTGTCGCGGCCTCGCCACCTTTGAATCCCCTCCAAGAGAAAAAAGGAAAAACCTCTTTTGAAGGCGGAGGAACGCCGGACAAGGCAGGCGGCGGTGATCCGGACAATGGCTGCGAAGGTTTCGGATCCGGCGACGGCGACCGAACGGGGATGCAACGGCCCGGCAGAGGCGGCGCCGGTGAGGGTGTACGCGGACGGAATCTACGACCTCTTCCACTTCGGCCACGCCCGATCCCTCGAGCAGGCCAAAAAGCTGTAATCGTTCCACGCTTCCCACTCTTTTTTTCCTAATCTGCGTTTTTTTGTTTGAATTTTCTTATTTATTGTTGTTTATTGAAAATGACGTGATTCGAATTTAGGATATGTTCTTGATTTGTTTGTGTTTGTGTTTGTATTTTGATTTTTGTTTTTTATTGAAAAAAGGTGTTAATTTAGCGTTGCTTATGTGTAGTTTGGGTGGAAAATGGACCTTTTAAAAACTGTAATCTTCCCCCTTTTCACTTTTCTCTTTTTTGTTTGTGATAATGTAATTTATCTGTCAATTTTCGTAGAAACACAATCTTTGGCAGTTTGTTGAAAAGGGTAGTTGTTAGTTTGATGTGTTCGAGTTTAGCCTTTGTTTTTTGTGTTTGGATTTGTTGATTTTCATTGAAAGATGGTAATTTGGTGTTGCTTTTGTGTGTTGGGGGATGAAGAATGGGTTTTTGAGCTCAAGTAGGAATGGGAGTGAATTTTCTTATCAGATTTGGTAAGAATGTGAGCCTAATTTGGTAATGATCTACTTGTATTACTGATGTTCAGTTATGGACTTCTGGTGGCGATATTCGGTTGTGGACCCTTGGTAATATGATTGTTTTAATGATATTTGGTTATGGAATTTTTGTGGTATGCTTTCATATATTACTTTTTATATTGAAAATATTAGTGCAGATTATTTTTTGAATTTTTGTGCTTATTTGGAGCTAGGTTTTTACATGGCATTTGGATTACTTCACTCTGTAGCTTAGAATCTAGAGAGGAAGAGGGAGCTAGCCATTGAATTTTTTAGCATGATTTTTCTCCTTTTTCTTTTATTTATATGTTGAATGCTTACTCATCTATACGTCTGATGCCTTCTTTAAATATTTAAAATATTTGGGTTCATTATTGGACTTTTAATGCTGTAATGACTTATTTGTTTATTATGTGTTTTTTTTCCCTTTGAGATACCGAATCAGAAAATGGGCTTCAGTGCACGATGTCTGTTTGATGTTTTTGTATGCAATCCTGATACGTTAAATCTGACATGCGATGATGTATGCTGCAAACTTTATAGGTTTCCAAATACATATTTGCTCGTTGGCTGCTGCAATGATGAAGTTACTCACAAGTATAAAGGGAAGACTGTCATGACAGAAGCGGAGCGCTATGAATCTCTCCGTCACTGCAGGCATGCTTGCTTCTTGTTATGTTGTTGGCAAGTCAATTGGACTCTTAAATTACATATCCGTATTTAAAGTGCAATTCTTGTGGGGAAAATTTTGTTTGTAATTTCTTGTCTAACTTCTGGTAGTTAAATAGGCTGATGATAATTGCTATATATCCGTTTTTATTTGAATTATTATGTCATTTTCACATTTTTCTTACATGTCAACCGATTCCATGTCTTTTTAATATTTTGAAATTGTTTACATGCTTATCCCACCTCATAATCAGTCATCCTATTGCTGTTTTTTTTTTGTAGTCAAATTATTGTTTTAACTTGATCAAATGATCAAGTTTTTTCTCCCCTTAAAACTATGAGTCATCTGTTTTTCATGACTTGCATAGATATTGTCGGCAATTACTGTGTGTAGCTTACATAAACAGATTATTGCCTATTTTGTTGGAAAAATTTATATATATAATGAATAGGTGATCTGAAATCTCATTTATTTATTTGCTGACCAGGTGGGTTGATGAGGTGATTCCCGACGCTCCATGGGTTATCTCACAGGAATTTCTTGACAAGCACAACATTGATTACGTAGCGCACGACTCTCTTCCGTAAGGTCGATAAATCCTTAATCCACTTTTGAAGTCAAATGCAAGCGCCCACCATCATAAGGCTAATGGTTTATGAGGTTTACAGCCATTTTTGGTGCTGTGAGCCTGTGCCTTGCAACTCGTGTTGTAGTTTTTTCATGTTAAGAACCTAACTGTGTTCATCTATATTGAATCCATGTAGGTATGCTGATGTAAGTGGGGCAGGCAAAGATGTCTATGAATTCGTGAGTTTTAAAGCCTGCTTCAATGGCTTTGTTTTGACTTGATTGCTTATATCTACTATATAATATTTGAAGCATCACCATCATTGAAATTCCTGTATGTAGGTTAAGGCGGTTGGAAAATTTAAGGAAACACAGCGTACAGATGGAATATCTACCTCCGATATCATAATGCGAATCCTCAAGGACTACAACCAGTATGTTATGCGTAACTTGGCTCGTGGTTATACTCGGAAAGATCTAGGAGTAAGCTATGTGAAGGTATGATCCACAATTTATAGTTTGTTGTAATGTAATGTTGTCAAGATAGTTGAAAGTTTATTTAGTGATCTATCTGACTCTGACGAAACATTTTAAGTCATTTATAAGATATTACTTTTATGGGCGGCCATGCTGAACTGATTTTAGTTGCGGGAATTATAATATATTGTCAGGAGAAGCGCTTAAGAGTGGACATGGGTCTGAAGAAACTACGGGAGAAAGTAAAAGAACAACAAGAAAAAGTGAAGGCAGTTGATGTTAATTTTTCAAATGATTTTTTTTTGCTTTATGCTCAATACTTGACTTTTTATCTAATTGGAATTTATTTGCAGTTGCAAACTGTAGCTAAAACTGCTGGCTTGCATCGCGATGAGTGGGTGGAGAATGCAGACCGTTGGGTTGCTGGCTTTCTTGAAAAGTTTGAAGAAGGATGCCATTTAATGGTGAGTGAAATGCTTGGATGGACTGTTGACTTACAGCCAAGATTTTGGTTGGGCATCTGTCGTGTTTGTCAGCCGTATAGGGTTTAATTGCTGGAGGGAGGGGGTCAGAGTGGAATATGTGAATGGGAGGAGGGTGGAGGAGGTAGAGTAAGGGGAGAGTGGGTAATGAGGGGTGGAGGACAAGGTGGTGGATATGGCCGGGGAGGTGAGGAGGTAGAGGGTATGAAGAAGAAAGGATAGTAGTGGCGGCAGTGCATATTTTTCAAAGTATCTACTGGTTTTTCAGGGTTAAAAGAATTTAAGAAGTGATTAAACCTCAAAGCTCTCTCTCGTGTTTACTATGTAAATTTGTAGTTTATAGTGGATAAACTTTGACAAAAGGTGGATCAGCAAATACATTTAGGGGCCGTTTGGGGCGTGATTAAAAACAAAACATCCACAGTGGATATTTTGCTATACTGTAGCATTCATGTTTTTTCCACAGCTGAAACACCTTAGGTCGTGTTTCACACTGGATAGTGAAAAAACCGGAATGCTACAGTGGACGTGGAAAATCCGTTGTGGATATTTTGGTTTTTTCACGCCCTAAACGGCCCCTTAGTCATGTAATGTACTATTCATATGGGCATAGTTCATTATTATGCAATACACTAGCTTCTTGTTTATATTTCATATATTTCTTGCTTTTGGTAGGGTACTGCAATCAGGGACAGAATTCAAGAGGGTTTGAGGCGCCAAAATTCAAAAGGCCTTATTGGTTTTCTGCACTCTGACTCTGAAGAAGAGGATGATGAAGAAGAAGATGAAGAAGGAGAAGAAGAGGATGAGGAAAATTAGAAATAATTTTTTTGAATGCACTTATTATATTGTTGATTGTTAGACTGCCTCATGTAAATTATGAGTGCCAAAAATAGTTCGTGTAATTTATTTGTTGCTTGCAGAAGAGAAACACATTTATGAATGTAATGGAATGTGGGAGTAGTTTATTAGTCATAACAAGACGAATACTTGGGCTGATTCTTTTCTTCAACTATAGTTTGCTCGCCGAACTTTTATTTTCACCGTGTATATTTTTTTTTTGTTTTGCTAAATACCATGTAGATTGAGAACAAAAGTTACATCTGCTTGTTGCTATTTGTTAATGCTATGCTAAGGCTAGTTTCCTCACTTGCTCTATGCTGCTAGGACTAGGAGTTGATGAAGCACTTCCCTCGTTCAAGCATAGCCTCTTCATCTCTTGAGAAAACCTGTGTCGCCTCCAGTAGCTCCTCCCTTGCTAGGTTCTTAGGCTCACCCCAAAGCTCTTCACTCTTATTCCTCCATACTTCGTCATGACAGCTACCAAGGGCGTTGGAGCTTGTTATCGGACAATGGCAACGATGGAGGCTGTGGAGCTTGTTGACAATGGCCTAACCTCCATATTCTTGGGGGTAAAGTGGACGAGAAGGTGCCTATTCCTTTTGCTGTTGACTGCCTCAAGGGAGCGAGAAAGTCTGGGCATACAGCATACTAGGTTCAGTTTGACGTTCTGATGTCCTTGTAAGCCCAACTATATTCTTGAAATCCAAATGTAATTAAAGCACAATTAATTAAGAATAAAAAGAAGTGGCAAACTAGATGGAAAACTTTTGAAAAGCTAAAGACCTTCATGCGGAAATCTCCAAGTTGACCCAATTCTACTCGATAACTCAAAAATTAAAAAAAATCAGTCAGCGTTATTTCTACAGATCATTGTGGTAAGCTAAACAACCTTCCCAGCATTGTACACCTTTCTAGAATGGATCTTCATTTACATACAGGAAACAAAGACACGATAGCTTTCAGATTCCTATGCAGAAAACCAAACACCATGCCAGTGCCATATCTGTAGTCAAACTATAAGACAAAATCTTATATTCCAGCATCCAGTCAGTTTTCTCCCGATTCTGTAAATTTAAGGTGAAAGAGCAAGATAAGAAAAGGATGCAGCAACTAGGACTGTAGTTATACAATATAAAAAACCTTCAATGGTATCCATGCTATCTTCCTTGTACACCCCGAGGGGCGAACCATGAACAGAGAGGAGCATTTCTCCATTCTTAGGCAACCACTGAGTTATTAGAGTACCCCCAACTGGTAATTTCTGATTTGTTGCCTGCATATAAATGCAAATCTTATTTAAGAAACATTGGCAAAAAAAAGGCATGCCATACTAATAACTCTTAGAGCATGAATCGGGTAAGTCTAAGGTATACATAATAAAATATTCACTCTTCCACCCCCTTGTAGTCTCTAAAATGCACAATTTCTCAATGATGTATGCTTTTATAAGTCTAGAAGAAGAAATTATCCCAAGGCAGAAACTTGTAAAGATGTTGCATTCATATCAGAAAAAGAAGTTGACCGTCCAAAAAAAAGCAGCCTGGGCAAGTTTATAATTTAGTAATAGAGATGTCTCTCATTTTGCCACTTAAACCATTGTCGCCGTGACACCAGGTAGTTACATCCATAGTGCTGCCTGATTACTAATTTATATACTGCTACCAGGCTGCCAAACAATAAGAAGTGTATGGTAAATTATTACTTCAAACTGAAAAATGGTTGGTCCAAAATGTGAAACTATGAAGGCAAAGGGGTATGTAGAAGGATACACTTCTTCCATTGCAGGGCACTCGGACTTGAATTAAAAAGCCAATTCGAGGCAATTAGGGTGGTGACTCAATTCATAGACCATAATATCTGGCTATATACCTCTAGACATTCTCTCAACAATAAAAACACTTATACGCCTAATTAAGCTGCATGCCGATAACGTTGCCAATTTATTTCTTCGCTGCGTTAACAAAATTTTAAATTGATTATAAAGGAAAACTCAAACCCCTGGCGTCTGGAAAGCGTGTTTTGATCCTCCAGCTTAAGTTTCTGGTATTTCATCCAGCACCTATTTAAGAGAGATAATAACCTTATCAGCATTTATAAGTTCATGACAGGGCTTGCCTGGTGTTGAAACTTTTAAATTTGATTAATAACACTTCTAAGTAAGCCTAAAGATCTGAGATATGCATCCGTGCAGCCTGTAGAAAGTTCGTTTCAACTGCCAGGAACAACACAGAACTCAAAAAAAAGCTTGTGAGTTAGTGACAAAAATTCTTACATTCTTTCAAGTGTCAAGTGCACCTGATTTGCTAGAAAATCCATACCCACCCATTTTTGGTAAAGAGAAAGAAGACCCAGGAAATGTGTCCTGGCCATCAATAGGACACTGAGGTTCCTTCACCTTCCAGTCTAGTTCAAATTCCATATCTTCTTTAAATTCCCCAGCTAGGACTTCTAAAAGACATAGGGAGCATATATTTCACTTTGAAGAGATGTGGATAAGGGATCCAAAATGCGAGGAAATTATTCAAAATGCTTGGCACCCCAGTCCAAACCTGACTGCATTAAAATCATCAATTGACCGTTGTGGCCAAAAGCTAGCAAATTGGAATAGTGAAGTGTTGGGAAATGTTAGAAATCTGATAAAAAAAGTTACTAGAAGACTTAAGCAACTTGAACGAAGGAAGTTGGTAGAAGACAGATCAGACGAGAGAGTTCTAAGGACAAAAATAAATGAACTTATGGCTCGAGAAGAAATTATATCGTGCAAGAGGTCTAAAGCCTTATGGCTTAAGGAGGGAGACAAGAATAGCCACTATTATAATGTAAAAGCCTCTCAAAGGAAAAAGAAAAACACTATTATTGGGCTCATGAATAGAAGGGAAGAGTGGATCACATATGAGGAGGATCTGATTGGCATTGCTAAGGAGTACTTCAAGGAAATGTACTCATCCACCCGAACTAGAGACACTGCTGACTTCTTAAGCAAAGTGAGCAGACATGTTACCAATGACATGAACCAAATCCTAACTAAGGAGTTTTCTGCCACAGAGATTGAAATGGCATCCAAACACCTTAGCCCTTCTAAATCCCCAGGTCCTGATGGCATGATTGCCTTATTTTTTCAGAAGTACTGGCACATTGTGGGAAGCGATGTGATTGAGGCAGTGCAATATATGCTGAGAACAGGCCAGATACCCTTAGGAATCAACCACACTTTCTTGGCCTTGATCCCCAAAGTGAAGAACCCCAGCTTAATTTCTGGTTTCAGACCTATTAGCCTATGCAATAATATTTATAAAATCATCAGCAAAGTGTTGGCTAACAAATTAAAAGTGGTTCTCCCTAATGCTATCTCAGAAGAGCAAAGTGCTTTTGTTTTTGGTCGTTTGATCACATACAACATCCTACTTGCTTTTGAAACTTTACACACAATGAGAGCTAAAAGGAAAGGGAAAAAAGACAAATGGCCCTCAAATTGGACCTTAGCAAAGCTTTTGATAGGGTGGATTGAAGCTTTCTTCAAAGTATTATGGAAAAAATGGGGTTCTGCAATGAATGGATCGGCTAATTTTGATTTGTATTTCTTTCGTGACATATGAGGAGTTGTTCAATGGCCAACCTACAAGAGTTTTCTCCCCAACTAGGGGTTTGAGGCAGGGAGATCCCCTCTCCCCCTACCTCTTCCTCCTTTGCTCAGAAGGTTTAACTACTCTAATCAAGGATGCAGTTGCAAAAAATTTGATTACTGGAGTGGCAGCAGCTCGAGTTAGTCCCAAAGTGACCCATCTTTTCTATGCTGATGATAGCATATTATTTTGTTAGGCCATTATACAAGAATGTCTGAATTTGAAAAGACTCCTTACTTGCTATGAAGAGGTCTCAGGTCAAAGAATAAATTATGAAAAAACTCACATCTTTTTAGCAGTAGCACTGATGGAGCCACTAGAGATCAAATCAAAAGGGAATTGGGAGTCCAAGAAGTATCCAACCATGAGAAATACCTGGGCTTTCCTACTTGGGTAGGTAAATCAAAGCTACAAACCTTCAAGTCTATAAGGGATAAAGTTTGGAACAAGCTACAAGGATGGAAGGAAAGTTTTCTATCCCAAGCCGGAAAGAAAATTTTGATCAAAGTTGTGATACAAGCAATGCCTGCATACACCATGAATTGTTTCAAGATGCCTATGGCTCTATGTGAAGATATAACCAGACTAGTTGCTAAATTCTGGTGGGGACAAAAAGATGGAGTAGATAAAATTCACTGGATCAAATGGGAGAAGGTTTGCAAACCAAAAGGAGAGGGAGGCCTAGGCTTTAAATGTTATAAGGCTTTCAACTTGGCCATCCTAGCTAAACAGGGTTGGAGGATTTTAAAAAAACCTGGCTCTCTTCTCTCTAGGGTTCTTAAGGGCAAATACTTCCCCTCATCATCCTTTCTCCAAGCTGAATGCAAACAGAACTCTTATTGTTGCAGGCAAAGTTGGGTTAGAAAAAGGTTTGAAATGGAGGGTAGGAGATGACAGAAGTATTAAAATATGGGGTGATAAATGGACTCCCACCCCCTTATCTTATTGCATACAATCACCTATTATTAATGAATTCAAAGATTGGATAGTTAGCAGAATCATTGACCCTGAGCTTAAAATATGGAGAAGAAATCCAATGAGGTGCATTTTTACAGAAGAGGAAGAGAAAACAATAGCGACCATTCATCTTCCAACCATGGCAGTCAATGATGAGCTAGTTTGGGGGTCCTCAAAAAAAGGAATCTTTAATGTTAAAAGTGCCTATTGGGTTGCCAAGTCGATGCTTGATCAAGGTACATAGCCTAACTGTTCTAACCCTCTGAGTCAAAAAGGGCACTACAAAAAAATCTAAAACATTTCCATGCCCAACAAGCTCAAAGCTTTTGTGTGGAGAGCTAGTTTGGGCATTCTCCCAGTTAGATCAATTCTGGCTAATATGGGCTTGCAAATTAGCTTGAACTGCCCTCTTTGTGATGCCCATGTTGAGACTATCACTCATGTTTTATGGTACTGTTCCCATATCAATACCCTTTGGAGGGATTTTACCATGCCAACTAAATTAGTTGTTGAGTCTAATGTGTTACCTCAAGATCTAATTGATCATCTCCTAACCTGCCTAGTGAAGACTCGATAAATCTGGGCATTGTCAGGCTTTGGTTATTAGGGTACCATAGAAATCTAGTAGTGCATGGGGAGAAAGAGAAGTCAACAAAGCAGCTTATTTGTGTGTTACTTTCACCAATGCTGCTCATGTTTTGTTCCTCGGCCCCGTTGGCTTCATTAAAGGCAATGTGGATGGGGCTCTTTTTGATGTTGGTGGCAAATCAGGGATTGGGGTTTGCTTCAGAAATGAGAAAGGCAACACATTACTAGCTACAGAGCTTTGATTGATAGGGTTTTATCCCCTAAGGCAATTGAAACTCTTGCTCTTTGCAAGGCAATGTCATGGGAAATTGATTTGAATTTCAAACGCTTAATCCTGGAAGGAGACAGCTCAGAGGCTATCGCAAACTTCAACGATATGACTCCTCTCCCAGAGATTGGTTTCCAGGTTGAAGAAGCTCTTCTTCGGGCTCAAAGATTTGATTCTATCAGTTTTGTTCATGTTCCTAGATTAGCAAATGGGGTGGCTCATTTCCTCGCCGTAAATGCATGTTCTTTGAGTCTTCTCAATGGTTGAAAGCTCCCCCAGACTTCCTGGTGGTTCCCCTCCATTTGAACGCTCTCTGCTAGTGCCTGTTTGTCAACAGGCCATAATATAAAAAAATCCATATCTTCTTTATTTTTTATAACTGAGAAATTTGGAAAGTTTTCTCTGAAAAATTCCAATGCATTTGTCTCCAGTTGTTCCTTAGTTAGACATGAGCATAGCAAACACATCTGAGTGAGCAAGTTTTCTTTCTCCTCAATAGCAGCAATACGATGGCTTAATCATCATTTTACCATCATGACATCTAATTATCCAACTTGGCCATAAATGAAGTGGATTATACTTCCTAAATGCTCTATGAAACAGAAAACAGGAAACCTGTGAACAGTTTCTATTCATTTTCTCACTTGTAATTAATTTTTTTTTTGTATACTCCTTCCATCAGGAATTATTATCACTATAAGGTTTTCCAAAATGAACTAATTTTAATTCATTATGAAAACCCTTATGGTGATAATAATTCCACATGGAGGGAGTCTACATACTCATCATTTTCAAGCATACCAAAGAAAATTTACATTCTTAACATTGAATTCAAAATACAATAATTTCTGTCAAAAATCTAGAAACTAAATATTTGTAACATCTCAAGTTGACGACAAGTGTCTCACTAAGATTGACACGTGTCATAACACATGACACGTAGTGCGCTATGGTCCATGTGCTCTTCCTATAAATAGAAATCAAGTTTTTCCTTTCACTTACACGTTTAAGGAAGGAGAAAAAACAAAGGAAAAAAGAGAAGGGCTCGTCGGTAAAGAGCGAGGATCGACTTCATACATGTCAAAAGTCGGATATCGTACCCGCTTCATTGATGTTATGATTTATTTATATTTTAATTTGTTTTCCGTTGATGGAGGTGACGACGGCGCAAGTGGAGGAGGCAGCACCAGTGTTGGCCAAATTGTGGTGCCAGCCGATAGGCGACGCCGCAACAGCGAGGAGAGAACACAACAGTAGTGCCGACCAATGCCGTGGCACTGGCTAACCAGCTACACCATAGAAAAATAGCATTGCCCATTCTCCGTGCCCGATCTGCCAAGACCTTGGGTAGAAGGCAGAAAAGTGAAGGAAAGCAAGGAGGAACTCCAACAGAGAAGAAACCACCGGAGTTGAGCTCAGCGACGGTGGTTTCTTCTCTGTTGGAGTTCCTACCTCGCTCCTGCCCCAGCCACGGAGATAGGGAGCGGTTAGTGATTGTTAGGCGATGGCGGGACCTCCACCAGTCCCCCATTACCAATAGACAGCCAAAGGAGCCTCAATGCAAACCGAAAGGCAGCAACTTTGTTGCTACCAGTATCTTCATCCCTCGAATTTGTTCATACCGTGAGCAGACGGGGGCGAGGAAGAAGTCAGAGGAGAGGGATGAGGGACAGATCTAAAGTCAATAGTGAATGCGGTGGGCAGAACCCAACTGTCGCCTCGTGAAGAAGAAGCTTCACGGTGGCGAGTTGCTGCTCCAACCGCCGCATCATCCCACAGCCATTGGCGTAGCCTAGAGGCGACAGATCGAGCTTGCTGCAACATGGGTAGTGGGTGCCCGAGAAAGAGAGAGGGAGATAGAAAGAGAAAGGAGGCAGAAGCCATCCGGGCAGCGGAGCCCACCGCAAGGTGCCGTCGCTGTGACGGCCGCCCACCGCAAGGCGTAAGCCGAGCCTACTGCCGCCTGTAAAAGCACGATCGTCTCAAGGAAGGAGACACCCCGTCCGAAAGGGCCGGACATGAGCATGGACGAGTCTGGTCCATACCCATACCAGACCCAGTTCACAAACCTATGAACATTAGAACCGGACGAATAACCGAACCAGACATGAACGGTGAACCAGATCTGGTTCACGAAATGTTTAAGATTAAGGGGCCGTTTGGGGCATGATAAAGCCAAAACATCCCGTGTGGATTTTGGATGTCCACTGTAGTATCCATGTTTTTTTCAACATCCAGCTGAAACACGTCCTGAGGTGTTTCAGCTGTATATAAGGGTGCTCACGAGCCGAGTCAGCTCGTGAGTTTTTTCGGCTCGACTCGGCTCGATTCGAATTTTGGCTCGACTCGAGACCAGCTCGACTCGGCTCGAGCTTTTTCGAGCTCGAGCTCGAGCTACCCAGTAACTCGACTCGGCTCGACCGGAAAAAACTCGACTCGAGGACTCGAGAGTCAGCTCGACGAAAAGCTCGAGCTCGACTCGAATCAGCTCGAAAAATAGTAAATCAGAAATTCTCCATACCTCGTCGCCGGAGATTGCCGGAGGAGTGCCGGACAGGGGTAAAGGTGGGAGCTTTGGATGGTTATGGTCGTGAGCTCCTCCTTCGTCGCCGTCGAGCTTGAGCCCATGGCCGCCGTTGTCAAAAAAATTTGTTTTTGCCTCGAGCTCGAGCCCATGGCCGCCGTCGTCGTCGCCTGTCAGCCTCGCATCGCCGATCGCCGTTGACCTCGCCTTCTTCTGGTTCTGCTCCTCGCCGATCGCCGTCGTCGTGGCCTCTCCGATCGCCGTCGACCTCGCGATGATGCTGGTTCTGCTCCTCGCCTGTCAGCCTCGCCTCGCCGATCCTCAAGCTCGAGCCCATGGTCACTGTCGTCGTCGCCCGTCGTCCTCTCTCCTTCAAGTGGCCGCCGTCGTCCTCTCTCCGGCCGATTGGAGATGCTCGAGCCTGGAGCAGAGAGCTCTGCTCGACTGAAACAGAGCAGAGCTCGCCTGAAGATTTTTTTTTATTTTTTTCTTTCCTGAACCGACAATTTTTCTCTTTGTTTTTTCTTTCATTGGCCTAAAACCCGTCGTAGCCATCTCATCCATCGAATCTCATTTGGACTCGTTTGACGTGTTTCACTTTGGTGATCTGAATATACGGGATGTTGAATATACGGGCATGTCCTATGAGCCATGAATCTGAACACCCGTAGTTTAATTCCGCACCCGTTTTCTCTTAAATAGACATCAACGGTTCATATCTTTTTTTGTACTTAATCTCAGCTCTTGGGTCACTTTGGCACTTCTAAACACGTCTAATAGCTTTAATTTTGTTGTTTTGCAGTTCGAGTATTTGAACTTATACAAAATAAAACATGTCCCAATTTAGTCTTCTAGGATGTAAATCAATGACTTAGATCTTTTATGCGCATGATCTCAATGTTTTAAATAAATTAGGCTATTTAAGACCTGCCCGCGTATTCAAATGAGTTATTTGATTTCTCTGTGTTTATTTTCTCTGTATTTTTTTATTTATTATATTATGTAGTAAATGCCTTCGTCGACCTCACCACGTTGTTCAGTTTTCACTAGTGCTCGAGCTTCTACTCGAGAACTGGATTGACCCGTGTTTGATATTAAGATGCAACATTAGTGAAGTTGATTATCGGGGTATTTGTGTGATGAATAGAACACGCTTCCCTTGAATAGATGTTCTGAGCTCAAACCCCCACTCTGTTGGCCACCCACTCGGGATTATATCCTGATTTAATTGATGCGTATGATGGGTGGGCCTTATATGCACCCAAGGGGATTGGCGGCGGGATGCAGTACTCGAAGAGATCAGTTTCCTTGCCCCTTCTAGTCGGGTTATAAGGACTTCGGCACCCCTCGTTATAAAAAAAAATTTATTAGTGAAGCCCCCTTCAAATATGTAATAAATATTTTTTTTTGTACATAAAGAGCATAAAAATATTTGTAGGTCAACTGGTTAAAGTCTTGAGTATGCTCCTTTGTGTTTGGGTTCGAGTCCTACCAAAACCAAAATGTTGATTTTTGCTTTAAGCCGGGCTCGAATTCGGGCTCGAGCCGAGCTCGAGTTATGGATCGAGCTCCAGCTCGCGAGCCGAGCCCGAGCTCGAGCTCGAGCTGTCAAACATTACAACGAGCCGAGCTCGAGTTGATAGATCTTGGGCTCGACTCGAGCCGAGTCGAGCTCGAGCCCAGTTTCTAAACCTCGAGCTCGAGTCGAGCTGAGCCAAAACTCGACTCGACTCGGCTCGTGAGCAGCCCTAGCTGTATATAGAAAAAAGTTGGATGCTACAGTGTAGCAAAACATCCACACAGGATGTTTTGCTTTTAATCACGCCCAAATTCCCTTTAAATGTCGGTAGATATCTAGTGACTGCTATAACTGTTTACAACGAATGGTAGCTCCAGACCGTCTGTGTATCGTGGTGCAATTTGATACATACAGATACAACATGGTATATAGGCTTATTTTTATTATTTTAGGCTTTTTGCTAAATGATTTCAAACCCAAATTGGTGTAGTATGTTCATGTGCTTTATGTTACTATATTTATGGACATTTATCACTGATTTTGTGCTGAATTGACTGATAGTTAAAAACCTTGATAATAAGGAAAACTTGACTAATAAACCTATGCGGTTTAGAGACTTAATCATTTTATGAAAGAATAAAATGATGACATAAGGGCTAAGCTTGAGGGTGGGGAAGAACCTAATAAAGGTAAAGATAAAAATGCCCTTGAGATTGTGGGTCAGTTCATGAGTGAGAGTGACTTCTGATCAAACGATCGATTGACTATTAAGCCAAAGCTCAGACAATCTATTTAGCTGTTGAGCCAAAAATCTTGGATTGTATGTTACAACTCTAAGAAGAGTTCATAGTAGTAGTACAATGATATATGCTAAAGACCACATGATACTAGTTGGGCTTAAGCTGTTTTGCAGCTTCCCTATGATGGAAGCTCTGCACTTCTGTTCTATATCTTCCTATGGTGGAAACTCAGTGTTAATGGTACATGATGAGGATCACCTTCTATTGGCCAGGTTTATGTTGTTTGCAGCTTCTCTATGGATCATAGAGAGAGCTTTTGCATCTTTCCTTTAAAGAAAGCTATGCACCCACCTAGAGCTATTTATGCTAGGTGGTTTTATTGTGCACATTGGAGGAGTTAACATCTTGGAAGGCTGCATTATTCCGATCCACATCGAGTCTAAGAGGATGTGGGGTCAAACCTTTCCGACGGTCAAACCTTCTGAGGTAAAGAATGAGCGAGACATTCACCCTCGATGATTTAAGGCATACCGCTGTTACCGGTAATAATCGGAGTGATAGTCACAATATTTTCGTGTTGTCTATCATGTAGGAATGACATTCAGTGAGTATGTATATATGGCACAAAGATTTAATCATTGAACATGAACTTGAGAAGCAATAAAAGATTTTGCTTGAAAGATCAATAAAAGAATCAAGTAGAATTCTATAATATGTTGCATAAAATGTTAATGCAAGTATTGATTTAATGTTGATGATTGTGTTACGATATCCCATTGAGTATTTTTATACTCAGTATCCGCTAGTGATGTAGGTTTTTAGTAGAAGGCTGACTTCACATAGCATGTGGTGGTAGACGTGTCACGACTCGTATTTTTAAAACCTTTATTAAATCAGAGTAATAACGGAAAATTTAGAGGATTATTCCTCTATACGATAAATAGTTGAAATTCATTGATTAATCATCTAGGCTGCGATAACTGGGGTTCACAATTATGTATACAAAACCATATATACATATAATATTATGAAATGCAAAGTCGATTAAACCAAAGCAAGTCCTCTATGTGCAAGTATGTAATCCAGCTTAAAATACACTAGAAAGTAGTTGGCGTTCGTGCCTTATTGCAAGGTTTTAAACAAACTAGAAGGTAAAAATATACTATGAAGCTTTCTGGACGTCCTCACTTCCAAGCTGTCTAATCCCCAAGTGTCACGTGAAGTTAGTTTTTCACATACGCACCTACATCACAAGAGGATGTTGAGTATAAAAATACTCAGTGAGATACCATAATATAATCATCAACAAAATAGGATTTACATTAACATTTTCTGCAGCCTATTACAGAATTCCACTTGATTTTTTTATTAATCTTTCAAGCAAAGTCTTTTATTGATTCTCACGTTCATGTTCAATAATTAAGTCTTTATCCTATATAGACAGACTCACTAAATGTCATTCCTACATGATAGACAGCATGAAAACATCGTGACTATTGCTCCGGCTATTACTGGTAATCATGGCATGCCCTGAATCCTTTAGTGGTGACTGTCTCGCCCATTCCTTACTTTAGAAGGTATGACCGTCGGAAGGGTCTGGCCTCACATCAGCTCTTGGACTTGATGCAGATTGGGAGAACGCATCCTTCCAGGATGCTAATGCCTCCAATGTGCACAGTAAAACCACTTAGCATAAATAGCTCTAGGGTGGTTCCTCCAAAGGGAAGATAGAAATTCTCTTTCTAAGATCCATAGAGAATGCAAACAACATAAGCCTGGCCATTAGAAAGTGGTTATCATCAGGGACCACTGACACAGAGCTTCCACCAGAGGGAAGATGTAGAATAAAAGTGCAGAGCTTCCACCATAAGGAAGATGCAAAATAACTAAAACCCAACCAATATCGCATGATCCTTAGCAGGTATCACTGCATTACTGTCATGAACTCCTCTTAGAGTTATAGCATATAATTCAAGAATGCTAGTTCAATAGCCAAACAGATAGTCTGACCTTTGACTAAACAGCCAATTGGTCGCTTGAACTGACTCTCAATCACAAGGGCATTTTAGTCATTATTTTGATTAGGTTCTTCCCAACTGTTAAGCTTAATCCTCATGTCATCATTTTATTATCTATCATAAAATGATTAAGTCTCTAAACCATCTAGGTTTATCAGTCGGGTTTTCCTTATCATCAAGGTCATTAACTATCAATCAGCATAAAATTAGGGATAAATACCCATAAATATAGTAACAAAAAGTATATAAAGATACTACACCAACTGGGCTTGAAATCATTTATCAAAAAAACCCAAAATGATAAAACTGAGCCTATGTACTATGATGGATTTGTATGTACCCAACTGTATTATAATGCACAGATGGTCATGTTTAATAAACAGTTCTAACAGTCGGTGGATGTCCACCGACAGTTCAAATCCAAACCGGTTCGTAAACCGTTTGGTTCACTGAGACCGTTTCACTAATGAACCGGTCATCTTCCTCACCCATCTGCTCCATCAGTTCCAGGCGGCGGCAGGCTGACCACCAGACTGACTTCTCCGATGGTGGGTCGTCGCCACAGCGATCATCGTTGGGCCTCGCCTCTCTTCCTTATCGCCTCGAGCCATTTGGCGGCTCGAGCGGCAACAACTTTTGTTGCAGCGGCTTGTCGGCAAGGTGGCAACTTTCAGGCCAGCGGCCTCTCCGCCATTGCCCTAGAGCTTTGTGGACCATTTTCTGCCTCTTCCTCGCATTCTCGCCGTCTGCCCAAGATCTGGGCAGATATGTCAAGGGAGATGGGTTGTGGCGCTGTGCCTTCCGATCATCACTGCGGCCTGCTCGACCAACCCTTCTCTACGATCACACTACTGTTGTGTCCCGGCATGGGACACGAACAGGGCTAGGTATTATGGCCGGAGAAAAGGAGGAAGACAAGGAAGAAAGAGTAGAAAGAAGATCAATTCATATTGCATAAACCCTAAAAGAGGATGAAGACCCCCTTATAAAGAAAAGGAAATGGGCACGGCTCCCTAGGCCGGCGCCATCAGTCTGGCCAGATGGGCCCTAATTACCCACTAATTGCGCCATTACAGCCCATTACATACTCAGTTACCCAAATAGGCCTGATTACAAGATATTTGACTTTAATCAAAAGGGAAACTAATCCTATCAATTAAAGTAGATAATATTGCCTAATTTAGATGGCGTGCAGTAGGCATTTGACGTTCACAACAACTACCTGAGATTCCAACGGAAGTTTCGCCTGCATGCTGATCTAACCCCAAAATAGGTTGACAAATTGTAATATATACTCGGTAAGTCCAAGGTCGAACCACAGGGAATGATCTAGGATTATTCTACTCCAAACTAATCTAATTACTACTTAGCTTAGTAAATTAAGATTTGTATCAGGAAATTTTGTAGAGAAATTGTAATTTAATTAACTACTAAAATGACGATTAAAAATTCAATTAAAACTAATTAAAGATAGGAAAGATAATCGATAGGAGATATCAAAGCTTCAAGGATCAACTATTTAATTAATACTCTACGTCTATTTAATTACGCAATTAGATTTAAATAATGATTTGACCTAATCGGAAGATATTTCATTCACGTTCATCATAAACATTAACATATATATATATATATATACATTGATCGAAAACTTAACATTAACAAGCTCAGTCAAATAATCACAAGGAATTATAAGCATTCGCCGTACCTTACGTTAACGACAAATCAAATAATTTTATAGATTATGACTATTTCAAATCATCGCATTCAACCAAATAAGCATTAAGAACACTTCTTTATAGACGTAGAAATACTAATCAAATACTCTCACCTCTAGCTTTGACAAAAGATTTAGCTATTCATATTCATGAGAAAAATCAAATTTAGAAGAAATTGCATCTGAAAAATCACTGTAGCAGGAACACTGTTCACGGGATACTGTAGCAGTTTTACTATTCACAATTTACTGTTCATCGTCTCCCCCGCCCGACCGTGGTACTGTAGCAATTCGCAGGTACTGTTCACCACACAAAATCAGTCAAAAACTTCGGCTTTCTTCCTCAAATCTCTTCCCTTTCTTCCCCCAATCGATTCCTTCTTCTTCCTTCTTGATTTCCGACCGAAATCACAACCCAAACACGACGCTCTGTTTTTTCAAAAAAAAGCCGTCACCCAGTTCGTCCAAAAATCAGTCCTTTCGTCCCTCCTATCGCCCGATTTTTATAAGCAATTCAAAAGAGTCCTTCTCCAATCCAATTCCTCCTTGAGATGAGCCCAAATCCATTTAAAAAAATCCGATCTTTTTTTGGTTTCTGTTTCAGTTCCCGATTTGAGCACGATTCCTCTGATACTAATCAAATACTATCACCACGCATAATAAAAATATGATTCTTTAAATTCTTTAATGCATCTAAAATAGTTAATTAGAGGAAATTAATTATTAATCCCCTAATTACTATCCTAATCACAAATAACCCGTTTTATTCATATTTTATCATAAAAACTACACTAGCATATAGGTAAATAAGGCATATAAATGTGTATATTTTATGCTTATCAAATACCCCCAAACCTATATTTTGCTAGTCCCTGAGCAAAACAACAAAATAAAATCACACAAAATAAACTAAAATAAATTAAACTAGAAAAGTAAATGCCACTTTCGTAGGGAACACGATTGCATTGAGCGTATGCAACAAGACGTTAAACCTCTAGGTGTCCCTAGTAGGACGAGTTTTGTCTTGTGAGGGTTTACAGCCATGCTACCCACAAACATGTACTTATGAAATTAACCTTATTAATCTAAGTGTAAAAACAAAATAAACACTTCAAAATAAACAAACCTATTATCCCTTCAAATACAAACCACAATGTTTAAGAAAATCAACCACATGTACTTGTATTTATAATCAACTGGAATCTAGAAGCCCTCAAGTAAGTGGTTTTATTCTACACCTTTATCTTAGAAATTTCTGCTCAATATGATATGAAATGATAATATAATAGTAAAAGTGTAGAACATTGTAGCAATACACCCTAAATTTCTGTTTTATATATATCCAGTGTTACCTACTAACCAAAGAACATCAGAATTTACATAGTCATTGTAATCTTTAGGTTCATGATAGCACAAATCTGCGTGCCTCCTTCGGGTCCAATATTCTAGATTTGAGAGGATAATACACCATAGACTTTTTCTTTTCTTTTTCAATAGGACTGTGTAAGGCCTAACTTCAAGATGCTTAGGTTTAGCAATGACTCAGGCCAATGACTCCGAGCACAGTTGGCTCAGGGCATTAGGTTTTAAGAGACCGCTTCGGGCCCGAGCAACAGCCTAAGTTAATCCTATAAAGTCAAGCAGCCCCTTTCTTTCTTTTTGTTTTCATTCTTTTTTTTTTATCATCATTTTTTTCATCAACATTCATATTTTTCAGCAATCTTATCATGTCCAGGTTGTATTATACTCTCAACCTATTTTCGGTTCCAAGCCCTTGCCATAGCCAAGTAAATGGTCTATCATGATCTTTTAAGCTCAACAAATAACCACATATCATCCAATGACTATGACTAAAGACATCCCACTGAAGATTAGTATTCAACAAATCTCTAGAGGGTATTACTTTATGTACTAGTGTATGTAAGTGAGTTTTTTTAGCTCAAGCACATGATCCAAGAGGACTGTAACAGAAAGATATGCTCAGTTAAGTGTTTCTATCCTCCAGTATACTTACTCACACTTCCAATGTAAATTAATCTCTTAAAAATTAGAGTATGCATCAAGAAGGGATAAACTATCAAAACCTATAAAAATAAAATACTAACAACTTAAAAACTAATCAAATATTTATTTATTTTTTTATTTTTTTGTTTTTTTCAGTTTTTTTTATATTTTTTTTAAAATAAACAATGGTATTCCTATATACCCCCAAACCTAAACTAAACATTGTCCTCAATATTAAGAATGAAATGAAGGGTAAATAAATAAATAAATAAATAAAATCAAGGACATATATTACCTGGAGAACTGCAAATTGCTAAAATCCCATGTGAGTGAAAAACATCAACAAATAAGAAGATGAGAGCAATCACAATATTCAACCATAAAACATCACAATATCTAACCAAATAAATAACCTAAAACAAAGAAAAAAGCTGGGCTGCCTCCCAGGAGCGCTAAGTTTCTTGTCTTCAGCCAGACTGAGTGTAAGAGTATTCAATCATGATAAGTGGGATCAGACAGAGAAATACTCTCCACTTCTGATGGAATCAATTCCAGGAATGGCTTAAGTCTTTGACCATTTACTTTAAACACATTGCCATTCAATGGATTTTCAATTTCTATAGCTCCATGAGGATAAACAGTTTTAACAATAAATGGACCAATCCATCTAGAACGGAGCTTACCAGGAAATAAATGCAATCTAGAGTTATACAAAAGAACTTTTTTTTGTGAAGGTTCAAAATTTTTTCGATGAATGTGTTGATCATGCAAAACCTTCATTCGTTCTTTGTAAATTTTTGAATTCATATATGCATCATTCCTGATTTCTTCTAATTCATTTAGTTGAAGCTTACGCACAGAACTGACATCATCCAAACTAAAATTAAACATTTTTATAGCCCAATACGCCTTGTGCTCTAACTCCACAGGCAAGTGGCAAGCTTTTCCATAAATAAGTCTATAAGGGGACGTACCAATAGGAGATTTAAATGTTGTATGGTATGCCCAAAGTGCATCTGTTAACCGCAGAGACCAATCTTTGCGATTTGGGTTAACCATTTTCTCTAAAATATGTTTAATCTCTCTGTTGGCAAGTTCAGCTTGCCCACTTGTTTGCGGGTGATAAGGGGTAGCCACCATATGAGTAATTCCATATTTTTTCATTAATGCCTCAAAAGGTTGATTACAGAAGTGAGAACCCCCATCACTTATGATTGCACGAGGTATACCAAACCTTGATAGAACATTCTCTTTCAAAAAGTGTATAATAGTTTTATGGTCATTATTTCTACAAGGGATGGCCTCTACCCACTTGGAAACATAGTCAACCTGAACTGGGCTGACCCAAGTACTATCTGATATGGGGTAAATGATGCCAACATCTAACAATTTTAGCACCTCGGTTCTGACAACCTCCTTCATATTAGGGTTAAGTCTGCGTTGCATTTCACGGGAAGATTTTTCATGCTCCTCAAGGTAAATGTGATGCATACACAGAGCAGGACTTATACCCTTAATGTCTGCTATTGTCCATCCCAAAGCTGTCTTATGTTCGCGAAGAACATCAAGTAACTTGCCTTCCGGTTCTGAATCAAGGTCTGAAGAGATGATAACAGGCAAGGTATCAGAAGAACCTAAAAACGCATATTTAAGTGTATCAGGTAATGGTTTTAGGTCAAGTTGGGGTGGTTTTTCAATAGATGGGACAAGTTTAGAGTCGGGAACTGGAAGAGGTTCCACCCTGGCTGTCCATTTGGTCGGGTCCAATATAGGGGTAGAGTCAAGCAATGCATTGACGTCTCTAATGGACCCTTCGATGTCAAAGTCTAAGCCAAAATGAGTTAAACATGTTTGGAGGGGATCATCATTTAAAACAGTTTGCAGAGATTCTTCTACTAAACTTTCAATCATATTCACTGCAAAAGAATCATCCGTCTCTGGGGGTTGTTGTCTAACATTAAAGACATTGAGTTTGACCTTTAAATTGCCAAAAGACAACTACATAACCCCATTTCTACAATTTATTATGGCATTGGATGTGGCTAAGAATGGCCTTCCCAAAATCACAGGAATCTGACTACCAGGATTCTGTATAGGTTGGGTATCTAAGACAATAAAGTCTACTGGGAAGTAAAATTTATCCACCTGAACCAGAACATCCTCAATAACACCGCGTGGGACTTTAACTGATCTGTCTGCAAGTTGCAGTGTTATGGTAGTCGGTTTCAGCTCTCCTAATCCAAGTTGCTCATAAACAGAGAATGGCAGCAAATTTACACTAGCTCCTAGGTCCAATAATGCCCTCTCCACCTTATGGTCTCCTATAACACATGAAATTGTGGGACATCCTGGATCTCTAAACTTAGGAGGAGTGTTATACTTAAGAATTGAGCTAACTTGTTCAGTGAGAAACACTTTCTTGTGTGCATTCAATTTTCTTTTCTGGGTGCACATGTCTTTTAAGAATCTTGCATAAGCGGGAACTTGCTTAATAGCATCGAGCAATGGAATATTGATTTGCACTTTCTTAAAAATTTCCATTGTCTCATCAAGTTTGTTCCCTTGAGATGTTTTTGCAAGTCTTTGAGGAAAAGGTGCCTTGGGTATATAGGGTGGCAAATGGCTAGACTCAGGACATGAAGAAGCTTCTAGGCTCTTCTTCGATGTAATAGGTCTCACGTCTGGTCTAGGGGTACTCTCTTGGTCCTCACCCTTTCTAGCAGTTGTGTCTATGGCAGTCTTAGGTAGTTCAACATTATTGTCAATCTGTTTTCCACTCCTAAGTGTAGTTATGGCTTTAACTTGCGCTGGAGGGTGGTCTTGACAAGAGTTAGATCCCACTTCAAATTGCCCTTTGGGATTAGCTACAGGTTGACTAGGGAACCTACCTTTTTCCCTCTCATTTAATGCAGAAGCCAATTGACCCATTTGAAGTTCCAGCTTCGCAATTGCTTGCGAGTTGGCATGTAAAGAATGTTGGGTATCTTTTTGAAATTGTAGAGAGCTTTGCATGAACAAATTCAAAGTATCCTCAAGAGATGGTTTCTTGGGTTGTGTAGGGAATGCTTGAACTTGTTGAGGGTAAGATTTATTGGGAGGGTACCCTGGAGGTCCTCCTTGATGCGGTCCTTTGGACCATGAAAAATTGGGATGCCTTGCCCAACCTGGGTTATAAGTTTCCGAATATGGGTTATTGCCAGGTCGAGGAAAGGCATTTATAGCATTAGCCTGATCCCTATTGTATTCCACTCCAGAGGTGTTAGAAGGACAGTTTTGTGTGACATGGGAAGGGTTAGAGCAAATAGCACACACATTGACATGTGATGGCATTTGGGGCCCACCAGCAGACATCAACGCATCAAAGCGTTGTGTCAGGCTGTCGATCTTGGAGATCAAATGTGCGTTATTGTCTACCTCATATACGCCTCCTTTCTTTTGAAAAGGAAACGTTCTGTCAACTCTACTTGAGCAATCCCATTGCTGAGAATTCTAGCATAGAGTCTCAATAAAATCCCATGCTTCTTCGGCACTCTTCATCATCACTGACCCACCACTAGCGGCATCAACCATTTGACGGTTCTGAGGTGTTAAACCGTCATAGAAGAATTGAACTTGTTGCCACTTTAAAAATCCATGGTGTGGACACTTAAGGAGCAAATTCTTCCATCTTTCCCAACACTCATAAAAGTGTTCACCCTCCTTTTGCATGAAATTTGTAATTTCTCTACGAAGGGCATGAGTTTTATGAACAGGGAAGAATTTGTTCAAAAATTTTTCAGCTAATTGATCCCAACTCCTAATTGTTCCAACTTCTAAAGAGTTCAACCATGCTTTCGCTTTTTCTTTCAAAGAAAAGGGAAAGAGGCGCAACCTAACAGATTCATCAGAGAAATTTTGGAATTTAAATGTAGCACAAATGTCAAGGAACTCTTTAACATGATTATAGGGATCTTCTTTATTAGAACCATAGAATGTGGGCAAGAGTTGCATCACCCCTGGTTTCAACTCAAAGTGGTGTGCCGTGGTGAGCGGCAACACTATGCAAGAAGGTGAGTTGAATTGAATGGGGGATGAATAATCTTTTAGTGTCTTCCTCACATTCTCATTTTCCATGTTACGTAATTGATGTGTAACATCCATTGTATGTTTTAATCTTGCTTTGAAAGTTCTTTCAATTTCTAGGTCAAGAGGTGCAAGCTGTTCACCCAGTGACCGACGACCAAGCATACACTAATTAACGGCACTAAAAATTAAATACCTAGAACAAACCTAAAATCGCAACTAACACAAGCAAGCAATCACAGAAAGAAATATAAAAATTAAAAGAGAAGGTAAAAGAATGCAAACGAGGGGAAGGGGTGGCCTTTCCAACGTTGGCGAGAATTCTGCGTTTTCTCTTACTCCTACAAAAAGACAAAACACTAATAAGCAACAAAAAATTAAACTAAATTAAACTGAAACTAAACTACTCTAAGAATTTGGTAAATTATCCTACGTAGTCCCCGGCAACGGCGCCAAAAACTTGGTGTAAATTTTAATATAATACTCGCAAGCGCACGAATCTATAGCAGAATAGTGGCTACGAGGTCGATCCCTCAGAGACTTAGTAAGATATTCAACCTAATTCTAGAGTATGCAGCAAGTAATAATGAAATGTAAAGTTCTAATTTTTTTTTTCTTTTTATGCAATCAATTGTTCAACTAAAAACACAGAAATTAATTAAACAAAAGATAAAATAATAAAGAAAAATCCTGTGTTCTGCTTTCAGTCTGTCTTTAATCCCGTCCTGCTTTCCTCTTTCCTCCACCTTCAGCAACAGTCTCTCAACTGCACGCCTCAACCGTTCTACTCTTTCTCTCGAACAGAGTAGACAGTCCCCAATTCCAGTCAAAGTAAAGCAACCCCGAAATCAGATCAACGCTACCCCTCTCTCGAGCAAGTAACACTTCTACTTTTCTCTCTCGAGCAAAAGCAGCTTTATTTCTTCTCTAGCAGACAATTCCCTTCTCAACAGACACAGCAGAACCTCCTCTTCTCCTCAACCGTAACAGTACCCTCCTTCAGATCGCCGCAGCACCTCTCTCCTCTACCTTCAAACCGCCACTGCACAGCCAACCAAGCCGCCTCCCTTCCGTCTGCCACAGTCTCTCGACTGTAACAACTCCACCCAACAGTCCTCTCTCGATCAACAACAGTACGTCGACAGCCGGCCTTCCAGAACAGATGGCAGCCGACCTCCTTCACAATTCCAGCCCTTCTCCCCTTCCGTCTCTCGACAGAGTAGCCACCACCACCAAAAACCGTCCTTTGAACAGACAGAACAACCCCTTCCACCGCAGCCCCTCGTCCACAGATAGGCAGCACCGCTTCCCCAATCCAGCCGTCCTCTTTCGAACCGCCAGAACACCACCACAGCACCGCCCCTGTTTCCACAGACCTCCAACGACCCAGTCTCCTCCTCTGCTCTCAACAGAGAATCCGCCACCACCTTCGAACAAAAACAGAGCCCCCCCCCAAAACAGACAGAAAAACGAGCCCTTTATATGTCTCTGAGTCGATTTTTTTTCCTTTTCAAGTCACACCTTCCCTTTCTGGTTCATAGCTGCAATTTAAGTTTCTCCAACTTCTCGATTCGGCTCTGTTGCACGTAATTTTCCAAATCAAAACCTTCCAAATGTATTTCTTTCCTTGTTCTGTTCACGCCGGAATTCTCTCCGTCGCCGGTGCTCTGCCGTCTCAATCTGCCGCCTCTGTAGCTTCGCCGCCACTGTAGCCTCGCCGCCATGTCTCCGGAAGCAAGACCCACCGCCGGTATCGCCACCTTAGGCCGCCGCTATTCCAGCCCCCGGTGCTCGAACAGAGCCTCCAAGCGAGGCTCTGTTTTCTCTGTTCCAGACGCCCAGCGCCCGAGCCATCGGGCTCGGGTTGCTTTTTTTTTTTTTTTTTAATTCCTCCGAACCGAACCGATGAAGCACTGACCCATTTCAATTCCGGTTCTTTTCTTTTTCTTTTTCTTTTTTTTTCTTTTATTGGGTTAAAACCCGTCATACCAACCACATCCGTCGGATCTTCGATATCTTCACATGAGCGGATTGACGCGTTCCACATTCGGCGATCTGATTTGGAGCTCTAAAACCTACATAAATAAAAATAAATCGTAATTAGACGCCTAATAAAGCATGAATATATTAAAACCAATTAATGCATCTAAATAACTCAATTAAGCGCATTTAATCATTAAACTCCAAATTATTCACTTAACACAGATAAACATTAATTATCCTTATTCTAACTAAAAATACAACTAACAAATAGGTAGAAAGGCATATAAAAATGTGTATATTTTGCATATATCAGTTGTCCAATGAGAAGGAGTTTGACCTGTGACAAGAAAATTAACAATATCAGCAAACCATGGTAAATCTAAAAGAACAAAAAGTTGCTCATCTGGGAAGGTGTCTTTAATTGGCACTGCCTCATTGGAATCATCCACAGTCAACCTAGATAAATGATCGGCCACCACATTTTCAACTCCTTTCTTATCTTTAATGGTAATATCAAATTCTTGCAGTAGATGTATCCAGCGAATCAACCTAGGTTTTGTATCTTTCTTTGATAAAAGATATTTCAAAGCAGCATGATCAGTAAAGATAACAATGGGATATCCTGTCAAATAAGCCCTAAATTTATCTAAAGCAAAGACTATAGCAATTAATTCCTTTTCTGTTGTTGAATAATTCATCTGAGCATTGTCTAAGGTCTTACTTGCATAGTAAATAACATAAGGCTTCTTATCCTTCCTTTGCCCCAAAACAGCCCCCACAGCAAAGTCACTAGCATCACATATTATCTCAAATGGTAAGGTCCAATCTGGGGGTTGCATGATAGGGGCTGAAGTAAGCATTCCCTTCAGTTGAGCAAAAGTTTTTTTACAATTAGCATTCCATTCAAAAGCAGTATCTTTAGATAGGAGATTGCACAATGGTCTAGAAATTGAACTAAAATCTTTGATGAATCTCCTGTAGAACCCTGCATGACCCAAAAATGATCTAATATCTTTAACAGTCTTGGGTGTAGGCAAATGGGTAATTAAATCAATTTTTGACTTATCAACTTCAATTCCCTTCGAGGAAACAATATGACCCAGAACAATTCCTTTAGAGACCATGAAATGACATTTTTTCCAATTAAGCACAAGGTTCTTCTCTTCACACCTGCTCAAAACTTTCTGTAAATTAGACAAACAGTCATCAAATGAATCACCAGATACAGAAAAATCATCCATAAACACTTCAAGATAGCGTTCAATTATATCACTAAAAATACTCAGCATGCATCTTTGAAATGTTGCAGGTGCATTACATAAACCAAAAGGCATTCTCCTGTAAGCAAATGTGCCAAAAGGACATGTGAATGTGGTTTTCTCCTGGTCTTCTAATGCAATTTCAATTTGATTGTAACTGGAGTAGTCATCTAAGAAACAATAATATGTGTGGCCAGCTACCCTCTCCAGAACCTGATCTAGAAATGGCAACAGAAAATGGTCTTTCCTAGTGACTGAGTTCAGCTTCCTGTAATCAATGCACATTCTCCAGCCAGATGTAACTCTAGTGGGTATTAATTCATTATTATCATTCTTGACAACTGTTACACCAAATTTCTTAGGCACTACTTGTGTAGGACTCACCCATTTGCTATCAGAAATGGGGTAGATGATCTCCACATCTAAGAGCTTAAGAACTTCAGCTCTAACTGCCTCTTTCATGTTTGGATTTAACCTACGTTGCATCTCCCTTGACGGTTTGGCATTGTCCTCCAAATAAATCAGATGAGTGCATATCAAAGGGCTTATTCCTTTTAAATCAGCAATTGTCCATCCTATTGCACCTTTATGCTTTCTCAAAATATCAAGCAACTTACCCTCTTCGATAAGATTAAGATGAGACGATATTACCACTGGAAGAGTTTCACCATCACCCAAAAATGCATATTTGAGTTCAGTTGGTAATTTTTTCAACTCCAATTTGGGTGCTTGAATGCTTGATGGGGTAGGCAATTTATCTCTCAATGGTAGCTCCTCAAACTTGGGTTTCCATCCATTCACTTGCAATACCTGTAGAGAATTCAGCAAAGTACAAATCTCAGCCTCTTCAAAATCCACTTTAGATTCATCATATAAAGAATTGACTAAGCAAGATTCTAAAGGGTCAGAAAAAGATGAAATATGAAATTGATCTCTAACAACGGTATCAACCCAATTCATTTCTTGAACATCAGTATCATCCCCTGGTTGTTTGCAAACATTGAATATGTTCAATTCCAAAGTCATATTGCCAAATGAAAGTTTCATTACACCATTTCTATAATTAATCAAAGCATTTGAAGTAGCAAGAAATGGGCAACCTAATATGACAGGAATATTTGCACTTGCATTTATAACAGGATGTGTGTCCAAAACAATAAAATCAACAGGAAAGTAAAATTTGTCTACTTGAACAAGCACATCTTCCACCATTCCTCTTGGGATTTTAACAGAACGATCAGCAAGTTGGAGAGTAATGGTGGTGGGTTTAAGTTCCCCAAGACCTAACTGAGTGTATACTGAATAAGGCAAAAGATTAACACTAGCCCTAAGATCAAGCAAGGCTTGGTCTACCCTAAAGTTTCCGATCACACATGAAATAGTTGGACATCCGGGATCCTTATATTTGGGCGGGCTTTTGTGTTGAATTATAGAACTTACCTGTTCAGTTAAAAATGCTTTTTTTTTTCACATTCAACTTACGCTTAATAGTACACAAATCTTTCAAGAACTTAGCATAAGAAGGTACCTGTTTGATTGCATCTAACAAGGGAATGTTAATTTTTACCTACTTAAAAAGTTAAAAAATTTCAGCATTTTGGTTCAACTTTTGAGGTGGTTTCAACCTCTGTGGAAATGGAGCTGGAATAGGACATCTCACATCTTCACTTGACCCAGACTTATCAATTTCCTCATTATCATGTTTTGATTCATCATTCTCAGAAGATTTTTGGGCCTTAAGTGGAATTGTTTTATCAATTTCTTTTCCACTACAAAGAGTGGTAATTGACTTAGCATGTTCTAATTGTGAATCAGAAGATTGTGTGTCCATTATGTGAACTTGCCCCTGCGGGTTGGGTAGGGGTTGAGCAGGAAACCTACCTTTCTCTTGAACAGCTAGAGAAGATGTCAATTTAGTGAGAGAGCTCTTTATATCATTAATGGCTTGTGGGGTTTGTTGATTAATAGTAGCTTGCCCTTGCATGAAAGTTTGTAGTGTCTCCTCAAGTGTCTTCCTGTGAGGTGGAACATATGGAGTATAACTGGAAGATGCTTGAGGAGGTGATGTTTGTGCAGCACTATCATTCCTCCAACTAAAGTTGGGGTGATTCCTCCATCCTGGATTATAGGTATCTCCATAAGGAGATTGCTTCTTGAAAGGGGTCATGGAATTTGCTTGGTCATGCAACACCTCCTTGAAAGCAGGAATGGTAGGGCACTCATTAGTAGGGTATCACATGACATCACAAATTCCACAGACCTCTTCTGTAGCAATAGACTTAACAGCATTAACTTTCCCTAATTCTATGGCCTCCACCTTCCTAGCCAAAGAGGCTAGCCTAGCACTCATATTATCCTCCTCCCTAAGATAATGCAGACCCCCACTAGTAGTTGAAGACTTCGGCTTATTAGAAACATCAGAGGGATCGGTGGGATCCCAAGAATCTGAGTCTTCAGCTATTTGATCTAGGAAATCAAGGGCTTCATTAGGGTCTTTATCAAAGAATTCCCCATTACACATTGTTTGCACAAATTGTTTCATTGAGGGCATCATCCCATCATAGAAGAAACTGATGGTGTGTCACTTCTTATATCCATGATGTGGACAAGAATTTAACAAATTTTTATATCGCCCCTAATATTGATAAAATGATTCATTTTGTTTTTGAGCAAAATTTATTATTTGTCTTTTCAAAGTATTTGTCCTATGAACTGGGAAAAACTTTTTAAGCAATTCAGTTTGTAGTTCTTTCTAAGTTCCTACAAATCTAGACTTAAGAGAATTCAGCCATGTTTTGGCTTTATCCTTCAAGGAAAACGGAAACAATTTTAGCCTGATAATGTCTTCACTACAAGCCTGCTCGAATGTTGCACATACTTCCTCAAATTCCTTTAAATGCAAATAAGGGTTTTCAGAATCTATACCATGGAATTTGGGAAGCAAATTTATCATTCCAAGCTTAAAAGTGAAGTGATGTGCTTGTAGAGGTAATATAATACACGAAGGTGTGCTAGTGCGTGCAGGTTGCAGGTACTCACGCAAGGGCCACATTGGGGCATCATGTTCATTCTCATTTTCATTAATATCAGGGTTACTACCGTGATCAGCCATATTGTGTGATGTGTGTGATGGAATAGAAAATTCAAACAAAGGATTCCCAATCAAAATAGCAGAATTATCTTTAACCAATCTTCAAGCAACAGAAATTTTAAAGAGAGATATAGAACGAAGTTACCAAATTTTGAAGAAAAATCCAATAAAAAGCTTTTTGTTCGAGATAACCTCAGAATACTCCAAATGTCCTACAAAATAAGCAAGCTAAATTAAACTAAGAATAATTAAAATTAACTAAATTATGCTAGAAACAAAGAAACTAATTAGAAGATTAATCCTAAACTTCATTCCCCGGCAACGGCGCCAAAATTTGATCTAACCCCAAAATAGGTTGACAAATTGTAATATATACTCGGTAAGTCCAAGGTCGAACCACAGGGAATGATGTAGGATTATTCTACTCCAAACTAATCTAATTATTACTTAGCTTAGCAAATTAAGATTTGTATCAGGAAATTTTGTAGAGAAATTGTAATATAATTAACTACTAAAATGACGAATAAAAATTCAATTAAAACTAATTAAAGATAGGAAAGATAATCGATAGGAGATATCAAAGCTTTAAGGATCAACTATTTAATTAATACTCTACGTCTATTTAATTACGCAATTAGATTTAAATAATGATTTGACCTAATCGGAAGATATTTCATTCACGTTCATCATAAACATTAACATATATATATCGATTGAAAACTTATCATTAACAAGCTCAGTCAAATAATCACAAGGAATTATAAGCATTCGTCGTACCTTACGTTAACGACAAATCAAATAATTTTATAGATTATGACTATTTCAAATCATCGCATTCAACCAAATAAGCATTAAGAACACTTCTTTATAGACGTAGAAATACTAATCAAATACTATCACCTCTAGCTTTGACAAAAGATTTAGCTATTCATATTCATGAGAAAAATCAAATTTGGAAGAAATTGCATCTGAAAAATCACTGTAGCAGGAACACTGTTCACGGGATACTGTAGCAGTTTTACTATTCACAATTTACTGTTCATCGTCTCCCCCGCCCGACCGTGGTACTGTAGCAATTCGCAGGTACTGTTCACCACACAAAATCAGTCAAAAACTTTGGCTTTCTTCCTCAAATCTCTTCCTTTTCTTCCCCCAATCGATTCCTTCTTCTTCCTTCTTGATTTTCGGCCGAAATCACAACCCAAACACGACGCTCTGTTTTTTCAAAAACAGCCGTCACCCAGTTCGTCCAAAAATCAGTCCTTTCGTCCCTCCTATCGCCCGATTTTTATAAGCAATTCAAAAGAGTCCTTCTCCAATCCAATTCCTCCTTGAGATGAGCCCAAATCCATTTAAAAAAATCCGATCTTTTTTTGGTTTCTGTTTCAGTTCCCGATTTGAGCACGATTCCTCTGTCTAAATCACCGTTAAGTGTCTTTGTCACCGCCATTACCGCCGCTTCGAGTGCCGTCGGAATCCAGGCCGCCGCTATCGTCGTCGAAAAACCAGAGCCTTTCGAGTTCTGCCCTCGCCGGAATCCTCTGTCACGCTGGCGCTCGAGCAGAAGCTCGAGCACTGTCTCTTCTGTTCGACATCCGAGCCGATGGCTCGGATTGTTTTTTTTTTCTTTTTTCTTTTGCTTTCTTCTGAACCGGACCGGTTCATTTCAGTTTCTTTTTTTTTCTTTTTCTTTGATAAAACCCGTTGTATCAATCTCAACCGCCGGATTGAATCTGCACGTCCGTACTTTAATTTCACGCCCGTCTTCTCTTAAGTGACTCATCAACGGTTCAGATCTTCGATGCGTGTGATCTCAGCTCTTGGGTCATTTTGGTACTTTAAAACATGTCTAATGCGCTCGTCTGCCACCGATCTGCAATTCGCATTTTTAAACCTGCAATAACAAAACCAAACTAAAATTAGACGCATAATAAAAATATGATTCCTTAAATTCTTTAATGCATCTAAAATAGTTAATTAGAGTAAATTAATTATTAATCCCCTAATTACTATCCTAATCACAAATAACCCGTTTTATTCATATTTTATCATAAAAACTACACTAGCATATAGGTAAATAAGGCATATAAATGTGTATATTTTATGCTTATCACATGCCTTCTTTTCCTCGCCATTGCGGCGTAACCAGTCTGCTCGTGCCACAAGTCGGTCAGCACCGGCGCCGCGTCCATTGAAAATCATGACAGTTGTTTCATGTTTCATGTTTGACTCTAACTTTGGGAGTTGCACATCTTCCCTACAATCCACAACTCCTTTTATGTTGGAACCATGTGCACTATGTTTAAGTCCTATTCATACCCCAGTGGAGTGCCCTTTGGCCCATGAGTACCATGATTTTATAAGAAAATGTGTGAATGAGGCCCAAGGTCTTCATAGGTGGGAGGATCATCCTATTTCCCCTTCGGAGTAACCCAACCCTGGGCCCACTCTTCATCAGGCCCCTAGACAAGATTTCCTAAGCCCACAACTGCCTCACCACCCAGGCTCAGCTCCATTTGGCCAAACCAATAAGAGACCAACCTTAGAAGACCAAATGAGCAAAATATTATCCAACCAATCTGCCATCCTTATGGCCGTCACTGAGCTGACAACTGGATATAAGGAAATGACAATAGAGTTACGGACTATTTTGCGTGATCAAAAATTTGGAAATGAGGTTGGATGTATTGTAAAAAATGAGCAAGAAAGTGTGGAGATTAAAGAAGAAGTGGATGAATCGATAGGATCTACCTTTAAACCTCCTTCTATCTCTGAGGAGTCACAGTCTACGGCACTATTAACGGAACCTTATGTTCCCAAAGCACCATTCATACCATGTCTTGACGGATCTAACCATTTGCTTATTGAAGGTAACTGAGACTGTTTCATAGATTGTATATTTGATTCACTATTAGATGATGCTCTTCAACATGCGTTACTAGAAAAGGCCCCTATGGCCAAATTGGTTGATTTGGGAGAAGAGGAGCCCTTAATTTTAAAATTCTCTCATGACTTTTGCCCATGGCCAATGCAGAGACCCCTCTTTCCAATGCTTCCCCACTCACCACTGCACCCCTTCATTCTGCGATGTGCTCCATACTTAGGCAACAAGGATAGGAATGTGTGGGGCAATCATTTAATCGATCTGGGTTGATGACTTGAAGATCCGGGTCCTGCAAAACCTAAGCATGAATAAACCTATGCATGAGTCAGTATTATCCTAATCATGGATAATACTGGTTGGGAGTCATTGGCATGAGTCATTGCTAAACCTAAGCATCTTGAAGTCAAGCCTTACACAGTCATATTAAAAAAAAAATCTATGGTGTATTATCCTCTCACGTCTAGAATATTGGACCTGAAGGAGGCGCGCAGGCATTTGTGCTATCATGAACCATAAGATTACGATGACTATGTAGATTCTGATGTTCTTTGGTTAATGGGTCACATTGGATCTATGTGAAACAGAGATTTAGGTATGACTACAATGTTCTACACTTTTTACTATTTATATTATCATGCTATATTATATTTGAGCAGAAATTTTAAAGATGAAAGTGTGGAATAAAACCACTTACTTGAGGGCTTCTATATTCCCGTTGATTATAAACCAAGTATGTGTGGTTGATTTTCTTAAGCATTGTGGTTTGCATTTGTCGGGATAATAAGTTGATTGTTTTGCAATGTTTTAATTTTTGTTTTGTGTTTGTATTTAGGATAATTAGGTTAATAAACATGTTTGTGGGTAGCATGGCTGCAAACCCTCATGAGACACAACTCATCCTACTAGGGACACCTAGAGGTTTAACGGCTTGTTGCATGCGCTCAATGCAATCGTGTTGCCTACGAAAGTAACATTTATTTTTCTACTCTAGTCTCTTGTTTATTTTAGTTTATTTAGTTTTGTTTGTTTGATTTTGTTTTGTTTGATTTTGTTAGGGACAGCAAAATATAGGTTTGGGGGTGTGATCTATATATGAAATATGCATTTTATAAGCCCTTAAACTTATATTTATGTTAGTATTTGATTATATTTAGTGATACTTTAATATAGTTTTTGGTTTTTGTAGGAAAACAAGAATAAGATGCAGAAATGAGGTTAAAAATAACTCCAATGTTTGAATCTTCATAACTTCGTGTGCATATCTCTGATTGGACTGATTCAAACTTCATGATAAAGTTTAAGAAGTCAGCTTCTAACGCCACTGACCGCGTGCAATTTAGAGTAAAAAGTTATGACCATTAGAAAATCGGGCTGCATGAATAAACCGAGAGAACGATTGATCGTCCCCTATTGGCGATCGATCGCTGTGTGCGCAAAATCGGAAATTGACCTATTTTGACTTAGAATTAGAAAGGGTCTTTTATGTTTCCTTCCTAACCTTATAAATAGGCCTTAAAGGGAACGTGTAGAGCATTAGAGAACTTATTTTGGAGGCTAGAGCAAAGGAGAGAAGAAGAAGATGAAGAACATGATGATGGATTCTCTTCCAATGGAAGGCTAAACTCCTTTCCAAGGCTTCGATGAAACCCAAGAGACTGGTTGTATAGTTTCTTTTCTCTCATATTATGTTTTACTCTAGTTGGTGTATGACTCTTTATTATGCAATTAAAGTTAATTCATTGAAGTTTATTTTTTGTACTCGAGAGAGATAATAGTGAATTAATTGGATTTCAATCTGAAAGAGCACTTGCGTATCCGAAAGGAACGTGAGTAATCTAAAGTGTTATATACTAATAAAGTTTCATTGGTTTATACACGAGAGAGATAGATCAAAATTCTATGTTTTAATCATTTTATGTGTTACGTTTGAGAGGAGAGCACTATATTTTGAGTTGACAAGTGTATGTCCGAGAGAAATATGCTAGCCAATTATAAATCTTTATTCAAAAGAGAGAGAAACGATACACTAGTTTATTGTGGTGGATTCGAAGCCTTGGTCTCTTCCATATTGATTAAATCTCAGCTTAGTTTAGTTAAAGTTCACTACTTTCCTTAGAGTAATTATAAAACTGCACTTTTCTCTTGAATTTGGTAAATTATTTAACCGTCCATGAGGCTCGACAACCCTTTGATACTCGCTGTAGTACACAATTGCCTTGTGCACTTGCAAGGGTTTAATTATAAACGATCACAATACACTAGCATCATGTATGTTTTTAGTGAATAAATGCTTTTTAAACAGATAAGAAAAGCTTTCTTATTGTTTACAAAAGTGGTAAACTCTAGCAAAAATGTAAGAGCTAAAAGAAGTAATATGTCACGACCCGTATTTTAAAACTTTTGTTAAATCAGAGTGTAAGCGGAAAAAAATCGAGGATTATTCCTCCATATGATAATTCATTAGTTGAAATTTATCGATTAAGCATCTAGGCCGTGATAACTAGGGGTCACAATTATGGATACAAAACTATATATACATATAATATTACAAAATACAGAGTCGATTATACCAACGCAAGTCATCTATGTGCAAGTCTATAATCCAACTCAAAATACACTAGAAAATAGTTGGCGCTCATGCCTTATTACAAGGTTTTAAAAATACGGGCCGTGACAAGATGATCGAGAGTGAGGATGACTTGATAGCTTCAAAGTAGGCATCAATCTCCTTTATTTTCTAGTGTATTTTGAGTTGGACAAAAGACTTGCACATGGAGGATTTGCGTTGGTTTAATCGACTTTGCATCTGTAATATTATATTTATATATGATTTTTTATCTATATTTCTAAACCCCAATTATCACGGCTTAGATGCTTAGTCGATAAATTTCAACTAATAATTTATCGTATTCAGGAATAATCCTCTATTTTTTTCCGCTGATACTCTGATTTAACAAAGGTTTTAAAATACGGGTTACCACTTTCATATAGAGTTTTCCACTTTCATATACGATATAGAGTTTACCACTTTCATATACGATAAGAAAGCTTTTCTTATGTGTTAAAAAAACATTTCTTCACTAAAAACATACATGATCCTAGTGTATTGCATACATGAGAAAGCTCGTGACAAAACTTTAGTCAAACATGAAATAACTGTCATGATTTTGTAAATGGAAGCATTTCGTTATGCACATACAAATAAATCAGCTCAATTCGAATGATTCCTTTGGCCCAATAAGTTTGTATGAATACACCAATACTGATATATTTGCGATATTTTGGCGGTATATCATCGATACTGCATTTCTTGTCTATAAATTCAATAATTTACTTATAGAAGGTTCAACGTTGGCCAGATTAGTCAAAACTGCATGTTTAAGGTTAGTGTTGCGAATAGCCTTTAGTAATAACACTAAACATATAGATGACACATATAACGCAAATGTATGCACCAATACCTCTATAAGGAAGATTCCAATTATATTACATCATTTAACAAAGATATTTTTCCCCTTATAATAAAAAATGTCATTACAATAAAAAGAAAGATTAAATAAAATAAATGAAAAATAAAACAGACACCATTAAAAATTGCAAAGAAGCTAAAGTACATGTACCCCTCCGTAAGATTGTCCAGCTCCAATCTACAATCATTTGGCCTTCTAACATTTGAACCATCGACGACCCAAACCAAGCCATCTGTCCATTCAAAGTAACAAGACCTTTGATAGTTAATGGCCTTGATGAAAAAACAGAGAATTGGATTTATGACACACATTTATATGCAAAACAATGGTAGTCTTCCCATAATTATCAAAACCCAGTAAAGAAACTGAAAGATTAAAGCCATACACTCACACGAGAGATAGAGAGAGAGACCTACAACATTAGAATCCTCATTTCCATCCTTTTTCATCTTCTTGATTACGGTAAGTGATCGTTTAAATATTAAACTCTTGCAAGTGCACATGGCAATTATATTACATTGAGTATTTAAGTTTGTCGAACCTCAGGGACGGATGAATAATCTACCAAACTCAAGAGAAAAGTTGTAGTTTTGATTTAATCTACAAAAGCAGTAAACTTTAGCTAATTAAACGAGTTGTACTTATGCAGAAAAATACCAAGGTTTCAAATCCACCACGAAATAAACTAGCTTTATCATCTCTCTCTCTCTCTTTTATATAAATTCCTAGTGGATTAGCATATTCCTCTCGGACATATACTCGTCAATTCAAAATATCATGTACTCCTCTTGGACGTAACACATAAAGCAATTAAACCATGGAATTGTGTTCTATCTCTCTCGAGCATAGATCAATGAAACTTTATTAATATATAGCACCTTAGTTTACTTACATTCCTCTCGGACATGCAAGTATTCCTCGAATTGAAATTCACAAAAATTCACCATCGCCTCTCTCGAGCACAAAGAATAAATCTCAATAAACTAACATTGATTATATAATAAAGGTCCATACATCAACTAAAATAAAACTTTAAGATGATAGAAAGAAACAACAAAACCAATCTACTCGGGCTTCATCTATGCCTTGGAAAGAGATTTAGCCACACATTGGAAGAGAAACAAGCATCTTCAACTTCATCATCTTCTTCTCCTTTGCAGTAGCCGTCCCAAGTCTCCAAGACGTCCAAGATATCCCCAATACGTTCTCCCTTATGGCATATATATAGGGGTGAAGAAAAACCACGAAACCCCTTTTCCAATTCCGTCTCAAAATAGGTCTTGTTTTAAGTTTGCAAATACAGTGATTGAGCGCACTGTTCACCATTCGATCGCTTCCTGATCGATCACTACTTTCCTTTGTATTTTCCACTTCCACTGTTTCCTGCGATCGCTCGTGACTTTTTCTTCATCTGTCGATCGATTGCTTTGGGTGCCGATCGATCGCACACTGTGTAACCAAATCTCCAGTAGATACGATCGATTGACAAGGCAATGATCGATCGCATCTTTTGTTCGCGTCTTCTTTTGGGTCTGGTGATCGATCGCATAAGTCTGGTGATCGATTGGTTACTGTTCATTCGCCAAAATATTTTGTTTTTTTCTCTTCTTAAGCCAAAAAGAGTGTATGTTTTATTTTTCTACAAAAGATCAAAAACTCATTAAAACATCACTAAATTTAATCAAATACTAATATAAGCATAAGTTTAGGAGGTAATAAAATGCATAATACAAGTATATATCACACCCCAAACCTACATTTTGCTAGTCCCTTAGCAAAACAAAATCACACAAAACAATCTAAAGGAACTAAGTATAAAATTAAATGCCACTTTCGTAAGAAACACGATTGCATTGAGTGTATGCAATAAGCTGTTAAACCTCTAGGGACGGGTTTTGTCTCGTGAAGGTTTGCAGCCATGCTACCCGCAAACATGTAATTATCAAACTAACATAATTAATCCAAGTGAAAAAGAAAGCAAAATAAACACTACAAAATAAAAAAATTATATTATCCTTTCAAATGCACACCACAATGCTTAAGAAAAACAATCACACGTAATTGCATTTATAATCAACTGGAATATAGAAGCCCTCAAGTAAGTGGTTTTATTCTACACCTTCATCTTGAAAATTTTTGCTCAACATGGTATAACATGATAATGTAAATGGTAAAAGTGTAGAACATTGTAGCAATACACCCTAAATTTCTGTTTTGAACATATTCAGTGTAACCCATCAGTCAAAGCTCAAGTCCTCTAATGGATCCCAAACATCATTTAGGGTCTTTTTCATGAATGCGCCTTTACATGAGGCATATATTAGGGTTTTGTGTTGATCACACATACCCTCATGGAATCTCTGCACAAGTTGCCACTTGGGCACATCATGGTGTGGGCAAGACCGAAGTAGGGCTTTCATTCTTTCCCAGCTCTCATGGAATTGCTCATTGGGGAGCTGGGTGAATGTGATAATTTTATTCCTTATTTTGTTCGTTTGCCCCACAGGGAAGTATATTTTCAGGAATTCGGCTTGTAGTTCCTTCCAAGTGGTAATAGAGTATATTCTAGGGAGTGCAGCCACTCTTTGGCCTTGTCTTTCAGGGTGAAAGGGAACAACCTAAGGCAAACCTGGTCATCAGACAATGTAAGCTTAAAGGTAGTGTTGACTTCCAGGAAATTCTGCAGGTGCCTATAGGGGTTTTCATTCAGAAGGCCATGGTATGTGGGTAACATTTGGATGATGTTGAACTTAATATCAAAATTGGCTACATTGTCAGGTAAGAGGATGCAGGATGGGGAGGTATAGGCTGTCACGCCCCAAATTTCCAAGACCCAATTTACGCGAAAGCGTCAATCCAATGACGGTTATAGGGTAGGAAATCTGAGACGGACCGAATACTCGAGTCTACGCTTATCCCATTTAAATATTATGGGACTTGTAGGATCGTCATGACTTAAACAATATTTACTTACAAAAGGTAGAATAACTGAAAGAAAATCTAATTATCTATTACAACATCCGAAACACACTTAAATTGTTCAACAAAAAGCAATTGGCACGCAGGCCGCAAGTTCAAATATCAAAATATAGCAAAACATAAGAGACGAGTCTTCTAAGCTCCAACATCAAATCACGCCGTTGGATGCTATTACTTCAGCTCCGCTTTAATTCCTGCATCAGAGGATGCATGAGTATTTCATAGGAAATACCAGTAGGATACAAAAAATCTACACTGGAATAATAAGAGAAGACTCCAATAGGTAAAGATTAACAGACTCAGATTTAGCAAGGACTGAGTTCACTTACCAGAAACCATCTGTCATCTGAGACACATCAAGGTCAAGGAAAAATAACTCAAAGACTCCAAACTTTCATAGTGTAGTGAAGGTAATAAGCATCGGACATCTAAAGTGTCAAAGTACAATTTCTGCTCTCAAATCTTCATCAATACCAGAACATCCTAGAGGTTCTTCAGAGGAACCTGGCCATGCGTCTAGGGATGCTGGCCCCATCGGTGCTTACGGGCACAATGGGCGGAGATTGCAGACCTTCCGTAATGTCATACAATCTAAGCGCACGCTGTTGCCGTCATCGGCTGAACTACAGAGGTTCATCAAATCTGAGATCTCACAAGATCTAGCAATGGCTTATGAGCATACTATGATTCCGACTAAGAGCTCTCATAAATGCTACTTAGCGGAGAAACAATTCTTGGAAACGACTAGCCCTATTGTCAAAAGGCTTAGAACATGACTTTCTAAATTTCGACTCTTCGTAGGAGTGAAAAGCAAATGGCAGACTATATCCGAAACGACTCACTAAGAGTGTTAATATGAAATAGTCTGGAATCTCAAATGAGACCCGACTATAAAGAGACACATCACAAGGTTTTTCAAAAGTTCATATCTGCCGTCATCAAAGTCGTACCTAACCCTAGAATTGATAATTCCCGACTCAGAATAATTTGAATGACATGTCTAAGATAGACCACGTCAGAGACATCGAATACAGCTTCAAGTTTGAATACTCTTGAGTCATGAATAGACCAAGAGAAGAACACAAAGGACGATTATTATGAGACACTTCATTTGACTCTAAGACCCTTAATATACATTTAGGGTTACTGCTCTCAGTATCTAATAAATCATTTTATATATGATTTAAGTCTTAAATATCAACTTTAATTCAAACTCCTTAAGTTTATTTAGATTTTAAGTCTTTTAAATTCAGAAACTGTGTTCTGTCCAAAACAGAACAACTCTCTTTATCTGGTTACTGCGTTCTGTACAAATCGATTCAATCTATGAAATTTTTACCTTGAATAGCCTCAGATGTCTATTTTTCATATTGATAAACAACTTAATTTTCTGATTTCTGTATAATTAGTTATCATTTTTCGAATGAGGTCTGTCTGCTCAGGATTTCTCCTGGCCGAGACCAATTAACTTATGTTATACTTAATTTACTAATGCATAAACTTTAGTAACTCCTTATTAGCCTTTTTTTACTTTAATTTACTATTACTTAAGATTTTTATAGAGCCCTATTGGTTCTGAAAACTCAGCTTATGATTCAGCTTTTTCATAAACTTTACAACCCGATTACTAAGTTACTTTCTTATCTCATTATTGAAGTGATACTAGCATATAATCCCGGACAACATTAGAATTCGAGACATACTGACATTAAGTTGAACCATAACTGAAAACACAGAGAAAAGATCTTACAAGGAATAATCTCGTAGTTACATTATTCGATTACCTATTTAGTTGATATTTTTCAAGTAGTAATAGCTATAACAACTCATGTATAGATCATGAAATATAAGGCACGGAAATGCACCGAAGTGCCCAAAGATCAAATCTTCATTCAAGAAAGAGCATGAGTATGCATTGAATAGCATCATCACATGCGAATGGAATACGAGCATGATTTAACATAGAAATCCAAAACTAACTTTCGTTGGACAACATACGTAGAAATAATTGAGATGAGACACTAATGCTATTGAGTCATGAAACAAGAGGGAAATATCAATCTAGGTTCGGCATTACAAATTCTAGGTAAACACAACTTCAAGGCATCAACATTCAATCATACATTTCAACAATATCTTTATCAAAGAAGAAAAGTAGTGGAAAAAAGGCATCCTACTTGGTTGAAGATACCGTATTCTTCCCGAGCGCTCTTGACTCCGACAACGTCGCACCACCACCACGCCGGTCGACCTTGCTTGGACCGCCACGAACCACCGGAGATGGGTTGCCGCCGGTCGGAAAAGAAAGAGAGAGAGAGAGAGACGAGGAGGTGCTTGAATGGCTTAAGCACCCAAGCCAAAAACCGCCCCCCCCCCCCCTCTACTAGGCCCTATTTATAGATTTTCTAGTTGATTCACCACCCTTGATCATCCCCTCAAATCAGTGGCTCATATTGCATCAGAAAATTCCAGAATTTCCAACTTTCAAAGTGACTCTTGGGTTTACAAGAAATGAGTTAATTGGGTCAATTAGTGTTATCTTTCAACCACTTCCATTAACCCATCTCTCAACCACCTCCACTAAGGCCAACTCGACCCAAGCACAATTAGGTTAGGTTGTTTAGAATTTCCATTAATCACCACTTACCCACTTAGGTAATATCTAATTCATATTTTTGATTAATCTCAAATTAACTCTATTCCCAAAAATAAAACAAACTTCACATATACCTATCCAATATTCTTAGGTCAAATGAAGCCAAACCAACAAGCCACGCCAACCATGAATCCAATAAAATCTCCGATCAAGATCAATTCAAAAATCACAAATTTTATGGCGATCGATCGATTCTGGCGGGAACTTGAATTTTCAAAAGATTTTCAAAAACTTAAATAAATGCATACCTTTGAGCAAAGAAATTCCTCTTTAATTACTATAAAATTTACGGTCGTCACATCCTCCCCTCCTTAAAGAACATTTCGTCCTCGAAATGCCGAAAATCAAACATAAAAAAGTTGAGGGTAGGCTTTCTTCATCTCCTCTTCTGATTCCCATGTCATTTCCTCGGAGTGCTGGTTTTGCCACAGAACCTTCACCAAAGGAATAGTCTTTTTTCGTAGCACCTGATCCTTCTTGTCCAAAATCTTGATAGGTCTCATCGGAAAAGATAAATCTGCCTCTAGCTCCATTGTTGTATAGTCCAATACATGAGACTCATCCGGTACATACTTCCTTAGCATCGATACATGAAATGTATTGTGTACATCTGCCAGCTGTGGGGGTAAGGCCAATCTGTAGGCAACCGGCCCGACCCGCTCCAAGATCTCAAACGGTCCAACAAACCTCGGGCTCAGCTTCCCTTTCTTACCAAATCTCATAACTCCCTTTGATGGAGAAACTTTTAAGAGTACCTTGTCGCCTTCTTGAAACTCCAAATCTCGTCTTCGGTTATCTGCATAGCCCTTCTGTCTGCTCTGCGCTGTCTGTAATCTTTGTCGAATCTGCTTTACCTTCTCTGCACAATACTGTACCAAATCTGACTTCAACACTTGACTTTCTCCGACCTCTGTCCAGCACGTTGGCGATCTGCACGGTCTTCCGTAAAGAGCTTCAAATGGTGCCATTCCAATGCTAGAGTGATAGCTGTTGTTGTAGGCAAATTCAATCAATGGTAGATGGTCATCCCAGTTGCCCTTCCAGTCGATTGCACACGCTCGAAGCATGTCCTCTAAGGTTTGAATGGTTCTTTCTGACTGCCCATCGCTCTGTGGATGAAAAGCTGTGCTAAAATTGAGTTTAGTGCCCAGCGCTTCCTGAATTCCTTTCCACGTCCTGGATGTAAATCTTGGATCTCGATCTGACACAATCAATATCGGCGTACCATGCAATCTCACTATTTCCCTGATATACAACTCTGCTAAACTCTCCGGATTTTGCTTCCATCTTATTGGTAGAAAATGAGCCGTCTTAGACAATCGATCGACGATCACCCATATCGCATCCTTCTGTCTTTGAGTCTTCGGTAAGGCCACCACAAAATCCATTGTAATGTGGTCCCACTTCCATTGCGGAATCTCCAAAGGTTGTAACAATCCCGCTGGTCTCTGGTGTTCTGCCTTTACTTGCTGACAAGTCAAACATTTGGATACGAACTTTCCAATGTCTCGCTTCATTCCGTTCCACCAGAAGTTTCTCTTTAAATCTTGAAATAACTTGGTGCATCCTGGATGAATTGCATACTGTGAGCTGTGCGCTTCTCGAAGAAGTTCTTGTCTCAATTCCGCATCTTTCGGCATGACCAATCTTCCTTGAAATAAGATACTCCCGTCAGCTCCTTTTGTGAAATTTGGCTTTTCCAGCAGCTTTTGCATATGAGGGTTACTCTTCTGCGCTTCCAGCACCTTCTCATAGATTGACGATCTCACCGAGATGTTTCCCAGAAATGAAGTTCTCTGAGTAGTTGGCCATTCCAGATTATACTTTCCCAAATCTTCCATCATACGCCATTCTTGCACCATCATATGCGCCATGGTTCCTGTCTTTCTACTTAGCGCATCTGCGACCACATTCGCCTTCCCTGGATGATAGTGAATGGAGAAGTCATAGTCCTTCAAATACTCCCACCATCGTCTCTGTCTCATATTCAAATCCTTCTGAGAGAAGATATACTTCAGACTCTTGTGATCTGTGAATACTTCAAAGGTTTCACCATAAAGATAGTGCCTCCAAATCTTTAAAGCAAACACGACCGCCGCCAGCTCCAAATCGTGAGTTGGATAATTCTGCTTATGGATCTTCAGCTGTCTCGATGCATACACCACTACATGTCCGTTCTGCATCAATACGCAACCCAGACCGCATTTCGACGCATCGCTATAGATGACGAACCCTCCTGATCCTGATGGAAGTTTCAGAATCGGTGCAGAAGTCAGTCTCCTCTTCAGCTCCTGGAAACTCTTTTCACAATCAGCATTCCAGTTGAACTTCACTCCCTTTCTTGTTAACTTGGTCATTGGCAAGGCTAAGCTGGAGAATCCTTCGATAAATCTTCGGTAATAACCTGCCAATCCCAAAAAGCTTCTGATCTCAGTCACGCTCTTTGGTTGCTCCCAATGAAGAATCGCTTCTACTTTTGTTGGATCCACTGAGACTCCATCCTTTGATATAACATGACCCAAGAAGTTAACCTTGTCCAACCAAAACTCGCACTTGCAATACTTGGCATACAATTGATTCTCTCGCAGAATTTGCAACACTTGCGCCAAATGCCTTTTGTGCTCCTCCTGATTTGTAGAGTAGACCAATATATCATCCACGAACACAATCACGAACTGATCCAACAACACCTTAAAGATTCTGTTCATCAAATCCATAAATGCTGCAGGGGCATTGGTCAGACCAAACGGCATCACTAAGAATTCACAATGTCCGTATCTGGTTATGAATGCTGTCTTTGAAATATCTTCTTCCTTGATCCTTAATTGATGGTATCCTGACCTCAAATCGATTCTTGAGAAAACTTTCCCTGACTGCAGTTGATCAAACAAGTCGTCGATCCTTGGTAACGGATACTTGTTCTTTATGGTTACTTGGTTCAGCATCCGGTAATCAATACATAACCTCATAGATCCATCTTTCTTCTTCACGAACAAGACTGGTGCTCCCCATGGTGACACACTTGGACGAATCAACCGTTTATCCAGTAACTCCTGAAATTGTTCCTTCAATTCCTTCAACTCAGCAGGTGCCATCCGATACGGTGCCTTCGATATAGGTGCTGTCCCTGGTATCAGGTCTATAGTGAAGTCAACATCCCGTCTTGGTGGCAAACCAGGCAACTCCTCCGGAAAGACATCGATAAATTCGTTTACTACCTCAATTTCTTCTATACTAGGGGTAGTTTTCTCGACTGATAGAATAGTCGCTAAAAAGGCTTTACAACATTTAGCTACTAGCTTCTGCACTTTCATTGCAGAAATTAGACGATTATCTTTTCTCACTCGAATACCCTGGAACAACAGTTCTCTCTTCCCTGAGATTCTAAAGTAAACTCTCTTCTTACTACAATCTACTGTAGCACCAAACTTAGCAAACCAATCCATACCGAGAATAACATCAAAATCAACCATATCAAGCAACACCAAATTAGCATGCAATACCACACCATCAATCACGACAGAAGATCCTTCCAGATACTTAGTAGCCACGACTGAGTCTCCGACAGGAGTAGAAATAGAGAGATCACACTCTAGTCTAGAAGGTTGCCGCTCTAGACTCACAGCAAACATCACAGAAATAAAGGATTTTGACGATCCTGGATCAATCAAAACCCTAGCCAGTATATCCAAAACAAGAAGAGTACCTTCGATCACGTCATCCGAAGCGTGAGCCTCTTCTGCCGAGGTCAAAGCGAAGACTCTAGCTTGGCCCATCTTGCTGGTCTCCCCTCCTGGCTTCAAGTTACGGTTGGGGCAATGCGGCGAGATGTGTCCGACTTCGTTGCAGCTGTAGCATCTCTGAGTGTCTTTTGGACACGGCTTCCCTGCATGCGACTGCTGTCCACAGAATCTGCACCTGCCTCCGGCATCCGAACCATTACCACTCTGGGGCTGTCGGTAAGGAACTACTGCGTTACCCTGACCATTGCCGCGATTCCCTTGAGGTTGGTACTTCTGTCGCTTAGCCTGACGATTGTTGAATCTGCCACCACTCCCAAAACGCTTAAAACCAGAGTTCTTGGAGTTGTTTTCCGAACCTTTGCTAGATCCACTTTTACGCTCCTGAGTCCTCTTGTAATCATCCTCCAGTATTGAAGCTAATTCCACAGCTTTGGCCATCGTGGTTGGCTGTGAAACCAGTACCTTAGATCTTAAGCCATCGCGCAAACCATCCACAAATCTTCTTGCTTTAACCAACTCATTTGGACATGCATCTGATGCAAATCGTTGAAGCTGCTCGAACTTTGTCTCATACTGAAGAACAGACATGGATCCTTGGACTAGTTCCAGAAATTCCTTCTCCTTTCTGCGCTGAATATGCGGAGGAAAATACTTTTTGTTGAAGACTTCTTTAAATTCTGTCCATGAAATCTCTTGCCCTGCTTCAAAGTTATTACATTCCGCCGATTCCCACCAAAACACAACTTCGCCGACAAAGAGATATGTCGCGAACACGACTCGTTCCTCTTCTGGAACCTTCATTCCTTTGAATAATCGTTCCACCTCAACTATCCAACGCTCCGCTTTCTCCGGGTTATCTTCTCCAGAAAAAGCTGGTCCCGCTCTTTTAAACCTCTCTAGTGTTGGTGCCTTCACCTTAGGTGTACTGCTGCTGCTTCCACCATTCCTCAGTTCCCTTGCCAATTCTCTTACTATGTCCGTCAGATTCTGGCTAGATGCCTCCTCCTGTGAGGAATTTGGCACAGTACCCGATCGCTTTCCTCGATTTCCAGTCGTCGCCATCTCAGAAAATCAACAGCCAAGGGAAGAAGGAGAATTAGAACTTAACACCAATGTTTCATTTTAATTCATCCTCCAATCCAAGACTCCTAATCGCAAAATCGCAAACACAAAACGGAACACACAAGGCAAACACCACAAACAAGAGGAAAGAAAACTTTTATTAATTCCACTTAGAGATTACACCTAAGCCCTGGAAGAACAGGGTTACTCAAGATTCTACTCAATTTAAAGATTCCTATTCGAGTCCCTGAACACCACATCTTAGAGGTACTCGTCCAAAATTGCTAAGGACACATGCATAGGTGCAAACACTAGGTGTCCCGCATACCAATCTATCTCCCAATCAGTCATGTGAGGCCACCTATAACCTAGGGATTTGAACCTAAGATACAGCTCATAGAAAAGATCTGGGTCATCCTTTGCACGTACATAAACTGGGTGCTCTAAGACTTTCCGAAACTCCTGGAGTATCACGACCACATGCTCCTCTTCAGGGTCCTCCTCCGGGTCTTCTTCCGGATCTTTCTCTGGGTCTTCCTCCGGATCCTCTTCCGGATCTTCCTCTGGGTCCACCTCATCTGGATCTTCTTCTACATCAATCAAGTAAGGCTCTTCCTCCGTTCCGAGACCCATGTTCTCCAGTTTCCAGTTTGCCAACCATTGACGAGCTGCCTCCTGCTGGTCCTTCTCGTAAGTCTGTCCGCTACGCGTTAACACCATAGCCTAATGAAAAGGGTTTATTAGTTTCTAGGTTCTCTCTTTCTAAGGTTTCAAATTCTTACACAAAGTTATCCTAATCTTTGTACAGTAAACAATTATTTAAGTCATTATGAAGCTCTGATACCAAGCTGTCACGCCCCAAATTTCCAAGACCCAATTTACGCGGAAGCGTCAATCCAATGACGGTTATAGGGTAGGAAACATGAGACGGACCGAATACTCGATTCTACGCTTATCCCATTTAAATATTATGGGACTTGCAGGATCGTCATGACTTAAACAATATTTACTTACAAAAGGTAGAATAACTGAAAGAAAATCTAATTATCTATTACAATATCCGAAACACACTTAAATTGTTCAACAAAAAGCAATTGGCACGCAGGCCGCAAGTTCAAATATCAAAATATAGCAAAACATAAGAAACGAGTCTTCTAAGCTCCAACATCAAATCACGCCGTTGGATGCTATTACTTCAGCTCCGCTTTAATTTCTGCATCAGAGGATGCGTGAGTATTTCATAGGAAATACCCAGTAGGATATAGAAAACCCACACTGGAATAATAAGAGAAGACTCCAATAGGTAAAGATTAACAGACTCAGATTTAGCAAGGACTGAGTTCACTTACCAGAAACCATCTGTCATCTGAGACACATCAAGGTCAAGGAAAAATAACTCAAAGACTCCAAACTTTCATAGTGTAGTGAAGGTAATAAGCATCGGACATCTAAAGTGTCAAAGTACAATTTCTGCTCTCAAATCTTCATCAATACCAGAACATCCCAGAGGTTCTTCAGAGGAACCTGGCCATGCGTCTAGGGATGCTGGCCCCATCGGTGCTTACGGGCACAATGGGCGGAGATTGCAGACCTTCCGTAATGTCATACAATCTAAGCGCACGCGGTTGCCGTCATCGGCTGAACTACAGAGGTTCATCAAATCTGAGATCTCACAAGATCTAGCAATGGCTTATGAGCATACTATGATTCCGACTAAGAGCTCTCATAAATGCTACTTAGCGGAGAAACAATTCTTGGAAACGACTAGCCCTATTGTCAAAAGGCTTAGAACAGGACTTTCTAAATTTCGACTCTTCGTAGGAGTGAAAAGCAAATGGCAGACTATATCCGAAACGACTCACTAAGAGTGTTAATATGAAATAGTCTGGAATCTCAAATGAGACCCGACTATAAAGAGACACATCACAAGGTTTTTCAAAAGTTCATATCTGCCGTCATCAAAGTCGTACCTAACCCTAGAATTGATAATTCCCGACTCAGAATAATTTGAATGACATGTCCAAGATAGACCACGTCAGAGACATCGAATACAGCTTCAAGTTTGAATACTCTTGAGTCATGAATAGACCAAGAGAAGAACACAAAGGACGATTATTATGAGACACTTCATTTGACTCTAAGACCCTTAATATACATTTAGGGTTACTGCTCTCAGTATCTAATAAATTATTTTATATATGATTTAAGTCTTAAATATCAACTTTAATTCAAACTCCTTTAGTTCATTTAGATTTTAAGTCTTTTAAATTCAGAAACTGTGTTCTGTCCAAAACAGAACAGCTCTCTTTATCTGGTTACTGCGTTCTGTACAAATCAATTCAATCTATGAAATTTTTACCTTGAATAGCCTCGAATGTCTATTTTTCAGATTGATAAACAACTTAATTTTATGATTTCTGTATAATTAGTTATCATTTTTCGAATGAGGTCTGTCTGCGCAAGATTTCTCCTGGCCGAGACCAATTAACTTATGTTATACTTAATTTACTAATGCATAAACTTTAGTAACTCCTTATTAGCCTTTTTTTACTTTAATTTACTATTACTTAAGATTTTTATAGAGCCCTATTGGTTCTGAAAACTCAGCTTATGATTCAGCTTTTTCATAAACTTTACAACCCGATTACTAAGTTACTTTCTTATCTCATTATTGAAGTGATACTAGCATATAATCCTGGACTACATTAGAATTCGAGACATACTGACATTAAGTTGAACCATAACTGAAAACACAGAGAAAAGATCTTACAAGGAATAACCTCGTAGTTACATTATTCGATTACCTATTTAGTTGATATTTTTCAAGTAGTAATAGCTATAACAACTCATGTATAGATCATGAAATATAAGACACGGAAATGCACCGAAGTGCCCAAAGATCAAATCTTTATTCAAGAAAGAGCATGAGTATGCATTGAATAGTATCATCACATGCGAATGGAATACGAGCATGATTTAACATAGAAATCCAAAACTAACTTTCGTTGGACAACATACGTAGAAATAATTGAGATGAGACACTAATGCTATTGAGTCATGAAACAAGAGGGAAATATCAATCTAGGTTCGGCATTACAAATTCTAGGTAAACACAACTTCAAGGCATCAACATTCAATCATACATTTCAACAATATCTTTATCAAAGAAGAAAAGTAGTGGAAAAAAGGCATCCTACTTGGTTGAAGATACCGTATTCTTCCCGAGCGCTCTTGACTCCGACAACGTCACACCACCACCACGCCGGTCGACCTTGCTTGGACCGCCACGAACCACCGGAGATGGGTTGTCGCCGGTCGGAAAAGAAAGAGAGAGAGAGAGACTAGGAGGTGCTTGAATGGCTTAAGCACCCAAGCCAACCCCCCCCCCCCCCCCCCCTACTAGGCCCTATTTATAGATTTTTCTAGTTGATTCACCACCCTTGATCATCCCCTCAAATCAGTGGCTCATATTGCATCAGAAAATTCCAGAATTTTCAACTTTCAAAGTGACTCTTGGGTTTACAGGAAATGAGTTAATGGGGTCAATTAGTGTTATCTTTCAACCACTTTCGTTAACCCATCTCTCAACCCCTCCACTAAGGCCAACTCGACCCAAGCACAATTAGGTTAGGTTGTTTAGAATTTCCATTAATCACCACTTACCCACTTAGGTAATATCTAATTTATATTTTTGATTAATCTCAAATTAACTCTATTCCCAAAAATAAAACAAACTTCACATATACCTATCCAATATTCTTAGGTCAAATGAAGTCAAACCAACAAGCCACGCTAACCATGAATCAAATAAAATCTCCGATCAAGATCAATTCAAAAATCATAAATTTTATGGCGATCGATCGATTCTGGTGGGAACTTGAATTTTCAAAAGATTTTCGAAAACTTAAATAAATGCATACCTTTGAGCAAAGAAATTCCTCTTTAATTACTATAAAATTTACGGTCGTCACATAGGCTGTGGGACAGTAGTAGTCCTGTAAGGTACGGGCATGGGGTACTACCAGATGTTGGTTAAGGTCATTCCCACCCCCAAGGTTCATATTGTCAGCTATGGAATGGATTTCAGGGATCAAGTTTCTATGAGTTCGGCGAATTCTAGACATGCGCTCAGGATCAGGATCAAAGGCGAGGTCAGGGTTCAGGGAATGACAACCATGCATGCATAATCACACATAAAAGCAAAACCTGTAGCAGTCCTAAAATCCATAACTAGCACACATCAATCTAGATATCCACAACTAGCAACCTAATAGCCACAACTAGCACGAGCAGGCAGTCACAGAAAAGAAAGGAAAAACACCCAACACTCAATTAAACTACAAAGAAAGGATAAGAGAATGCAAACAAGGGGAAGGGGTGGCCCTTCCAACGTTGGCAAAAATTCCATGTCTTCTCTTACTCCTGCACAAAAAGCAAATGCAATCAACTACGGATATAGAAACTAAATTTAAACTAATGAAACTAATCTAACTACGCTAAGAATTTGGCAAACTATTGGCTTCCGTCCCCGGCAAAGGCACGAAAAACTTGATCGTAATATTAAACCCTTGCAAGTGCACAAGGAAATTGTATTACAGTGAGTATTTAAGGTTGTCGAACCTCAGGGACGGATGAATAATCTAGCACGAAATAAACTAGCTTTATCATCTCTTTCTCTTTTTTATATAAATTCCTAGTTGATTAATTAGCATATTCTTCTCGGACATATACTCGTCAATTCAAAATATCATGCACTCCTCTCTGACGTAACACATAAAGCAATTAAACCATGGAATTGTGTTCTATCTCTCTCGAGCATAGATCAATGAAACTTTATTAATATATAACACCTTAGTCTACTTACATTCATCTCGGACACGTAAGTATTCTTCGGATTGAAATTCACAAGAATTCACCATCGCCTCTCTCAAGCACAAAGAATAAATATCAATAAACTAACATTGATTATATAATTAAGGTTCATACATCAACTAAGATAAAACTTTAAGATGAGAGAAAGAAATAACAAAACCAATCTACTCGGGCTTCATCTATGCCTTGGAAAGAGATTTAGCTGCGCATAGGAAGAGAAACAAGCATCTTCAACTTCATCATCTTCTTCTCATTTACAGTAGCCGTCACAAAAGCTCTCCTCCCAAGTCTCCAAGACGTCTAAGATATCCCCAATACGTTCTCCCTTAATGCATATATATAGGGGTGAATAAAAACCATGAAACCCCCTTCTAATTCCATCTCAAAATAGGTCTTGTTTTAAGTTTACGAATATAGCGATCGATTGCACTATTCACAGTGTGATCGCTTCCCGATCGATCACTACTTTCCTTCGTATTTTCCACTTCCACTGTTTCCTGCGATCGTTTGTGACTTTTAATTCATCTGCCGATCGATCGCTTTGGGTGTCGATCGATTGCAAACTATGTAACCAAAACTCCAGTAGATACAATCGATCGATAAGGTAATGATCGATTGCATCCTTTGTTCGCATCTTCTTTTGGGTCTGGCAATCGATCGCGTAAGTCTAACGAACGATCGGTTACTGTTCATTCGCCAAAATATTTTATTTTTTTCTCTTCTTAAGCCAAAAAGAGAGTATGTCTTATTTTCCTACAAAAGATCAAAAACTCATTAAAACATTACTAACTCTAATCAAATAATAATATAAACATAAATTTAAAAGCTAATAAAATGCATAATTCAAGTATATATCAGTAAGAAGTCCCTTTGCACAACTAGTGTTCAACTCCTAAAAAATGGAAATAAGCTCAACATGGGAAGCAGGAATCCAAGGGTAGAAAATATAGTTCTGCTGAGTCCACTCTTGAAAAACTAATGCAAATATTAATATGGGATCCAGGGTTTGTTACATCAACCTCAAATGACAGCTTTCAGCCAACCCTCAGCCATAGCTCACCATTTCCGAAAAGGGTAAACTGACCTACAATTCATAGTTCATTGCGAAAGAACATAATTGCGAAAATCCATATAACACCCATGACCCAAATTTGTGTAGTTAACATAACGGATAATGCTGAGATTGTTTAGTTTGACATTTTCTCACACAGTTTCAACATCACAAGCTAATTAACGCATTGACTCCCATGAATTTTGGTTGAAAATGATTGAAAGCAATCAAGATGACAACTAAAACCAGCGGCTTTTTACACGATATTATTAGAACTTCATAATAGCTTAAAAGATGGGAACATGCAAAAAAATTGATGTTAAATAAAAATACTCCAATTTTTTATTTATAGTTCAGTCATTACCACGTCTGTCATTACTACTCCAGCATAAGGAGGTTTGACATGCTGAAGTAGTAATGACTGACGTGGGAGGTGAGCACGATCGGAACCATCCAGCATGTCAACCTCGTCCGCCTTCGCGGCTTCAGCTCCGAAGGCGCCAACCGGCTCCTCGTCTACGATTACATGCTCAAGAGTTCTATCGATCGACTCTCACTTGTTCCACAAGGAGGCAGCCGAGGTGCTCCACTGGAACACAAGATACCAGATTGCCCTGGGCACGGCGAGAGGTCTGACATATCTGCACGAGAAGTGCAGAGAATGCAACATCCATTGCGACATCAAGCCGGAGAACATCCTGCTGGATGAAGCGTTCTGCCCCAAGGTGGCAGATTTCGGGCTGGCCAAGCTTATGGGTCGTGAGTTCAGCCGGGTTCTGACCACATGAATGCGTGGGACACGAGGCTATCTAGCGCCTGAGTGGATCTCCAACCTAGACATCACGACCACGGAGAATGTGTACAGCTATGGGATGAATATGTATATATATATATATATATATATAAATGAGATCGCTCTCATATAGCTTATATGAGGCCACTTTAAATCGTAGCCCTTGGATCTTGATCTAATGGCTACAAATAGCCATAATGATCTCACCCACTCCCTGATGTGACACACTCAATTACCCACTGATTTGATATCCATCCTCCGATCGGAATTAAACGGCTATAAAGATTGGCCTCATGCTCCTTATATGAGAACGATCTCATGTAAACCCTATATATCTGGGAGGCCATGGCAACCTTGAGCTGAAGTTTGGCCTGAGAGGATCGGGGAAATGGGTACAGGGAGAGGCTGACGGGGGGCGGCTGTTGTCACCCAACAGGTAGGCTGGACTTTAATACATTTTTTGACACACACAGAATTCAACGTGAGACTCGCTCTCCCCAAATCTGAGGGGGAAAGGAGCAGGCGCAGTAGTTTGACACAACAAAACCATGCAAACGAAAAACAGCAAAGAAAGAGGGAGGAGAGACGAGGAGAGAGCGCCGCCTCTCCCTCCCCACCCACGAGGCCCTAACAACACAAAACCCAGAGAGAGATAGCCCTACGTTGTGGAGAGAGGACACATCATATTAGGAAACCTTATTATTAGCAAAAAGCTGGACCTGCCTGCTGCATGTGTATTAAACGAGGGCGCCGCCCCTACGTCCCTTGCCTTTTTGTCTTGTGCACTAAAGAGGCCCCTTTGTGTTCTACTAAAGGAGGAGGACCTTTGCCTCAAGGGAGAGAGAAGAGGTGTCATGATGAGTTTGTAATATTTACGTAGAAACATAGTGTGTGTATCCTCGTCTTGCCTTCTCTCTTCCGGGGATCTCCGAACTCTTCCCACCATGGCTGACAAGGCCAAGCATCTTGAAGGGATCAAGAACGAGACTGTTGATCTTGTATGTCCTGTAGATCAATTTCATGGTTTCATTTCTCGTTTATTCTTTTTTTTAATTTGTTGATCGTGGTTTTTTTCTTCTTTTGGATGTGACCATTGATCTTGTGTATTCAGTCTTACATTTCTTATATCTAGTTCTATCTTCTCCTTTTTCAGTTTGATATGTTTGTTTGTATACAATTTGCTTTCATGCTTTTTTTGTTAATTTCATTGAAGCTCATGAAGGGGCATCTAGAAATGTTTTTTGCTCGGTCATTTCTAGATGTTTTTGGAAGCCAAAAAAAATATAACCTAGTTTATTTTTCTATTTCTGGTTTTATCTCTTTTGATTAGTAGATTTATCATTTTATTTATGTATAATTTTTTTCATGGTTATTTTTCTTGTTGATCTGATTGTTTTATTTGATAAAGCTGAAGAAGGCCAACACTAGTGTTTTGGAAAGGCAAATAAGAAAAATCAATCTAATCTTTCTTTCTTAGATCTGTAATTAGCCTATGTTTTGCAAAATTTTTGGATAATTGAAAATATTATTGATATGTTTTTTGCAATATTGTCATTTTGTTTATGTACGACTTGTTTTCATGGATATTGTTTGGGGATCAGATTGTCCTAAATATCAAATGAAGCTCAATAATTATTTTATAGACTACTTTTCCATTTTGTAAATTTTTCATGTTTTTTCTAGGGAGTTGAGCTTGTTCTTCCCTACTTGGGTTTCAAAAATGTATTTACAGATCCAAAAGAAAAAAAAATCTCAAGAAGATCATCACAAATGTTTGGAAAATAAAAGAAAACTCAATTTAGTTTAACATTTTGTTTACAATATTCTCTCATGGTTTTCTCTCTTCTGATCTGTTTGTTTTTATTATCCAAAAAAAATCTTTATTTCTTCTTTAATATCACTAGTATCCTATATATATATATATATATATATATATATATATATAATAAGTAATTCTACATATTCTGTACAATTTGCTTCCATGTTTGTTATGGATCTGATTGTTTGATTTAATTTCAATGGGAATAAACAGGAGCGGATCCCTGTGGAAGAAGTGTTTGAGCAGTTGAAATGCACAAGGGAGGGTCTGACCACCGAGGAGGGGACCCTGAGGCTGCAGATCTTTGGCCCCAACAAGCTGGAGGAGAAAAAGGAGAGCAAAGTCCTCAAGTTCTTGGGCTTCATGTGGAATCCGCTCTCATGGGTCATGGAATCTGCTGCTCTCATGGCCATTGGATTGGCTAATGGCGGGGTAATCTCCCTTTCTTTAACAAACCCTAATTTGGTACACCGATGAAGAAACCCCAACATGGTATTTACAAAATTTATTCAATGTTCAGGGAAAGCCACCAGATTGGCCAGATTTCGTTGGCATCATTGTTCTCCTCATCATCAACTCAACTATTAGCTTCATTGAAGAGAACAATGCAGGAAATGCAGCTGCTGCCCTCATGGCTGGCCTTGCTCCCAAGACTAAGGTATATTCGTATAAGGCTGCATGCATGTCAGGACCATAATATCATGAATCTATCAAAATTGTTAATTTGAATTTTTTATGGTTATTTGAATGTAGGTCATGAGAGATGGAAGGTGGTCCGAGCAGGAGGCTGCGATCCTTGTTCCGGGGGACATTATCAGCATCAAGCTTGGAGACATTGTGCCAGCGGATGCCCGATTGTTGGAAGGCGATGCACTAAAGATCGACCAATCGGCACTCACTGGTGAGTCCCTTCCGGTGACCCGACACCCTGGAGATGAGGTCTTCTCTGGTTCCACCTGCAAGCAAGGAGAGATTCAGGCCATTGTCATTGCCACCGGCGTGCACACCTTCTTTGGCAAGGCAGCCCACCTTGTGGATAGCACCAACCAAGTTGGTCACTTCCAAAAGGTCCAATACCACGTCTCATGTGTTACTTCATTGTCAGATCTGGTATTCTTGTATGATTTTTATAATGATGGGTTTCTATGCGATTGTAACAAGAGAAAAACTAGAATTAAAGTCATCAATCTGTATAATATCTTTTTTTCTTATGATGAATTTGTTTTCGGTTACTTTTTCCTGCCATAAGTTGAAAAAAAAGGAGACATTTTTGTAGTCAATAATTTAGTTAAATGTATGTGTATATGATCGAACAACTGATCTAAACTAAATTAAGCTACTGAATCTGTATATTTTTCTTGTATCATTGATCATTCATTATGGACAAGCTCAAATGCTAATATTTCTTTTCTGACTGTAAGTTAATCGCTAATGTGATTTTCCTTTGTGCAGGTGCTAACAGCCATTGGAAACTTCTGCATTTGTTCCATTGCATTGGGCATGATTGTAGAGATTGTGGTCATGTACCCTATCCAGCACAGGAGATACAGAGATGGAATTGACAACTTGTTGGTGCTGCTCATTGGAGGAATTCCCATTGCAATGCCCACAGTGCTGTCAGTCACCATGGCTATTGGGTCCCACAGGCTGTCTAAGCAAGGAGCCATCACCAAGAGAATGACGGCTATTGAGGAGATGGCTGGAATGGATGTGTTATGCAGTGACAAGACTGGGACCCTCACCCTTAACAAGCTTACAGTTGACAAGACCATGATTGAGGTGGATCAATTTTGTACTATGTGATGGATTTGGTGAATGCTTGATTTTCCTTCTATAAAAATTGGTTTTGCCATTTTGTAGGTTTTTGTGAAGGACATGGACAAGGACACTGTGGTTCTTTTGGCAGCTAGGGCATCCAGGGTGGAGAACCAGGATGCAATTGATGCATGCATTGTTGGAATGTTAGCTGACCCCAGGGAGGTAATATTTGAATCGAAATGCCTAATTTGATTGACAATTGGATGTACATTCCTATGGATTGGGAGTATTTTACTCAGGTTTGAAGGGAAATTAGGTTGATTAGGGATCGTAAAGTTAGAATCTGGTTGTAGGATTTCAGCCTTATGTGAACCGAGTCAGGCATCACCTAGATTTTGGTTTGATTTCTCATCCTTGGGCATTTGGTTTCTATGATGGGCAGGCAAGAGCAGATATCAAAGAAGTTCACTTCTTTCCCTTCAACCCAGTAGACAAACGCACAGCCATCACCTACATTGATCCTGATGGTACATGGCATCGTACTAGCAAGGGTGCACCAGAACAGGTTAGTTTAATATCTCCACTTTCCTTATTCATTGTCATTCCACTATGTTATTCTATCTATAGACAAAAATACTTAGACATAATTTTGTTGGTATCTCCTGTCTCCTTCTTATGTGTATTAGATTGTGGAGCTGTGCAATTGTAGAGAGGATGTTAAGAGGAAAGTCCATGCCATCATTGACAAGTTTGCAGAACGTGGCCTCCGCTCTTTGGGCGTTGCTAGACAGGTGCCCTAAATTTTGTAAAAATCCTCATTTTGTTATTGACTTGCAATTCACACATTTCTCTATCTATTGGCCATGTTTCTAGGTTTTGTTTCGTTTATGGGTTTACAATTAATGTTGTGGAAGTGTTAGATAAATAAACAACAATAGGTTGCCTTTTTTTTTGGTTTGCAATTTATTATAAGGATGCACTAAGGTAAAAACTTTTAGGTTCTTGTATCTAGTGACCAGTGCTATGTTGCATTTCCTTCCAATTGATTATGTGGAAACATTTAGGGTTTCATCATACATCTCCTAAGTCCTCCTATCTACATATTATACAAAATTAATTTATTGTATGATTGTCTCTAATAATATAATTCTTTGATTATATATATTTCATTGTCTGATTGATTGATTAATCTGGATGTATAGACGGTGCCTGAGGCCAACAAGGAGAGCTCCGGCGGGCCATGGCAGTTTGTTGGGCTTCTGCCTCTCTTTGACCCTCCCAGGCACGACAGCGCAGAGACCATCCAGCGGGCCCTCAACCTCGGCGTGAACGTCAAGATGATTACCGGCGACCAGCTCGCCATCGCCAAGGAAACCGGCCGCCGTCTCGGCATGGGCACCAACATGTATCCTTCCTCCTCCCTCCTCAGCCAGGGGGGGCACAAGGACGAGTCCGTTGCCAATGCCAGCCTCCCTGTTGATGAGCTCATCGAGATGGCAGACGGCTTCGCCGGAGTCTTCCCCGAGCACAAGTACGAGATCGTCAAGCGGCTACAAGAGCGCAAACACATCTGCGGCATGACCGGCGATGGCGTAAATGACGCCCCCGCCCTCAAGCGCGCTGACATTGGAATTGCTGTAGACGATGCCACCGACGCTGCTCGCAGCGCCTCCGACATCGTGCTCACCGAGCCGGGGCTCAGTGTCATCGTTAGCGCTGTCCTCACCAGCCGCGCCATCTTCCAAAGAATGAAGAATTACACCATTTACGCTGTGTCGATCACAATTAGGATTGTCCTTGGATTCATGCTCATTGCCCTCATCTGGAAGTTCGATTTCTCGCCCTTCATGGTGCTCATCATCGCTGTCCTCAACGACGGCACGATCATGACCATCTCCAAGGACAGGGTGAAACCTTCTCCGATGCCGGATTCATGGAAGCTGAGGGAGATCTTCGCCACTGGTGTGGTTCTAGGCACCTACATGGCTGTGATGACCGTTGTCTTCTTTTGGGCTGCTAATGAAACCAACTTCTTCACTGTAAGTAACCATTGATAAACATTGCAATCATCATCTATTCATAGTGATCCAATACCCAAATTAAATGAGTTGGGAATTGATTATACCATTTCATGCAATTTTAGGTTTTTATATGCCAACTTTTTACAAAATAAATCATGGTTAGATGGAAGGAAAATCATTTTTATTTGTATCTTAACATTGAAAATAACAATGTTCGCGAAGAAATTAAAATCCTTTTTTGGCAGCATTTTTTCTTTTTGCAAGTAAATCAGCTTGCTTTTAGGTTGATTTGTTATCTTAGAATTGAACAGATTTATGAAAGAGGACTTTTAAGTTGTTGGATCTTGTTGCAGAATGTTTTTGGTGTAAGATCGCTGAAGCACAATAACTACGAGCTAACATCGGCATTGTACTTGCAAGTGAGCATTATCAGCCAGGCTCTCATCTTTGTCACCCGCTCCCGGAGCTGGTCCTTCGTCGAGCGGCCCGGCTTTTTGCTCGTCAGCGCCTTCTTCATTGCTCAGCTGGTAATAAGGCCTTGTATTGCATATTAACCTGCATTAATGTAGAGTAAATAGTTATGTCATCGTCCGTCCTTAACAGCTATAACTTTTAGGAGTAGTTGTAGTTAACTACCAATTTGATTATGTATCATTGCTTAGAACACTATTGAGGCTCTGTAGACATACGTCTAAAAGAAGTTAACATTTGGTTATCTTCTTTAATGGGCAGGTGGCTACCTTCTTAGCTGTGTATGCCAATTGGGAGTTCGCCAGGATTCGTGGCATTGGGTGGGGATGGGCAGGAGTGATCTGGCTCTACAGTTTTATCACCTATCTTCCCCTAGACATCCTCAAGTTCATTATCCGCTATGCATTGAGTGGCAAGGCCTGGGACAATCTGTTGCAGAACAAGGTATTCTTTCATTTTATGTTGCTTATATTCTCATGTATGCAATTGCTTTGTAATGCCAATAGAGAGCTCTTGATTATTTTGTATGGTTCTAAATCCAGATTGCATTCACAACAAAGAAGGACTATGGAAAAGGAGAGAGAGAGGCACAATGGGCACATGCACAGCGCACGCTGCATGGATTGCAGGCGCCCGAGGCGGAACAACTGTTCCATGACAAGAACAGCTACAGGGAGCTGTCGGAGCTCGCGGAGCAGGCGAAGTGGCGGGCGGAGGTCGCAAGGTACAACTGCACCACCGAGCGACCATTGTTAAACGGGAAGGGGACTAGCCATTGACACAACTAATTGTTTTGTGTTACCCTAGTTTGTGATCCATAAATATGCATATCTTTTTTATAACCTTACTAGCTAAAAATCCAAATGATTTATCACCCACCCATTGGGTAGTACTTATGAAATGCATTAAATTTATGGGTTATATTTTCGTTCTAGAATTGATGACCCACCTTGTAGATAGTACTACGAATTTTGATATTGGTATGCATTACATATCATGCCATTGTGATTTTTGTAAGCATAAATTGATCAAAGTCACTAAAATGGGCTTAGATTTGGTACTATGAATTGGGTAGAGGGGGGAACCTGACTAGAATGTTTTTCATCAAATGCTTGAATTGTTGCAGGCTGAGGGAGCTGCACACACTCAAAGGGCACGTTGAGTCTGTGGTGAAGCTGAAGGGGCTTGACATAGAGACTATCCAGCAGCACTACACTGTCTAAGGGCAGCCAATTAGGAGGATCAATGGTCCGGTGCAAGTAAGACTATATGGGCAGCAGCTGGCGTTTGAGACAAGGAGATATATGTATTTCAGCTGTTCTTTCTATGGTTTTTCAATTTTTAGGGAAAGGCTCATTGGATGTTTAAAGAAATAAAGTTATATAGTAGGCAAACGGAGTGTCAAATTGGGATAAAAGTTTATGAAAAAAGGACTTGTAGAATGAAAAAATTGTCCATTTTTGTCTTATATGCAATTATGCTGCTGTTTCCCCTCTCCCCTTGCAAAGGGTTTTAAAAAAATTATACTCTCTCTGTCCATAAAAACCTGGCTGCATTTCAACATTGGACATTGTATTGGCCTGTAGGGCCGACCACATTTCAAATTCACCCCTGCATGAGGAATCTATTGGCATTGCCATTGCCATGTAGCGCAAATCCAGATACCTAAATCTGGATCCATAATTTTTAAATACAGCCATGTATTTTAGTACTCAGGAAATATTTTTTTGACAATATGACAATGAGTTAATTTATAATGCATCATGGGAGGAGGCACCCGGCGGGCAAATAGTTACAATAGGCACTACAAGGAAACAAGAGCAAGACGCAGAAATGGGGTAAAACACGACTCTAATGATTGAATATTTATTACTTCGATTGCATATCTTTGATTGGACTGATTTAAGCTTCATGTTAAAGTACACGAAGTCAGCTTTCCAACGCCACTGACTGTTTGCAATTCGGAGTTATGAGCAAAAAGTTATGATCATTTGAAATATAGCACGCGAAAGAGACACGATTAAAGAGAAGAACCGTCAAGATGAGATTGGATGGATGAGAACAATACAACGGGTTTTTGTTTAGCAAAGAAAAAAAAAGAGAAAAGAAATATGAACCGGTTCCGTTCCGGTCCGGTTCAGTTAAAAGAAAAAAAAAGAGAAACCCGGCCCGAGCCAAAGCTCGGGCCTTTCGTCCAGAAACAGAGTTCGAGCTCTGCTCGAGCGCCGGCATAGGCTGAGCTTCGCCGGCGAGGCTGACGAAGACGGCGAGGCTGACGAAGACGGCGAGGATGGGCTCGGATGGCGGCGATCTTGACGGCGGAAAGGAACGGCGGTGACAGTCGAGGACGATGGGAATGGCGAGGAACAAATTTCGACTGAGAAACACAGAAAATGGAAACGAAAAAACCGGCGTGCTCGATTAGGAAAGCTCTTCGATTCAGGATCAATTTAGGATTACTTCTTCAATTGGGAAACAGCAAAGGTCTATAAAAACAGAGCTAAAGAGAGGACCGCAGGAGAAAAAAAAAAGAAAAAACAGAGACGCCCAGCCGGAGGAGAAAAATAGAGGTAATTTTCTGCCGATTTCCGGTGCGATTGTGGCCGGATTCCGGTGGTGCTTCACCGGAATACGAGGGGGAAGAAGAAGCATGTGGCTAGAGGAGAGGAGGAGGAAGAAAGGCGTGTTTTTGGATTGCTATAGTGCACGGGCGATTGGAGAAGACGATGAACAGTGCCCCTATGCGATGAACAGTGTTTGCTACAGTAGTGAACAGTACAGTGAACAGTGATTTTCCAGTTAATAGTGCACAATGATTTCATCAAATCAACAACATTCTCCTCGTCCGATGGCCGGCTAAATTCGCGTCCAAGTCGTAGATGAAGCCCTAGATTTGTGTTATTACTCTTGTTTGTTTTATTTAAAACAGTTGATATGATTATGCTTAATGTTATTTTATGAGTTTCTTTTGAGTGCTTGACCATAGACTTGATTGATATACATGAAATTAGATCTTTTTAATTCCTATGCTTAGCTAGAAGTAGGTTGGTGTTAATTCTATGCCCGACCAAGGATAGGATCACTAGCCCAAATGATAATTCTATGCCCGACCAAGGATAGAATTACCTACAATAATTTATAGTGGACGAACTCTCGTGTCCGACCAAGAACGTGAGTGAATTCATTGTGATTTGTGTGTCTGACCATGAACACAAGTTACCGTATCATGTCAATTTGAGCGTAATAATAATTGAGAGTAGTAATTGCATGTCTAGTGGTGGATTCTTTGCCTTGGTATCTTCTCCATATTAATTAAAATCCGTTTTAAAGTAGTTAAATTTTATTGCTTTCTCTAGATTAATTAAAACTGCAACTTTCTTTCAATTGAATTTGGTAAAATATTAGTCCGTCCCTGAGGTTTGACAACCCTTTAATACTCGTTGTAGTACAATTTTCTTGTGCACTTGCAAGGGTTTTAATTTTAAACGATCAAGTTTTTGGCACCGTTGTCGGGGTACAATTGCCTTGTGCACTGAATTCTTAGCATAATTAGTTTTAGAGTAGTCTGGTTTAAATTAGATTTCTTTTTAGTAGCTTAATTGCATTATTCTTCTGTTGCAGGATTAAGAGAGGATGCTGATTCACGTCATCGTTGGAAGGGCATCCCTTCCCATTGTTTGCACTCTCTTAGTCTCTTTTAGATAAATTTGGGTGCTTGGTGTTTTCCATTTTCTTTGTGAGATTGCATGGCGTGCTAGTTGTCGCTATTAGGATTGCTAGTTATCATTATTAGGATTGCTACAGGTTTTATTGCTTTATATTGTGCATGCATGGTCGTCGTTCCCTGAACCCCGACCTGGCCTTTTACCCTGATCCTGAGCGACTGTCTAGAGCCTTTAGAACTCACAGCAACCCCATCTTTGAAACCCATCCTATGGCAGACAACATGAAACTTGGGGGTGGGAATGACCTAAACCAGAATCCAGTAGTGCCTCATGCTCGTACCCTATAGGATTATTACAGGCCTACCACCTACACCTCCCCCTTCTGCATAATCTTACCAGAAAATGTGGCTAATTTTGAAATTAAGGCCAACATCATCCAGATGCTGGCCACCTACCATGGCAAATTAAATGAGAACCCCTATAGGCATCTCCAAAATTTCCTAGAGGTTAACACAACCTTTAAACTTACACTGTCTGATGACCAGGTGTGCCTTAAGTTGTTCCCCTTTACCTTAAAAGATAGGGCCAAGGAATGGCTATACTCCCTTGAGCATAACCCTATTTTCACTTGGGAGGAACTTCAAGCCGAATTCCTCAAGAAATACTTTCCTGTGGGGAGGACCAATAAGATCCGCCATGAAATCATCACCTTTACCCAGATACCTAATGAACAATTCCATGAAAGCTGGGAAAGAATGAAAGCCTTACTCCGGTCCTGTCCCCACCATGATGTGCCCAAGTGGCAATTAGTACAGAGATTTTATGAGGGTGTGTGCGATCAGCACAAGACCCTAATAGATGCTTCCTGTGGAGGCACATTCATGAAAAAGACCCCGAATGATGCTTGGGATCTACTAGAGGACCTGAGAGAAAACTCTTTACACAGTGCTACCCTCTATAGATCTGAAGGCCATATGCATGGTAAGAATGCCTCAAGGGGAGGCATGTACGATGTTAAAGCTACCACGAACCTGGAACACCAAGTGGCATCCCTGACAGAGAGGTTTGACAGGTTTTTCTCTCAGACTCCACTTTATACCCCAACCTCTCAAGATGCCTGTGCCATCTGTGTCAGCCCTATGCACACCATAGTTGACTGCCCCTCTACCTCCCAATATCCAGATCTTGTACAATAGCATGCCAACTTTGCACAAGGATACCCTAGAGCCAATAACCCCTATTCAAATACTTACAACCCGGGGTGGCGAAATCATCCAAATTTTGCCTGGAGAGAACCTAACCAAGGGCCCAATTTTAATCAGGCCCCAAGACAGGACTTCCAAAACCAACCTCAACCTTATCAACCATCTTCAGCTCCTCAATTTGGCCATTCAAATAAGAAACCATCCTTTGAAGACCAGATGAACCAAATACTAGCCACCCTAACGGAGATGAAAACCGACCAAAAATCCCAGGCACAGCTTGTCCATTCTCATACACAGTCCATTGCTAAAATAGAAACCCAATTGGGACAGCTGGCCCAATCCATGAACCGTAGGGAAGCAGGTACCCTGCCAAGCCAACCACAGCAGAACCCTAGAGGACAGTTTGCCGTCGAAGGTTCCCGTTGTCCAAATGAGCAGGTACAAGCCATCACTACCTTAAAGAGTGGTAAGCAAATTGATAATCAGGTTAGGAAACCATCCATGGGTAATGCGAGTGAAACCACTTCCCCAGATAAAGCTACAGAACCCACTCCTACCACACCTATCTCGGTTAGTCTCCCACCACATAAGGATGTTCCAGCTGAGCCCACCAATGAAAAATCCTATATTCCTAGGGCTCCCTTTCCCCAATGCCTCAACAAACCCTCTCCGTTTAGTAAGTCCCATCAAAGAATGGAGGAAATGTTAGAGGTGTTCAAGCAGGTCAAGATAAACCTTCCCTTATTAGATGCTATCAAACAAGTACCTGCCTATGCCAAGTTCCTGAAAGACCTATGCACCCAAAAGAGGAAAGCCAAATCCAACATCACCCAAAAGGTCTTTTTGACTAACCAAGTGAGCTCTTTGCTGACCAGTGAAATGCCACCAAAATTTAAGGACCTAGGTGTCCCTGTTATCTCTATTGTCATAGGTGACCATACCCTTAGTCGAGCTCTCTTGGATTTAGGGGCCAGTGTCAACCTCCTCCCGTACTCCGTATACGAACAACTTGGTTTAGGAGAGTTACAGCCCACCTCAGTCACCCTTCAGTTAGCAGACAGATCCATCCGCCGACCCAGAGGTGTTATAGAAGACGTTCTTGTAGGAGTTGACCGATTCTACTTCCCTGTTGACTTTGTAGTCTTAGATATGGAACCAGTTGCCTACTCCAAATCCCAGATTCCTGTTATCCTTGGTCGCCCTTTCCTAGCCACAGCCGATGCCTCCATTAATTGTAGGTCAGGGCTCATGAATGTCTCGTTTGGGAATATGAAGGTTAAGTTAAACATCTTTAGTGCTTCCCAACAACCCTCTAGTGAAGTTGCGTGTCTGATGGTAGATGACCTAGTTCAGGAGTACCTCCCCTTTGATGTGCTTAAGGATGCCTTAGAGCATACCCTTTTCTATGACTGGCTAGATGCATATGAGGGCACACCTGACCTCGAGGAGGTCCATCACCATTTAGTGGCTGCCCTATATCCTGGACATATCCCATGGCGACCCCACCCTGACCCTCTTCCTATATCCACCGCCCCACCACTTAAACGTTCCATAGAATCCCCACCTACACTTGAACTAAAAACCCTTCCTAGCTCCCTCAAATACGTCTTCTTAGGACCCAACAACACCCTTCTGTGATTATCTCCTCGAGCTTATCTAGTAACCAGGAAGCCCAGTTGTTGGAGATCCTTACCACCCATCGGGGAGCTATAGGATGGACAGTGGCTGACCTTTGGGGTATAGACCCTTCTACGTGTATGCATCGAATAAACATTGAGGACCAGGCCAAACCTTCTAGGGAGGGGCAGAGACGGTTGAACGACATGAGAGAGGTGGTGATGAAAGAGATAGTGAAACTTCTAGATGTCGGTATCATATACCCTATCTCTGACAGCGAGTGGGTGAGTCCTATCCAAGTTGTACCTAAAAAATCAGGCTTAACTGTGAAACCAAACTCAGATGGTGAGCTAGTGCCTGTGAGAGAGACCACGGGATGGCGGGTGTGCATTGACTATAGGAAGCTGAACTCTAACACCCGTAAAGACCATTTCCCTCTCCCATTCATTGACCAAATCCTAGAGAAATCAGCGGGCCAAGAGTTTTATTGCTTTTTAGATGGGTACTCCGGCTAGAATCAAGTGCCAGTTTTTCCAAGGGATCAGGAAAAGACGACTTTCACATGTCCCTTTGGTACATTCGCATATCGAAGAATGCCTTTTGGTCTTTGTAATGCCCCTGCTACATTTCAGCGATGCATGATGTCCATCTTTTTCGACATGATTGATAAATTTTTGGTAGTTTTCATGGATGATTTTTCGGTGTTTGGCGCTTGTTTTGATGAATGCTTGCATAACCTTGCTTTGGTTTTAAAACGCTGTGAGGAAACAAATTTAGTGTTAAGTTGGGAAAAGAGCCATTTCATGGTTCAACAGGGGATTGTGCTTGGACATGTTATATCAAAAAGGGGAATAGAGGTTGATAAGGCCAAGGTCGACCTGATTACTAATTTACCACCACCTACATCAGTTAAGCAAATACGGTCTTTCCTTGGCCATGCAGGGTTTTATCGTCGATTTATCAAAGATTTTAGTAAGGTATCACGTCCACTATGTCACCTTCTAGGATAAGACGTGCCATTTGACTTTGATGAGTCATGCAAAGATGCTTTTACAAAGCTCAAAACCCTCCTCTCTAGCTCCCCTATCATTAAGCCTCCTGACTATACACTGCCCTTCGAAATAATGTGCGACGCATCTAATTTTGCTGTAGGGGCAGTGTTAGGCCAACACATAAACAAAATTCTTCATTTTATCTATTATGTTAGCAAGACACTAATGCTCAATTGAATTATACTACCACAGAAAAAGAGTTGCTTGCTGTTGTGTTTGCATTAGATAAGTTCAGGTCATATCTCTTGGGGAGTAAGATCATTATTTTCTTTGATCATGCAGCATTGCGGTACCTTCTTTCTAAGAAGGATGCCAAGCCGAGGCTGATTCGTTGGATCTTACTCCTGCAGGAATTTGACTTTGAAATTAAAGATAAAAAGGGTTCTGAGAATGTCGTGGCTGATCATCTATCCAGAATTCCTATTCCTGATCTGCATAGCCATGACCCTCTAAGAGATTCATTCCCTGATGAGCAGCTCTTTGCTGTCTCCACTACATCTCCACCTTGGTTTGCACATATTGTGAATTATCTTGCTGTTGGTCAAATCCCAACCTTTTGGTCTAAACATGATAAAGACTTATTTTTCTCACGAGTCAAACATTATTATTGGGATGACCCTGACCTGTTTAAGATATGTGCTGACCAACTCATAAGACGATGTGTCCCTAAGAGTGAGTTTCATAGTATCCTATCCTTTTGTCACTCTCATGCATGTGGTGGACACTTCGGTGGAAAGAAAACTGTGGCCAAAGTACTTCAAAGTGGTTTTTATTGGCCAGCTCTATTTAAAGATGCCCATGCTTATTGTCAATCTTGTGATAGGTGTAAAAAATTGGGAGCCTTGTCTAAAAGGATTATGATGCCCCTACAATTTATTTTGATTGTTGATTTATTTGATGTTTGGGGTATTGATTTTATAGGACCTTTTCGACCATCTTTTGGTCATACATATATTCTTGTTGCTGTTGATTATGTGTCTAAGTGGATTGAAGCTATTGCCACTAGGACCAATGACCAAAAAGTTGTGCTGGATTTTTTGAAATCTAACATTTTTAGCAGGTTTGGAACTCCTCGTGCTATCATTAATGACGAAGGTTCTCATTTTTGTAACAGGTCTTTTGATGCCAGAGGAGTGGAGGAGGAGTACCCTCATACCCTTGTATAAAAATAAAGGGGATATCCAAAGTTGTACAAACTATAAAGGTATAAAAGTTATGGGGCATACTATAAAATTATGGGAGAGAGTATTAGAAGGGCGTTTGCGAAAAGTTACTAAAGTATCAGAGAATCAATTTGGTTTTATGCTAGAGAGGTCAACAACAAAAGCTATATTTTTACTACGGCAATTAGTTGAGAGGTACAGGGATAGAAAACAAAGCCTCTATATGGCCTTTATAGATTTGAAAAAAGCCTACGATAGAGTGCCGAGAGAGCTTATTTGGAGTATTTTGAAGAAGAAGGGTGTCATAAGAAGTTACATAGATATCATAAAGGATATGTACGAAGGGGTTGTGACTAGTGTGCGGACTATTGGGGGAGAAACTAAGGAGTTTCCGGTTACGGTAGGTCTTCATCAAGGGTCAGCCTTAAGTCCGTATCTTTTCTCTTTAACTATGGATAAGCTGACTAGTCATTTGCAAGATAATGTACCTTGGTGTATGCTTTTTGCAGATGATGTAGTCTTAATTGATGGAGTAAAGTAGGTTTGAATGAGAAACTGGAATTGTGGAGGGAAGCTCTAGAATCAAAAGGTTTTAAAATAAGTAGGACTAAGACAGAGTGCATGGAATTTATTTTTAAGGAAGTAGAATTCTAGATAGAGCCTTAGTTGAAATAGATGGGCAAGTAGTGCCAAGGTGTGATCAATTCCGTTACTTAGGATCCATTATCCATAAAGAAGGGGATATTGATAGTGATGTGGTGCATAGGATAAATGCGGGGTGGGTAAAGTGGAGGGCAGCCTCGGGAGTGTTGTGTGATAGGCGGGTTCCAAAAAGACTTAAAAGCAAGTTCTATAGGACGGCCATTAGGCCTGCAATACTCTATGGAGCGGAGTGCTGGGCACCAAAGAGGAGTCATATAGATAAGTTGAATGTAGCCGAAATGAGAATGTTAAGGTGGATGAGTGAGATAACTAGGAGAGATAGGATTAGAAATGAGTATATTCGTGAGAGCCTAGGAGTAGCGCCTTTAGGGGAGAAGCTGAGGGAATGTAGGTTGTGTTGGTATGGGCATATGCAAAGAAGACCTTTAGATGCCCCTGTGAGAAGATTAGAAGGGATACATGTAAACGATGCTAAAAGAAGGAGAGGGAGACCTAAGAGAACTGGGATGGAGTTAATAAGAAAGGATTTGACTTTACTATCTCTTACAAAAGAGGTAGCCCAAAACAGGCTAGAATGGAGGAGTAAGATCCGTGTCGCCGACCCCAAATAGTTGGGAAAAGGCGCTACTTGATTATGATTATGATTATGATTATGATTATGTCTTTTGAGGCTCTTCTTAAGAAATACTTTGTCACCCACAAGGTTGCCACACCATATCATCCTCAGACGAGTGGCCAAGTGGAGGTCTCCAATCGCCAAATCAAGTAGATTCTAGAGAAGACAGTTTGCCCCAATAGAAAGGATTGGTCCTTGCGACTGAATGATGCATTATGGGCCTACCGGACAGCTTTCAAGACCCCTATTGGCATGTCTCCTTATAGATTGGTATATGACAAAGCTTGCCATTTACCTGTTGAGTTGGAACACCGGGCTTATTGGGCTATTAAGGCCTACAACTTTGATATGGATAAAGCCGGTGAGCAGCGAAAACTCCAACTGAGTGAGTTAGAGGAGATGCGTTTTGATGCATATGAGAATGCCAAACTCTACAAGATGAGGACCAAGGCTGTACATGACAAGATGATTTGCAAGAAATTTTTTCAGCCTGATCAGAAAGTGTTACTCTATAATTTGCGGCTACACTTATTTCCTGGGAAACTTCGTTCTCGGTGGTATGACCCTTACATTGTAAAACAAGTCTACTCTCATGGAGCGGTTGAGATTTATAATCCAAACGATGGGACTACATTTAAAGTCAATGGCCACCGATTGAAACCATATCTCGAGGCTGTGACAGATATTGATGTGATGATTGTTTACTTGGATGATCCGGTAATTACAAAATGATTGTGGCTACGTCTGGCTGAAGACGTTAAACTTAGCGCTTGGTGGGAAGCAACCCACGGATTCAGGTGTATTCTCTCCTTTTCTTCTTTTTCTTGTTATGTTTCATTGACATTTTCTGTTTTGTGCACATTGAGGACAATGTTCATAATAGGTTTGGGGGAGGGAATATTACCTTCATGAAAATAAAAATTTAAAAAAAAAATAGTTTTTAGGTTATTTGTTAGAACTTTTTCTTAGGTTTTAATAGTTTATCCCGTAATAATGCATGTTACAATTCTTAAGAGATTAATTTACATTGGAAGTGTGAGTAAGTATACTGGAGGATAGATACACTTAACTGAGCATACCTTTCTATTACAGTCCTCTTGGAATAGGTGCTTGAACTAAGAAAATTCACTCACACACTAGTACATAAAGTAATGTCATCTAGAGATTTGTTAAATACTAATCTACAGTGGGATGTCTTTAGTCATAGTCATTGGATGATGTGTAGTTATCTGTTGAGCTTAAAAGATCATGATAGACCATTTACTTAGCTATGGCAAGGAATTGGAACCGGAAATAGGTTGAGAGTATAATACAACCTGGACAAAGTAAAGATGTGCTGGAAAAAAAATGAATGCTGAAATGAAAATGCGAAAAAATGAAAATAAAATGAAAGAAAGGGGTTGCTTGACTTTATAGGATTAACTTAGGCTGATGCTCGGGCCCGAAGCCGTCTCTTAAAACCTAATGCCCTAAGCCAAACTGGCTGGGAGTCATTGGCCTGAGTCATTGCTAAACCTAAGCATCTTGAAGTCAAGCCTTACACAGTCTTAAAAAAAAGTCTATGGTGTATTATCCTCTCAAATCTAGAATGTTGGACCCGAAGGAGGTGCGCAGATCTGTGCTATCATGAACCTAAAGATTACGATGACTATGTAGATTCTGATGTTTTTTGGTTAATGGGTAACACTAGATCTGTGTAAAACAGAAATTTAGAATGTATTGCTACAATGTTCTACACTTCTACTATTTATGTTATCAAGCTATATAATATTTGAGCAGAAATTTCCAAGATGAAAGTGTGGAATAAAACCACTTACTTGAGGGCCTCTATATTCCTGTTGATTATGAACCAAGTACGTGTGGTTAATTCTCTTAAGCATTGTAGTTTGCATTTGAAGGGATAATAGGTTGTGTGTTTTGTAATGTTTTAATTTTTACTTTATTTTTCCACTTAGGTTAATTAGGCTAATTAATACATGTTTGTGGGTAGCATGGCTGCAAACCCTCACGAGACACAACTCATCCCACTAGGGCCATCTAAAGGTTTAATGGCTTGTTGCATACGCTCAATGCAATCGTGTTCCCTACGAAAGTGGTGTTTACTTTTCTGCATTAGTTCCTTAGTTTGTTTGATTTTATTTTGTTTTGTTTTGCTAGGGACTAACAAAATATAGGTTTGGGGGTGTGATCTATACATGAAATATGCATTTTATTATCTCGTAAACTTATATTTATGCTAGTGTTTGATTAGAATTATTGCTACTTTAATATAGTTTTTAGTTTTTGTAGGAAACAAGATCAAGACGCAGAAATGGGGTAAAACACGACTCTAATGATTGAATATTCATTACTTCGATTGCATATCTCTGATTAGACTTATTTAAGCTTCATGTTAAAGTACACGAAGTCAGCTTTCCAACGCCACTGACTGTTTGCAATTCGGAGTTCTGAGCAAAAAGTTAGGATCATTTGAAATATAGCACGCGAAAGAGACACGATTAAAGAGAAGAACCGTCAAGATGAGATTGGATGGATGAGATCAATACAACGGGTTTTTGTTTAATAAAGAAAAAAAAAGAGAAAAGAAATATGAACCGGTTCCATTCCGGTCCGGTTCAGTTAAAAGAAAAAAAAAAAGAGAAACCCGGCCCGAGCCAAAGCTCGGGCCTTTCGTCCAGAAACAGAGCTCGAGCTCCGCTCGAGTGCCGGCGTGGGCTGAGCTTCGCCGGCGAGGCTGGCAAAGACGATGAGACGGCGAGGATGGGCTCGGACGGCGGTGATCTTGACGGCGGAAAGGAACGGAGGTGACAGTCGAGGACGATGCGAACGGCGAGGAATAAATTTCGACTGAGAAAAATAGAAAATGGAAACGAAAAAACCGGCGTGCTCGATTAGGAAAGCTCTTCAATTCAGGATCAATTTAGGATTACTTCTTCAATTGGGAAAAGGTGAATGTAAGGACCGGAAATTTTATATTAATAAAAAGAAATTTTACTGTTCAAAGTGAGTAATTTTGGTTTTGGGAAGCTCGTTAAAAATAAATGAAAAAAATTTATTTATTTATTTTTTTCGTCAGGCCGATCGATCGTTTTTGAATGGCATCGATCGTCGGATGATCAATCGCGTATACGGACTGATCGATCGCCGTGAATCTCACGATTTTCGAAGCAAATCCGTTGGGGAACCTCTAGGGCTGATTTTAGGGGATTTCTTGGAGACGTGTCATGCCTGACTTGCCCTGTTTAAGGGATCTAAGCGTGGTAATTGAATTGGTGTCAAAACCTTAATTGATATCTAATTGGAAATCAATATAATGGGGGATTTAATTAGCCTAAATAAAGTAAATATGGAGATGTGTATTGGACATCTTTTGGCAAGGTTGTATAGGCCCTTCTTTGCTTGTAGTTGGCGCCAAGAGAAGCCTTTAGGGTTTGCCTTTAATTGGTAAGTTTCAAAGGTAAATTAGTAATAATTTGAGAGAAGATAAAATCCTACCTTAATGCAATCTAAACAGAAAATCTTGGGGTTAGAGGAGATCGTGCTGGTGGTTTTGGGAGGGGCTGGGATGATCCTTGGCCCTTGGATGAAGTGGAGATAGACGGTGGACATTCATTGGCTTGTTCTATTTAAACTCAAATTGAGAGGACCGGCCATCCCTTTGGGAACCGGCAGCCCTCTCTTTCTCTTTTCTTGGTGATTCTTCTCCCCTATCTTGTCCTCTCCCTTCTCTCTCGATCATCAGTAGGCCTCTCCTCGTGGTGCGTGCAAGAGGTGTTCATTGGTTCATGTGGAGATCACGAGGAAGAAAGAGGTTATTTCAAACCGGTTGACATGCAATTAGTACCGGTTCAAAAGTAAGATGCCCTTTTTCTCACAGGTGTATATGTATCAAAGTTATGATCTTTGCATGATAATTCATGTCCTGGTGTGTGATATTGATGATCTTGACGTCCTGAATTAGTTATCTTATTGTTTTGAGATTGACTTGTCAAATGACATATACCGATTTCTTCATGCTGAAGTTATCTCATGCACAATTCGATCAAGACATCCCTGACGTATACTATTCTTTTGCTACTTTTTTTTCATATGTTTGCTATCTATGAATGCATGTTGCTCTCTGTCTCGAGTGGTTTAAAGCTCTGTTTATGAAAAGTTGTCACCTTTCTTGATATATGTCACCGATGTAATGTTATTTCATGCTTTGACCTAATCGGTCCAATATGGGTGTGACTCATGTGTTTCTCATCCAAAAGCAGCAAGCTTTTAGAGTTGATTCCACTGGTTTGGTGCGTCCTTATGAGTCACAGGTTGTACTTTGTTGTATTGTTCTGTGTCCTGATAAAGTTGTCTACTTTATGGAATATTTGCCTTAATTGATATAGTATATGGGTAATAAGACTATCTAAAAGAGATTAAGGGATGTATTAGTGAGATGAAAGTGGAAATCCTTATGGATCATTGCTCGTGGACCTTAAGACCTCTGTTAATAGGTCTGACCAGGAGCCGAGATGTCCTGGAAAAGTTGTCCAATTTGCGGGTTAATGAACCATTAAGGCTAAATTGTAAAACAGTCTTAAAAAGAGACTATTAGGCAGATTAATACATAATTAATGGTCTGACCAGAAGCTAATAAAGGCCTAATGTGATAGGGTTTTGAGTCTAAAAGACTTTGGTTAAGGTTAGAATTAGTAATAACAAGTGAAAATTGGGTTATTACTTAGTATAATGCTCTCGGCCAGGATTTATCCTGCACCAATAGACTGCATTATAAAATTCATAACTAATTATAGAAAATTCGGAAAATTATTTCGTAAATTGGGTAATAATCTGCAGATAGAGGGCTGTCTACCATAAAAATTTCAGGGACTGTTAGGTTCTGTGTAGACTGGGGAAAATCCGGGAATAGGGCTGTTGTGTCCATAACAGTATCTTTTCGCGATTATAAATAAAACACTATGCTAAGACCGTATATATATTATATAACACAAGGAGGGTACTATGGATTAAGAATTCTAGAGGGTACTTATGACAGTATCATGTGTTGGGTACTGGCTCTATTCTAAAAGTCGGGGTCATCCATGTCTTTTCTCGCGGTGCCTAACATCGCGCATCTTCTACCCCATGAAACCCTGATGTTAGGTTAGGGTTATTCTTTCCAATTCTACCATTAAAGTTTTTGAGATACATCGATTTCAGAGTCTTGAGAACCAGGGATGGTCTTGATTGCAATAGTATTTGGTGATGACGTTGGAAGAGTCTATACCGAAGAGTTCAGTTTCGAGTCAGCTCGTGCTTCAACACAAACCCATTGTGGGTAAATCTCAAGTTCAATCTGTATTAGATGCTGACAATTCCAGCATACTTCTTCGAGAGTTTGATCTCCGAAATTGATATTCTAAGTATTTCATGAGAGTACCCTTGTTAGGGTTAGACAGATCCAGTTCCACGTAAACTGTTCTCCACCAAGAGTTTTGTTGAACACTCTTAGGTTGGATCATAGTATGCTCACGAGCCATAGCTAGACCCATAGTGGTCTCAGATATTTATGAACCTCTGTAGTTCAACCGATGACGGCAACGCGTGCGCTTTAGATTGTAAGACATTACGGAAGGTCTACAATCTCCACCCATTGTGCCCGTAAGCACCGATGGGGCCAGCATCCCTAGACGCATGGCCGGGTTCCTCTGTAGAACCTCTAGGATGTTCTGGTATCAAGGTCCATAGGGGAAGTGGACTGAGTAGAGAGCAGAAATTGATTTCTCCAACACATTGGTTGTTCAGAGCAGATATGTTGTTTTCTCCTTGGAAGTCTGGAGTCATATTGATTATTTTGATTTGTTCATCCTCGATCAGTGTGAACTTCAAGTGAGGTGTCATCTTCAGGAAAGTGATTCCGTTTGAGTTAGTCCTGTGTTGTTGGACCTCTTATTATCACGTCTTGTTAATCCCTTTACTGTTGTGAGTTTTTCTGGTATCCTACTGAGTATTTCCTCTGGAATACTCACGCATCTTCTGATGCAGGGATTAAGACGGAAGAGAAGTGATCAACGCGCATCGACGTGGAGGTTGGTGATCTTGCAGACGTAAAGATTAGATGGCGAATAATTTTGTTTCTGTTTGTTTTTGGGCTGTTGGTTTATTTGTGGCCTGTGCACCATTTATCTATTTGCTTTTGTAAGAACCTTTAAATTATTGTAATAAGACAATTGTTCGTTTACTTAGTTATTTTATATCTCATGTACGTGAATATTCGTTTAAGTCATGACGATCCGGTGAAACCCATGTATGCAAGTGGGTATGTGATGATTCTAGTATTCGGTCCATCCCAGATCTTCTGCCCTATCACCTTTATTGGATTATCGCTTCCGCGTATTTTGGGGTTGGAAATTTGGGGCGTGACAGTGAAGGTCTATAAAAACAGAGCTAAAGAGAGGACCGTAGGAGAAAAAAAAAGAAAAATAGAGATGCCCAGCCGGAGGAGAAAAATAGAGGTAATTTTCTGCCAATTTCCAGTGCAATTGTGGCCGGATTCTGGTGGTGCTTCACCGGAATACGAGGGGACAGAAGAAGCAGGCGGCCGGAGGAGAGAAGGAGGAAGAAAGGCGGTGTTTTTGGATTGGAGAAGACGATGAACAGTGCCCCTGTGCGATGAATAGTGTTTGCTACAGTAGTGAACAGTTATTTTCCGGTGAATAGTGCACAATAACTCCATCAAATCAGCAGCGTTCTCCTCGTCCGATGGCAGGCTAAATTCGCCACCAAGGCGTAGATGAAGCCCTAGACTTGTGTTATTACTCTTGTTTGTTTTATTTAATACAGTTGATATGATTATACTTAATGCTATTTCATGAGTTTCTTTTGAGTGCTTGACCATAGACTTGATTGATATGCATGAAATTAGATCTTTTTAATTCCTATGCTTAGCTAAAAGTAGGCTGGTGTTAATTCTATGCCCGACCAAGGATAGGATCATTAGCCCAAATGATAATTCTATGCCCGACCAAGGATAGAATTACCTACAATAATTTATAGTGGAAAAACTCTCGTGTCCGACCAAGAACGTGAGTGAATTCATTGTGATTTGTGTGTCTGACCATGAACACAAGTTATCATGTCAATTTGAGCGTAATAATAGTTGAGAGTAGTAATTGCATGCCTAGTGGTGGATTCTTTGCCTTGGGATCTTCTCCATATTAATTAAAATCCATTTTAAAGTAGTTAAATTTTATTGCTTTCTCTAGATTAATTAAAACTGCAACTTTCTTTCAATTGAATTTGGTAAAATATTAGTCCGTCCCTGAGGTTTGACAGCCCTTTAATACTCGCTGTAGTACAATTGTCTTGTGCACTTGCAAGGGTTTTAATTTTAAACGATCACCAGCCAGCCGCTCTCTGCTCCTTTCTCTTCCATATGGAACCCGTCCCCTCCTCGTTGCATTCTGCCAACCCGCGTCACTTCAGACCTCACCTCCACCGCCTCTTCGCTTGTGACCTTCTTCTCCTACGGCTCCCCTCCCCTCTTTGCGATCTCACCTCCACCACCTCCTCCCTTTTGCCAAGCTTCTTGATCTCCCCTCTTTGCAATCGCACTCTACTCTAGATCTCCCCTCCCTTTTGGCCACCACCTCCCCGACTAGTTTCACCATCGCCCAGATTTCCTCCTCTGCGGGCGCCCCCTCCACCACTGCTACAATATTTTCCTCTCCGTGACCGCTATCACCACCCTTGTCTACCTCGAACGGCCAACACCACCCTGCCTCACACCTCTTTGATAGTCGGCTTATTCCAATGCCCATTGGGGAGACGACGGGGCGGTTGATGACAATGGAAAGCTATGAGTTTTGCCTCCCCTATGAGGATGAAGTCAATGTTCTATTGGTGGCATGTCGTTGAGGAGTCAATAACCGGTCTCTGTTCACCTCCCTTGGTCCCATTTGGTCCGAATGAACAGCGGATGACAAATTTGAACAGTGAACTGGAAATTAATATAACCCGAACCGAATCACTAATATTAGACCGAACCGGATTTAAATATTAAGGCTGATCTAATTTGGTTCAGATCCAGTGTTTTAAAATCTAATTCGGCCCGGCCGATTGAACCGGACCCAGTTCATTTTTCGAGACGGAATGGCCGGGCTGAAGCAATTTGAAAACCCGGCCAGGTCATTCACGAGCCGGGCGGGTTGACCCATAAACCGGCTGGCACGGGCCAGCCTGGCCAGACTGCTTATACATAAAATAAAAAAAAATCCTCCACGCCATGCCCTAGCCTCGTCGTCTCTGCCGAATCGCCGCCGTCGTCTTCTCCATCCTAATGGAGGCCTCAGATGATGAGGGCGGCGGAGGCCGGAAGAGAGGAGGAGCTGGGAGTAGGATTTTCGGCGTGTTGATGGGAAGCAGCAAGCCGGCGGAGGAGGGAGACGAGGAAGAGGTCATCACCCGACAGTTCTTCCCGGTAGTTGAAGAGACAGCCAAGTACGCCGCCGAGGCAGGTGGCGAGAGTCTTCGGGTGAACGCCGCGCTCCCCCGGGCGCACTGGGTGGGGGTGAAGTTCTGCCAGTCAGACCCAGTCCAGCCTGGGAAGCTGGCAGGAGCTGTCGACGGAGGCGGTAGCGGAGCTTAGCCATTGAAGAAGAGCCGATGTGAGGAGCTCCCAGTACCGAGGTGTCACCTTCTACCGGCAGACCGGCCGGTGGGAATGGCATATATGGTCTGTTCATCTCCTTCCTCCTTCCATCTATGTCTTTCAGGTACAATGTGAAGCTCCTCTTTTTTTTTTCAATTTTGTGCACCAATATTGACCAGTTCTTTCAAAAAGCCTCTTTGAAATGCCAATGTTTGATAAAATGCCTCTTTGAAATTTCTTTCTCGCTCGTTATGTTTGTTCTGGTACTATTAGAATCTTCTTGTCTCGTTGAATAAAGCAATACAAGAACTATCATGACTAAAGCATTTTCTTGAGTCTCTCAACAAAATTAAATCACTGACTGTGATTGCCTCTTATGATTGTGTATATGATGATGGATGATGGAGTTTCTAGTCAACCATGTTAAGGATTTCTGGCTATGTATATGACTGTGTGATGGAAAATGCAGTCAATTTGCACTTTGTAATTTCAGTGAATATAAGGTAAATAAAATTTGGTAACTAGTATAAGTGCTTTTGGTGATTCATTTCATGATAACCTGTTTGTACCTTACGTATACGAGGGTGCGTTGGATTTTGTTTGACAAATTGTTAGGATGCTGCAGTAAGTGCTTTCTTATGAGGGGGGAGTAGTCGTGGAGAAAATCTGAACATTTGCTCTTCTTTTTGTGATTGTCTTGGCGTCATTTGAGATGCGTTTGCTTCCTTAGATGGTTGATAGCCAAATGTTTGCTTAGGTGTGATGCGCAGGTTAGATGATTGGGGTCTCTATTTTGTGATCATCACGTTGTGAAGCGTTTGGATAAGAACTGGATGGCTTCAGGCCATGGTGGTGTCACGATGTTTATGACTGCCCAATTGATTTCACTTAGACAGAGTTGTCTCATCCTAGTTGTGGCCTTTGTATGGGATCTTTTGCATCTCAAGCTATCTTTGGATTAAAAGTTGAATCTCCTTTCTGTGATGAGAAGTAAGCCTTGTCAGTAATGAATATAAGTTTTTTGAACAAGATGGTCAAGCCTGCTCTTGTTATTAAGGTTGCTGTATATTGAGAAGAGGTTTCAATTTTTTGGATAAGTCAGAAGAGGTTTCAATTTGCTTGTTTATCCTTTCACTATCCCTGCATAGATGTAGTCATTATGTATTTTGTTTGTTGCATTAAGAGTGAAGCTTACTACTTATCCTTTCATTATCCCTACTGAATCAATCAGTTTGAATCTTATAATTTGGGGAGGACTTATGAATCCATTTAATATACTTGAAGCATCAATGAAATAGGTGATCAAGCTTACTTGGCTGATCCAACCTCGTCCAACTAGATATATGTGACTTTCCTCTTTTGTCTTGTACTTTTTTATTGTCCTCATAACTTCAACTGTCATTTCAATTTTTATTAGGTTTCTGCCGTGCAGTTGTAAATGTACCTTCCGAGGTAGATTGCATATTAAATTGCGAAAGTGGCTTATCTGCTGTTAATCTTTCAAGTTCAGATGCTTATTTGCACCTATCAGTTATGGTATATTTGTAATCAAAAACTTACTGTCTTGTAATTCCCTTGTGTGCTCAAGTTTGGTTTTCAGACTTTGATTTTGTTGGGCTCTTTGTTAACAAAGCTCAAAATTTGACCGATATTCCCTCCAAAGAAATTTTCCAGCTGCACTTAATTTTGCGAAGAGACATCTACTTTAAGGGAAAAAAATTTTAGTGTGTTGTAGTACTGTTGAGAGAAGGTATACTGTTTGAAATCCCTGTTAAGTAGCTGATATCATTTTTTAACCATGAGTTGCTAGATTTGTTTGCAGGGGAGGATATTAGCGTATGTGTGACTTTGCCAATCTTGTTTTCCTTTTTTGATGTTGAAGGTATGTGTTTTAAAAAGGACGATGGTATTAATCTATGGTTATGCTTTGATTAGAGGATGGCCCATTTGGACAACACATAAGAGAATCAACAGCACAGATTATGAAGCTAATGAAAAGGACAAACACTACATTTTCTTACAACAAAATAGAGAATCCAGATCCTGGGAGGTCTAAGGAAACAATAGTAGTTGTTGCATCCATATGTTAACATGATAGAAGTAATCCTATTACAATTTATGAGTCTCAACAATAGTAGTTAGTTTCACCTTGCCTTGAAAATTTTAGGATGTTACATACCATTGCAATCTTGAGTAGCTTGCGCTTCCTCTCCATATAAGCTATTACAATTTCTGATGTCATTTCTTTGTAATATTGCAGGGGATGGCTTCGATTGCTCTTAAAGGCTTATGACAACATGGAAGTTAGTTAGGGGTAATTTTAGCTAAGTATTCCTTGGGAGAAAGAACAACTTTATTGTTTTGCATATTAGTTGTATTTATGTTTCTTCTGCATATTGTTGTAAGATGACACTATAGACATATATGTTGTTTATGTATACAATATAGTACCAATTATATGAATAATATATGAGAATATCTTTTGCATTTATGAATAATGCTTGTTATTTGCTGCTGTTTTTTTTTATTTTTTTCGAAGTCTGTACCGACAGATCAAATCTGTCACAAATGAGCTAAAACCGTCGCAATAGGTATCTAACGGAGTCTAGAGTCCGTCTTTAAAATCGTCGCTAAACATTTATACTGACGGATATATACGTCAAAAAAATATATTCTCAATCGAATTTATCCGTCACTAAAGACTTTTTTTTTGACAGATAACAACAGTCGCAATAATTGTTATTCCACGATTTAAAATCCGTCGCTATTGCTGATCTATCGATAATGCTCACTATCGATGGTTGATTCCTGTCTGTCGTTTTTTAGCAGTTTGATCATTTATAATTAAAACTCTTGCAAGTGCACAAGGCAATTGTACTACAGTGAGTATTAAATAGAGTTGTCGAACCACAGGGACGGATTAATATTTTACCAAATTCAAAAGAAAGCAGCAGTGTTGATTATATACTAAGAAAACAATGAACTTTAAACTAAATTACTGGGATTCAATCAATATGGAGAATATCAAGGCAGAGAATCCACCTCTAGACATGCAATTACTACTCTCAATTATTATTAAGCATAAGTTAACATGATATGGTAATTCGTGTTCTTGATCGGACACACGAATTACTAATGAATTCACTAACGTTCTTGATCGGACACGAAAGTTCATCCACTATTTTGTAATCAACCATATCCTTGATCGGGCATAGAATCAACACAAACCTATTATAATGCAATTAATCTTATCCTTGATCGGACATAAAATCAATCACAATATCTAATTCCATTCATAATCAATCAAGTCTATGATCAAGCACTCAAAAGAATACTCATGAAATCGCATTAAGCATAAATCATAATCAACTTTATAAAATTAAACTATCAAGAGTAACAATACACATCTAGAGCTTCATCTAGCCTTGAATAAAAATTTAGTTATACATAGAAAGAAAGAAAAGAGAAGTCTGTTTATGTAGATCCATCGTCATGAATCCTTCTTCTTCTTTGCTCCAAAAGACTCCTTCTCTTACTCATCTCTAGCCTCTAAAGTATGTTCTCTAGTCTACTTTCTAATGCCCAAAACGTTCTCCCATCAGGCCTATTTATAAGACTGAAGAGAAACCACAAAGTCCCCTTCCAAATCCGAGTCGAAATAGGTCAAAATCGCGTTTTCCATATATGGCGATCAATCGCTCCGTATTGCCGATCATTCGTCTATCGATCGATCGCAATTCCTTCGTTATTTTGCTCCGATCGATCGCTTTGCCGATCGACGCCGTATAATACCGATCGATCGTAGTTACTGTCTTGCCCGATTCAAAAATTCCAGTAGATACGATCGATCGTTTTTATGTCCGATTGATCGTTTCCTTCAATACACTGCTTTTGCGGCTCTGGCGATCGATCGCATTTATATCCGATCGATCGTGGTTACTGTTTATGAATTTCAAATGACTATAACTTTCTGTCCCGAACTCCGAATTGTGCGTGGTTGATGGCGTTGGAAAGCTGACTTCTTAATATTTAACATGAAGCTTGAATCAGTCCAATCCAACTTTTGTACACGAAGTTATGAAGATTTAACCATTTAAGTTACTTTTCTCCTCATTTCTGTGTATGACTCTTGTTTCCTACAAAAACCAAAAACTATATTAAAGTAGTAGAAATTCTAATCAAACACTAGTATAATCATAAGTTTAGGATATAATAAAATGCGTAATTCATGTATAGATCACACCCCCAAACCTAGATTTTGCTTGTCCCTAGCAAAATAAAACAAATCAAAAATCAAACAAATAAAGTAAAGGAATTAATGCATAAAAGTAAACACCACTTTCGTAGGGAACACATTCTAGATTTGAGAGGATAATACACCATAGACTTTTTTTTCTTTTTTTCGCTAGGACTGTGTAAGGCCTGATTTCAAGATGCTTAGGTTTAGCAATGACTCAGGCCAATGACTCCTAGCTTGTTGGCATAGGGCATTAGGTTTTAAGAAACCGCTTCGGGCCCGAGCATCAGCCTAAGTTAATCCTATAAAGTCAAGTAGCCCCTTTCTTTCATTTTGTTTTTCTCATTTTGATTTTTTTTTATTTTCAGCACATATATTTTTTTTTAGCACATCTTTATTTTATCCAGGCTGTATTATACTCTCAACCTATTTCCGGTTCCAATCCCTTGCCATAGCCAAGTAAATGGTCTATCATGATCTTTTAAGCTCAACAGATAACTACACATCATCCAATGACTATGACTAAAGACATCCCACTGTAAATTAGCATTCAACAAATCTCTAGATGGTATTACTTTATGTACTAGTGTGTGTAAGTGAATTTTCTTAGTTCAAGCACTTGTTCTAAGAGGACTGTAACAGAAAGATATGCTCAGTTAATTGTATCTATCCTCCAGTATACTTACTCACACTTCCAATGCAAATTAGTCTCCTAAGAATTGTAACATGCATTATTACGGGATAAACTATCAAAACCTATGAAAAACTACTAACAAACAACTTAAAACTACAAACAAATTTAACTTTTTTTTATTTTCCTTTTCTGATTTGACAATGAAGCACATCCTCTCCCCCAAACCTAATATAAGCATTGTCCTCAATGCACAATAAAGACAAAATACAATCATCACAAAAGGTAAAAGAGAAAGAGGAAGGAAAACACCAGAGGAAGTGGACTAGAAATCTCGATCATCGCCATCACCATCGCCTGGAGGAAAATGCCATGCATGAAGAAAATCGACTATGGAGTCAAGGCGTTCCGTAATAGCATGCTGGGAATCCATAAGCACCTGCTGTGACTGGCGAATCTCCTGCACATGGCTAGTGAGATCACTGATCTACTGCTGCATCGTAGCCCATGGTGGTTGAGCAGGCTCACCCTCAGGTATCTCAGCATGTTCCTCAAGACGGGGAGCTCGTGGCCACCCGCGTCGTGTATGGCCCATCATACGGTTATACGCATCCACTCCAATGGGCCCCAATCCATAAGATACTCGAGAATGCTCAGGAAAATGCACCCCATGGGTCAGAAATACCCGCTCTAAAATGTAGGGGTATGGTAACCTCTCATCTTTTCGGCCCACCATCATTTGCTTCATCCGGTCAAAGACGAATGAAGGCAAGTCAAGATCACGGCTGTAACACCTGGCCGGCTGAATGGCCAGGTGTATTGCTGGAAACAGTAGGTGGTTGAGCTGCATGTAACACCTGGCCAGCTGAATGGCCAGATGTATTGCTGGAAACAGAAGGCAAGTGAGCTGAAGAGACGAACAGTGGTGGCAGCAGCCATTGCTGCTGCTTTGCCAAGCTTGAGCTGCTGCACAAAGTCCCCTCTTCTCCTCTACTTCATGGTGATCTCATTGTCTCTTTTCAACCCAAGCCAACATATCTCTCTCAACCTTCGTTTGGGTTGGCCTGCGTTCGTTATTTTGGTGGAGACTTCGAACCAGCAAGAGCAGGGGTGATTCCGGCGACCACGACGGTGATCCGGCGATTGGGTTAAGGCAAAAACAAAGGGGGGAGCCGGGGGAGAGGAGAGGAGCAGCAAGGAGAGGGTGTACTCAGAGCAGCGACGACAACCCTCCGGCGAGCTCAACGACCTCTAGCAAGCTCTGGCGACTCTGCAATGAGCTCCGGCGGGCGGCGATTCAGCATGCAAGGTAGGATTCGGTACCTCGTTCATCAAGTTCTATTTTTTTTAATTCGACGGCGACCACCTGAAGGAACGACAACCACGGTGGCGATGGGAGAGGACGGTGACGGAGGCAGTGAAGCTCGACGGCGTGCTCAATTGGAAAAATGGCAACTTGGGCTGAATCGGGAAAACAGAGTCTCGCCGGAATTAAAAACAACAACTTGTGCTCAATCGGGAAAGTGAAGCAAAATCATGCCGAAATTAGGAGAGGCTAGAACGGCATATAAGAAAAGAGAGCTTTGGCCGGTCGTGGGAGGAGAGAACAACGGAGAGAGAGTCCGCCGACAGAAAGAGCGGAAAACAGAGAAAAACAGAGCTGTGTGCGTGGACAACCGGTCGGAAAAACAGCGGATTTCGGTACTATTTGCGCCGGAATCCGGCGGGTCTTTGGCCGGAAGAAGAGAAGGAAGGAGGAGGAGTCGAACGCTAGGAGAAAGCTGTGATTTTTGGGTCGATTTGCAACTGCTACAGTAATCGCGAGTTCGCCGGAGAAGATGATGAACAGTGCTACAGTACTACAGTGCGCGTGAACAGTGCCGGGTGAATAGTGAACAGTGTTCCTGCATATGACCAATTCAACGAACCAGGCTTTTTTCTTCTCTTCTTTCCATGTCTAGCTAAATTTCATTGTACTAAGACTAGATGAAGCTCTGCTGAATTTGTTGACTCTCAATACTTCTTTGCAATTCTAAAGTTGTGATTTTTACTCCATATGCTTAATATTTTCGGTCCAATAAATAGACCGGTTCAAAACCAAGCCAGACCGGACCGGTCCACCCTTAGACCGAACCCGGTCCACTCACAATCCGAACCCCGGTTCAATAATAAATCTGGTTTATAAGCCGGTTTAGGTTTTGAACTGCCGGTGGACCTCAACCGATAGTTAAAAATGCCTACAACTGACGGTCAAACTCGATTGTCTGTGTATTTCTGTGCAGCGTGGTACATACAGAGCCAGTTTGGTACATAGACTCCTGTTATTGATTTTGGGCTGTTTAATAAATAATTTCAAGCCCTAACTTGCATGTTATTGGTATGTGTTTGTGTTTTTATATCTAAGGGTATTTGTCCCTCATGTTATGCTCACTGATAGCAAAGGTCTTAAATGATAAGAATTACCCGACTAATAAACCTAGTTGGTTTAGAGACTTAATCATTTTATGAAAGATAATAAAATGATGACTTGAAGGCGAAGCTTGAGGGTTGGGAAGAACCTAATCAAGATAAAGACTAAAATACCCTTGGGATTGGGAGTCAGTGTATGAGTGTGAGTGACTTCCGATCAAGCGACTGAATGACTATTAAGTCAAAGGTCATGTTATCTGTTGAGCTAATGAGCCAACAGTTGTGAATGGTATGTTATAACTTTAAGAAGGGTTCATACTAGTAATACCGTGATACCTGTTAAGGATCACAAGGTATAGATTGGGGTGGTGTTGCATCTTCCGACTGGTGGAAGCTCTGCCGTCTATATCTTTCTATGGATTTTAGAGAGCATTCACATCTTCCAACTGGTGGAAGCTCTGTGTCATGGTACCTAATAAGGACCAACTTCTATTAGTCAGGCTTAAGCTGTTATATCTTTCTATGGATTTTAGAGAGAGCATTTACATGTTATTTTGGCCCATGTTTGCATCTTTCTATGGATTTTAGAGAGAGCATTACATATTCTATTGGCCAAGCTTAGGCTGTTACCTCTTCTCTATGGATTTTAGAGATAGCTTCTGCATCTTCCGACCGGTGGAAGCTCTGCACATATCCTGAGCCTTGGTTGCCAGGTGGTTTACTGTGCACATTAGAGACGTTAGCATCCTAGAAGGCTGCGTTTCCCGACCCACATCGAGTCTAGGAGCTGATGTGGAGCCAGACCCTTCCGACGGTCATACCTTTTACGGTAAGGAATGGGCGAGGCAGTCACCCTTGAGGGATTCAGGGCGTGCCGTGATTATCGGTATTAACCGGAGTAATAGTCACGGTGTTTTCGTGCTATCTGTCATGTAGGTATGACATTCAGTGAGTCTGTCTATATGGGACAAAGACTTAATTATTGAACTTGAACTTGGGAAGCAATAAAAGACTTTGCTTGAAAGGCTAATAAAAGATTCAAGTGGAATCCTGTAATATGTTGCATAATATGTTAATGCAAATCCTGGTATATTGTAATATTGATGACTGTGTTACGGTATCCCACTGAGTATTTTTATACTCAGCATCCTTATGTGATGTAGGTGCTGTTGTGGAAGATTGACTTCACGTGGCACTTGGGAGCCTGGTGGTGAGGACGTTCAGATTTCTTAGTATATCTCCTGCTCTAGGTTTGTTCTAGACTTTGTATTAAGGCGTGAGCGCCAACTATTTCTAGTTTATTTTGAGATGGATGACAGACTTGCACTTAGAAGACTTGCGTTGGTTTAATTGACTTTGCATCTTGTAATACTATATGTATATATGATTTTATATCCATATTTGTGAACCCCAGTTATCACGGCCTAGATGCTTAGTCGAAACTTTTTCAACTCATGATTTATCGCCTAGAGGAACAATCCTCGAGTTTTCCGCTACCACTCTGATTTGGGAAAGCTTCCTCAATTAGTGACTCAACTAAACAATTTATAAAACAGTTTAAGTTACTTTCAATAAACAAAAGGTTAGATCGGTCAAGAGATGGTGTGAATGGTGTTTGAGGAATAGAAGGTTATGTTGATAGTGCCGTAGAATGTGACTCCTCAAATATAGAAGAAGGTTTAAAGCTGGGTTCTATTAATGCACTCACTTCTTCTTTAATTTCTACACCCTCTTGATCATTATGTAAAACCCACTCAAGCTCATTGTCAAACCTTTGGGCATCATGAAGGGATCTAATATCATAGTCATGGGAAAAACAGATCCCTTCATCAGAAAATTGGCCCATCGGATATTGTGGTTGGACAGGTGGGGTATACTCTTCTCTCATTTCCTTATATCCAGTTGACAACTTAGTTAAGGCTGTGAGGGTGGCAGATTGGTTGGCTATTATTTGGTTCATTTTATCTTCTAAGATAGATTGACTAAACTGAGGAGTAGAGGTTGATAGGTAAGGTAGTTATTGGCTTAGGAAATCTTGTCTAGGGGCCTGGTGAAGAGTGGGTCTAGGGTTGGGTTGTTCCCAAGGGGAATTAAGATGGTCCTCCCACCTATGAAGACTTTGGGCCTCATTTACATATTTGCGTATAAAATCAGGATACTCATGGGCCAAAGGGCACTCCACTGGAGTATGAATAGGACTTAAACAGAGGGCACATGGTTCTGACATATAAGGAGTTGTGTATTGTAGGGAAGATGTGCCACTCCCAAAATTAGAGTGATTATCCCAACCACGGTTGTAAGTATCAGCATATAAGGGACATGGGTGGTAGGGCATTTCATACGGAAGGGGATTAGCTGTGTGTGAAGAACAATAATCATTAAAGGTCCTATATGGGTTCTCATGGCTAAATCCATAGAAAGGTGAAGACATTTCTTCACCATGCATTCATCAACCGAACCAAAATATCACACATCCACAAATAAGATAAACAACCCTAGATATTTACAATTAGAAATCATCAGTCCTAGATATCGACAACTAGCAGTCCTAATAGCCACAACTAACACAACATGCTATCACAAAAAGAAAAGAAAAACACCAAGCACACAAATTAATCTAAAAATAGAAGGAAAAGATAATGCAAACTAGGGAAGGGGTGGCCCTTCCACGTTGGCGAGAATTCCACGTTTTCTCTTAACCTTGCAAAAAGAAAGAAAAACACAAATTAAGCTACTGACAAATAATCTAAGTTAAGACTCACTAAACTACTCTAACACTAATTATGCTAAGAATCTGGTAAACTATTGTGCCGTCCCCGGCAACGGTGCCAAAAATTTGATCGTTTAAAATTAAAACCCTTGCAAGTGCACAAGGCAATTGTACTACAATGAGTATTAAATAGGGTTGTCGAACCTCAGGGACGGATTAATATTTTACCAAATTCAAAAGAAAGCAGCAGTGTTGATTATAGACTAAGAAAACAATGAACTTTAAACTAAATTACTGGGATTCAATTAATATGGAGAATATCATGGCAGAGAATTCATCACTAGACATGCAATTACTACTCTCAATTATTATTAAGCATAAGTTAACATGATATGGTAATTCGTGTTCTTGATCGGACACATGAATTACTAATGAATTTACTAACGTTCTTGATCGGACACGAAAGTTCATCCACTATTTTGTAATCAATCATATCCTTGATTGGGCATAGAATCAACACAAATCTATTATAATGCAATTAATCTTATCCTTGATCGGGCATAAAATCAATCACAATATTTAATTCCATTCATAATCAATCAAGTCTATGATCAAGCACTCAAAAGAATACTCATGAAATCGCATTAAGCATAAATCATAATCAACTTTATAAAATTAAACTATCAAGAGTAACAATACACATCTAGAGCTTCATCTAGCCTTGAATAAAAGTTTAGTTATACATAGAAAGAAAGAAAAGAGAAGCCTGTTTATGTAGATCCATCGTCATGAATCCTTCTTCTTCTTTGCTCCAAAAGACTCCTTCTCTTGCTTATCTCTAGCCTCCAAAGTATGTTCTCTAATCTACTTTCTAATGCCCAAAACGTTCTCCCATAAGGCCTATTTATAAGAGTGAAGAGAAACCATGAAGTCCCCTTCTAAATCTGAGTCGAAATAGGTCAAAATCGCGTTTTCCGTATATGGCGATCGATCGCTCCGTATTGTTGATCGTTCGTCTACCGATCGATCGCAATTCCTTCGTTATTTTCCTCCGATCGATCGCTTTGCCGATCGACGCCGTATAATACCGATCGATCGTAGTTACTGTCTTGCGCGATTGAAAAATTCCAGTAGATACAATCGATCGTTTTTAGGTCCGATCGATCGTTTCCTTTAATACACTGCTTTTGCGGCTCCGGCGATCGTTCGTATTTATATCCGATCGATTGTGGTTGCTGTTCATGAACTTCAAATGGCTATAACTTTCTGTCCCAAACTCCGAATGTCGCGTGGTTGGTGGCGTTGGAAAGCTGACTTCTTAATACCATGAAGCTTGAATCAGTCCAATCCGACTTTTGTACACAAAGTTATGAAGATTTAACTATTTAAGTTACTTTTCTCCTCATTTCTGTGTATGACTCTTATTTCCTACAAAAACCAAAAACTATATTAAAGTAGTAGAAATTCTAATCAAACACTAGCATAATCATAAGTTTAGGATATAATAAAATGTATAATTCATGTATAGATCACTGTTGCGACGTGACTTTTTTTGACAGATTGAGCGACAGAAAATATCCGTCTCTAATTATCTTTAACGATGGATTATGCGCATTTAGCGACAGATTTTTCCGTCTCTACAAGCCTTTTTTTGTTGTAGTGATCATACAAAAAAAATGTCCAGTGATGCTCCCACCAATCAAAAACAAAAAAGACCTATTTTCATTGCTCATCTTCACACGATTGTTTGATAGCACCACCTATTTAACAAATAACCGGAGGATTACTTAGATATCTTCGCATAAGCAAAACTGATTATGAATACTCCAGTACCATTTATGGCCTTAAAAGAAATTAATTCATGGAAGAAGAAATCCTGTTGCTAAAATAAGAACTGATTTTTTATAACAAAAATAAGAACATATTGATTAAATGTGAACTTGTATCAATAACAACGACAATAAACTAGACGTTGATGCAGAAGAAAAACAATAAATGATGCTAGGGACTTGTGCCAAGTTAATAGTTCAATTATAAATATGCGGTATCTGCATGGTATTCAAAGAGATGTGCATAACCTGAGAAATAGATAGTAACAATAATATTTTCAGAATTTAACTTCTGCCATTACAGAAAAATAGATTTATCCCTTCCATGATGGTAGAACAAAACTCCAAGTAATACTAGCAATAAGAGAAAACATGTCACGGCCCGTATTTTTAAAACTATTTTTAAATCAAAGTAGTAGCGTAAAACCAAAGGATTATACCTCTATGCAATAAATCATTAGTTGAAATTCATTGACTAAGCATCTAGGCCGTGATAACTGGGGTTCACAAGTATCTTGAAAGACAATGATTACATATACAAAGTCGATTAAACTCATGCAAGTCCTTCATGTGCAGGTTTGTCATCCATCTCAAAATATACTAGAAAAATAAAAGAGACTGATGCCTACTTTGAAGCTGTCAAGTCATCCTCACTCTCGATCGTCTACCTCCAAATGCTACGTAAAGACACTCTTCTACTAAAGAACATGCATCACGAGCGGATGTTGAGTATAAAAATACTCGGTGGATATTGTAACGCAATCATCAGCAATAAAATCAACAAGATTTGCATTAACATCTTATGCAACCTATTACAGAGTTCCACTTGATTCTTTTACTAATTTTTCAAGCAAAATCTTTTATTGCTTCCCAAGTTCAAGTTCAATAATTACCTCTTTATCCTAAATAGACAGACTCACTGAATGTCATTCCTACATGACCGATAGTACCAATCAAATCTCAACAATATCTCTGCACTGTAATAGTTGATCCACATATGATCATCATAGCCATGTCACATGGTTTCCAATGTCAGAGCTAAGTGGTCCCAACTGCATTCAGGATAACCACTACCCCTTCCAGCCGCGTACCTCTATGGCCATGGAAATATGCTCATGTGGCAACCCACTCTCACCCACACGCCGAAGCATTGTAACTTATCCATCTTTGCCTTCAGACCCAACATGCTCCAACTATGAAACTAATGGCCATAGTTTCTGAGTCACTGCCATTCAAAAACTAACTCACAATCCCAATGACATTTTAGTCATTATGTTGATTAGGTTATTCTCAACCCTCAAGTTTAATCCTCAAATATCATCATTTTATTATCTTCATAAAATGATGAAGTCTCTAAACCAACTAAGTTTATTAGTTGGGTTTTCCTTATCATCAAAGTCTTCAACTAGCAGTCAATCAATATCAAGTCAAGGACAAAAGCCCAGAAATATAGCAACATCAAACATATAAAGATAATTCACCAATTGAGCTTGAAATCATCTATCAAGAAGCTCAAAATAATAAAACTAGGCCTATATACCATGATGGCTCTGTATGTACCCAACTGCATTATAATACACTGACGGTCAAACGTTACCGTCAGTTATAACATATCTAACTGTCTGTGAATGTCCATTGACTGTTCAAAATCGAACCGGGTTTGTGAACCGTGTTTGGTTTATAGCCAGACTGGTTCAATCGTCCTCTCCAATGCTCTAGTTATAGGCTACAGTAGGCTCAGCCTGTCGACTCCGCCAGGCTGACTTTTTTGGCGTCATCGTCACCTCCATCGGGGAAATATATGCGTCGTCGTCGCTTTCATCGGTGGAAAGTAATAAAGCATAAAAACAAAAATAAAACGACAAAACGGATACGATATCCAACCTTTACATGCATTAGGGCTCGATTCGCCGCTCATCGGAGGTCGTCGAAATATCGCCAGAGGCAACTTCCTCTTGCCGGTGCATCATCGTCGTCATTGTCATCATCACCGCCAGTCGCCGACGATGGCTCGGCCATCCCCGACTCCCCTTCTCTCCCTTTTATCTCCCTCTGTTTCTCCCCCGCCTCCCCTTTGTCTCCCCCGGCTCCCCCTCTGTTTCAGTCTTTTAAAGCCCGAACAGGCTGCTGTGTCACCACAGTCCCTGACAGGTGTCTCTCTCCTTATAACATAAGCAGGTGTTATATGTATAGAGGTTCAGATGACAAGTAAAGAAACATACCTTAAAATTCTCCTCGTCGTCCTACAAGAAACTAGAGCTCTTCTTGTCACCTTTCTCAGGATTCAACATTCTTTCCAATTTATAATGTTTAAGAAAAAAATCAGAGTACAAATCATTAGGGAAAACTAGTAACTGCGAAGGGGCCCTAATAAATGGAGAATGGAATTTTATTCACCAACTACATATTAAGATTTTGACTCAATTGGACTATTAGTGCATAGCGGAAAACATGTTTTTGTTTTGTGAAACTTTCAAAGTCCCACGGAGTTATAAGTCAAATAATCGTATAAAACAAGATACCATAACCAAGAAATATGAGAAATTGATTCCCTTATAAGAAAAGTACTAGAAGCACTATGCAAAATAGAGACTAGAAAGCTTAAAGTTAGAGTAACATATAAAAAGTGACAAAAGAAAATAGGATTTCTAGAGTTCTAGAATATATAGAGATATTCGCTTTGCTAAGAGATGTTAAAACATATACCCCAATGAAGAAATCAGTAGGCAATTTTAACTGCTGGTATATTTTTGGCTTTTCTTAGAGTTCTTTGTTGCACCTAGAAAGTAACATTTACTATGACAAGTACCAGCAACATCAGACATGCACACACGCATAGAGAGAGAGCGCGAGAAGTATTGTTTCCATAATGAGAGAGATCACCTCTCCCCCCCCCCCCCCCCCCCCCACAAAAAAAATTTCAGGTCTTGATAGTGGGAAAGCAGAGTTCAAGCGTTAGACTGAAGGTAGTGGTTATTGGACCTAACTAGTTAGAAGTTGGGAACTCAGACATCAAATGTTAATGGACGAGGAAATAGGAGAATAATGTAGTTAGGCAAGTATAACAATAGACAAAGATGCATAATTCATTGCTGAAATTTTGGTAATTCTAGATACCTTCCTTGGGTGTACATTGGTGCAACCATGGAATGTTGTATCGAATATCAGTAAAATATCGGTCGGCCAAAGAGACAAAATATCGGAGATATTTTGTAAAAAAATATCGGTAGTCAAAAACTAGTTTTTACCATATATTTTTACAATCTAACTTCTAAAATGAGTTATACTAATTTAAACAAAGAATAAATTTCAAAATATTCCTATTAGGATAGAAAACAAACATGAAAAGTTTTTTTTTCAAAAAAAAAAAAATTGAAATTTTTTTTTAAAAAAATAATTTTTTAATTCAAAAAATACCGATATATCGGCGATATTTGAATTTTTTTTAAAAAACGATATTGATGGGTATCGATGTATCGGTTTAGGCCCGATACCGATATATCGGCGAGACGATTTTTCATGGTGCCAACTAGACATATACGTTATGAAACTACTAATATAGGGGTATGATTGCAGTGCTTGTAAAAAAGAAGCTTGAAGTGATGCAATATTCAGTAGGGGAAAGGTGGGATAATGGTGCCAAAAAATATTTAAAATATTTATCTTGAACAGTTTTAAAGTTTCAGGAAGCTCAAGAGGACATCAAAACATGAGTTTTTTCCATATTACCTATCACCAACTTTGATATTCCCATATTACCTAGTTCTTCCCGTGAAATCTCATATGACCTGGAATCTGGACTTGAAGTACCCAAAATGCCCTTTCTTCTATTTTTTTCGTGCTAATACTGTGCAAAGAGGCGTGTTGTGTACAACACGAAAAAATACAAGGGTTCTCCGACGATTTCCATCGGCGACTTCACCGGCGACCTGCGAGTTCGAGCGGCGATTCAACCGGTGACCCCTACGGATTTTGACGAGCCTATTCGCATCCTCCATCTCGATTTGGAGTTGCCCCCTGCTGGATTTTGACGACACGACTGAGGGAGAGTGCACAAAGGCCGCGATTTGAAGCGTATATGTCGGTATTTCGGATCTTCAACCTTCTGAGTTCCCCCGCAGCTCCCTCCGCCTGCATGCAACTGGCGGATTGACCGATTGAGCTTCGGTTGATGGCGAGGAAGAGTGTGAAAGGCACCTGCAAGGAAATACACACATACACACGACTAAACCGTTGTAAGTTACAACAATCCTTACTGATTTTAGTTTCATAAGGTCCGACATTTGGATTTAAATTTTTACTATGAACTATAAAGTCGTGTCTGTAAAAGACACGACTTGCTATTTAGTCGTGTACGCGACAACACGACTTTTATATTTTCGTGTTTCACTGACATGACTTTTCTACTGACCACTTTACCTCTCTCCTTGCAGATGGATAAAAAAAAGAGATGAGTCTATGGAGGAAATACCATCAAAAGAGGAGGAGGATCAAGATTTTGTCTTGGCATCTCGACAGCGAAATCAGAGGGGCAGGAAGAGGAAGGCTCCGATGGACTGACCAGTAAATAGAACATACAATGTGCGACCGACGCTTCGGACGTTTTGTCAACCGGGAGCGATGAAAAAGTGTGCGGCCCTCCTACAGCGTCACCAAAGATGTTCCCAAGTGATCAAAGATGCTGGTTTCGCTGTCATTTTTGAAGGTGAGGACGTAGTTGTATCTCGGAACCTCCTTGACCATTTAGTCAGGCACTGCGATGAGTCGGCGAAGGTCGTTAATATCAAGGGCAGGACGCTACATTTCACAGAGCAAGAAGTTGCTCTTATCACCGGATTGCCCACAAAGGGCGAAAGAGTTGAGGTCCTCCCCTCCTTGACACGCCGACCGGAAGGTCAATTGTTCAAAAAGCACTTCGCCGCAAGGAGAGCGGATATTCCACAAATTGAGGAAATCATAGACAAGCTTAGCGCGGGCAAACTGAAGATGAAAGAGGAGGACATGGCGAGGATGATCATCTGCCTCCTCTTCTGCACGATGCTGTTTCTACACAGCACTAGAGCGGTTCATCCCTGTTTGTACAGTTACTATAACACCCGAAAAATTTGTATGCTTATTAAAATTGAGATTGATCTAAAAGTATGAAATTTTGATGCTTGTTTTTATTTTATTTTGGTATATGGTGTTAAAGAGTATGAAGAGAGCTTTCCAACGCCACCAAAGATGCTCAATTCGGAGTTCGGAACAAAAAGTTATGCTAGTTTGAAGTTTGGTACACGATTTGGGTATGCGATCGATCGCAACGGCCGAGATTGAATACAGAAATTACGATTTTGATTGGATTTTCTTGGGGAAAAAGATACCAATCTTAACCAAACTTAGAGATGACATTTACCTAAGGATTTTGGAGGATTTTGGAGCATTCTTGTTGGTGGAAAGAGTCTATAATTTAGGAGGAATATTTTTAGAAGAGATTTCACAAAACTCTATATAAACCCTTGTAGTATTGGCTTGTGCTATGGAAACCCTAGCCCTAGAACGTCTAGAGACCTTTTTCTTCTCCTTCCCACGTTCACCCTTCTCCTATAAAGTTTCTTCTTATGGGAGATTTGCAAGAGCTTGGAGCGGGAGCTTTGGAAGAAGTGGAGGAGACGAACAACGCGTAAAAAGCGGAATTTTTGGTGAATTAAGAGTAAGATGGTTTTTCCCTATTCTATTTCTATTCTTTTTCTTCTCATCTATGAATATTGATTCATTCATTCTTATTATTGATATATATATATATATACTGATTTATATGGAATTTGATTCACGATTGGTTATACTAATCTTATTATTGGTTATGTTCTTCGTTATGTCCATGCTATATCCATACTATGTTCTTAGATGGGAATACTATCAATGTTTGATATCTACTTATTGTATTGAGGTCTAAAGTTCTAATCTTTCTCTGTTAGTTCCTTGACTTCGTTGGTTCAAGTAATCGCAAGTGCTATCCTAATTTAATTATCCATATTCCAAAGGGTAGTTACTTAAAACTGCTAGGTATGGTAAAAGACATGATAAAAGAATGTACTTTAGTAATTCCAGATAATCCTAGGGTCTGTAATTGGTCTAGGAGGGGAGTAATAATGTCTGTTAATAAAGTATTATCATCTATAAAGTGTTATTAAGGAAGATAATCGAGTTTAATTAAGAACCTTAATCTCGGCCAGAACTATTTTTGTGCTGACAGTCTATAGTAAATAATTCATAACTAATTCAAATAAAATAAGAAAAATATAAAATCAGTGGGGTTAGAAATTAGACTCAGAGGAATATCCACAATAAAAGTTTTAAGATTAAATTCAATCTCTGCTAATACTGAGAAGCGTCGAAATTCAACTATTATGTAAAAATAGAACATTATAATTAAGGTAAAAGTTAGGAAAACATTATCAAAGCAATAGCATATGCTATAATAAGTATACTAAGAACTTTATATATATCATATAAGATTTTTCAGTAACTATTGCAGTAGAATGGACTATGTATAAGAATTAATATCATGGGCTAATGAAGGGTGGCTTGGTATTTGATAAGTCGTGTGCTTCACTTGTAGTGTCGACTCGATTCGACTTTCCAATTGGAACTCGAATCATCATTTTTCATCTTCTAAAATAGCGATCTTTGAAATCTAAACCCAGTGTGTCATAACTCACTTGAGGATTAATATCGAGTATATAATTCATGGTGTCTTGAGAATCCAAATGTCTTTAGTACTTTGTTTGTGTGTCGATTCGGTTTGAGTCTCTAATTGGAGTATGCAATTCTCAACCCTAACTGTCCATATTCTAATATTGAGTTTGAATAAGTGTTTCTTGGACACAGGTGGTGTATAATTAAGACTATGCACTAATACTTATTAACACTACTGAGATTGTATAATATGAACCAAAAAGTGTTATTACTATCCACTATACTTCTTAATATGGATTATCACAATAAAGTTGGATAAGTAAAAAGACTAATCATATGGGATAAGTCTAAGTGAGCAAATAAATCAAGATTTCTGTCTTTCAGACAAGCGTTTGTGTCGGTTTGAGATTACACTTGGAAATCAAATCATCAAGGACCTATCCTTAAATCTTATCTTTGGATATAAATTTATTCATATTATAAACCCAATGGTTTTCTAGAATGTTCCTATCTAAGGCTATGCATGAACATATGTGTCTCAAAGTATTGGTTCTTCGATTTCTAGTCCTATGGTGAGTTTGTTATCATCTAAGATGTGAATCTCTTTGTTACTCCAGAAAGTGAGTCATATGTCTTTGAGAGACTTTGCTATTCTACTCAAACTCTAGAGAGTGAGTCATTGTGGTAAGAGTTACTCTATTCTCATAAAGTTGAGACCTCGGAGTCTATTCCAGTAAAAGATACTTTATGATCTTAGAGTATTGCGATCTCTATTCTTTTAAATATTACCTATATTGTCACATGACTGCTTTCTCCGCTAGAGATCTTGCAAGACTCTTTCCAAAGTGGATTCATAGTATGATCACGAGCCATTGCTAGATCTTGCGAGATCTTCTATATTTAGGGAGTTGCGATTCCTTATTGCCCAAAAAGAGGCACATACGTACGTTTAGGTTGTATGACATTGTGCCCGTAAGCACAGATGGGGCCAGCATCCCTAGACGCATGGCCGGGTTCCGAAGGGAGAACCTCTAGGATGTTCTGGTATATTTTACCTTTTGCGATCGGTAAATTTAGCGAGCAGAAATTGTAACTCCTTGCACTATGGATGCCTGGAGCCTTTGGTATTTTGACCATTTTCTCCTTACACCAGTATTTGTTTGGAGTCGTATAATTTATTGTCCTTGCTCTATACATGAGAGTTAGGAACCGTTGTTTACTGACCTTTCTTTTTAGGTGCATAGACCTTAGGTTCAGTCCAGATATTATTGAATATCAATATTTCTTTGTCATATATTTCTCTTCATTCTGCTTGATTCATCTTTAGTGGGTTTTTACATTCTACTGAGTGTTTCTATGAAATACACATACATCCTCTGATGCAGGCGTGAAAGATAACTAAGACAAGACGGGTGCAGGAGCAGGAAGGTGATGCAGAAGCTCGAGGATGATTGGAGAGTTTTCAATTACTTGCTTAGTTTGATAAATTGATGCAATTACTGGCCGTTGTGTGCCATAGTTTTAATGATTTCTTTTGATTGGCAATCTATGTTCTTTGCTGTAATAATAACTAAGTAGGATTCATTCGATACATTTACAAGGTTTTATTTTGAGATTTGATGATGAGTTTCCTTGTTCATGAGAGTTCCTGGTAATGTTGATTGCACATCCTTTTGTGATGATGTAATTGGCTGATTGGTTCAACTATCCGTGTCGTGTCCCAGAGTACCTACCTCACCAAAGATGGTATTTTGAAGACTTCCGCACTCCGATCGAGGTCAGGGATTTTGGGGCGTGACAGTTACATTGATGACCTCCCAAGATTGAGGTCATACAATTGGGCTGGGACTATGCATAACATATTAGTTTCTGGTATAACCCACACCAGCAGACTAGTGGGTGCGAGATCGCAAGGAGGGTGCCTGGGCGGTGGATACCTAAACGACGCCGCATATGTCCTTCAGGTATGGAGCATTCATAGTCTTCGAAAGGCAAACAAGTCTTATGCAATACCACTATATTTATAGTCGTGTATGATGAAACACGACTAGGTATATAGTCGTGTTGTATAAGACACGACCATAGTTCAATTCGTGTACTATTTATAGTTGACTAAGGCAACCGTGCCTTGTAATAATGTTTTCATCTGTTTACTATGCAAATTTGGTTTTTCGAGCACACGACAATCTTCCATCCTGTCATGGGCCCTACCAGTCCACAGGCCAAAAAGTGGCCAGGAAGTGGGGCCCTCATTGTAGAGGTGAAGAAAGGTGAACAGAAGAAGCACCGTATGGCCGACTATTGGACGGGAGTGTTCCACAATCTCGAAGTATATGACGAACTCGTCGACGTAATCAGCCCTATGGCCAGAGAGGCCGGAAATGAAGAGGAATCCCAACCAACATGCACCCCCTTCCTCGAGGATGGCTGCCAAGTCCACTGCAACTGCAATGGGGCGATTGGAGGGTGCTCTTCAGGGCATACAATCACTAATTGAGATAGCTCTGTCTTCGTATGAGGAGATGGGAAGGAGTGTCAGACCTCTGCGAGAGGTTCTCCACTCTATGAAGGCATATGCCACCTCAGCATCAATGCTGTTAGAGGGTTAGATCTTTGAGCATCCCAAGCAGGAGAAGACTGAAGAGCCGACGAAGGAGCCAAAGAAGCGGCCCCACATGGAGCCAAAGAAGTCATCGGTGCATCAGATGGAGCCAATGAAGCGGCCCCATGACAAGGAGCATATGAAGAAAACTCCGATTGGTATGCGGACAAAGGAGCTGGCAAGGAAGTCACATCTCGATTCGTGGTGTACATACAGTACTCTTTCAATTAATTCGAATTCATTTTTGACACATTGTTGTACAATACTCTTTCAATTAATTCGAATTCATTTTTGACACATGGTTGCCTTAGACAAAATTTCGCAAGCATCACTCTAAATACGGTCTTCATGCAACACGACTACGTATATAAACGTCTCTCATGCAACATGACTTTATATATAGTCATGTACTACCCGACACGACTTTGTAAATAGTCGTGTTTCACAATACACGATGGTATAGATAGTCGTGTACTATAATATTCGGCTATAATGGAAATACATGTATGATGCATTGAAAGATTGTTTTTTCATTTCTGATTTTCTTTTTCTTTACAGGCATACATTTCGGTATAAGCTAATATGCGTTATACAAGAATTTGACTACATCCTAAGTGAAGAATGGTGGGGGCTTAGGTAAGCCGGAGCGGCGTATATGCGATGTCTCGTTCGTAGTCAGTTTGCCTTGTTGCGGAAGTCTTCGTTTCCTGCGCTTCCTATTTTCTTTCGGAACCGGGCTGTTGGTGCACCTCTTACGGTTGTGACCAGCTTGACGACAATTCCCACATTTCGAACTTGTCCTTGCATGTGGCTCGGGCTGTGACTCAATTCTCTTTATCTTTCTCTTACCCTTCTTTGGAGCTTCAAGCATAGGCGGTTCGCATTTAAATAAAACCCCGTAATTCCCCACTGACTTATGTCTAAAGTAGGAAACACTACTTCTTCGTACGTGGTGCAGTACGTACTTGCGTAGTACCACTTCTCACAATATTCTACCGGTTCCAAACTCCTCTCATCAATACATGTCATGGCGTGCTTGCATGGAAGTCTCATGCTCTAGAAGAAGCCACATGTGCAGGTTCTATTCGTAAGGTCAACAACATCCTGATGCGAAAACATGAACAACATCAGTGTCTTCCAAGGATACTCGTGTTGTCGAAGACACGACTGTATGACTTGTCGTGTCTTCGATGACACGACTTTGTGTATAGTCGTCTCTTACAGAAAACGAATTTATGCTTACCACATAGTATAAAGATGTCACTTCAAACTGCCCTAATGATAGCGGTTGAACTCGAACTTTTCCAGCACTCTGACTACTCCTCATCTCATTGATATGATTCTATGCATACTTTGTTAACGGCGTCGGTAGCCCTTCTGCTTCCATTCGGCGTCTCTGAAAATGGACGCTTGTGGTCACCCGTGTTTGCTCGATCAACCGAGTTATTGACCAAAACCTAGCCTTCAGAAGCATATTATTTACACTTTCGGATGCGTTTGACGTGAGAGTGCCGTACCTTTTACCCGGATATTCTACATTAGTCCAATGTGTTTTCGGAATATTGTCAACATATTTCCAGACCGCCTCATTGTGTTCCTTCATCTTCTCCATGGTTGCATCGAATTCTGGTCTCCTGAAGCATTTTGTAGCTCGGAATAGAAGTTCCTTCAGGTACTTATCCTTCCAAGTATTAAGCATATTTGCGGCCATATGCCTTAGGCAAAACCCATGTGATCTGGGTGGCTAAAATGTCGATGTTCCGTTGCCTCTGGAAGTCGATGTTCCCGTGTGATCTAGGTGGCTAAAATGTGGTACTGTAAGAGGCTCATCCCACTCATCTGCAGACCACAGTAATTCATTTTCATCCAATAATTCTTCTTCATCTGGACTGGAATCTTCATCTTCATCTTCAGCTTCTTCTCCATCTCCCAATCTGCATGAAAAAAGATGTATGAATGGACTTGAGAACACAATAGCACGTAGTGAAGCCGCATTTTATGCAATACGAATTCATTTGTAGTTGTGTATTATGAAACACAACTATGTATATAGTCGTATTGCATAATGCACGACAAAATTTTTAGTCGTGTACTATTATAGTTGACTATAATAGCACACGGCTTGCCTGTATCCGCGCCTTCGAAGTCTCACCTCGCATAATCTTCATCTCTTCCTCCTTCGACTGCTGATACGGGTGTCTTATTGCCCGAGCTGGATGGCCTCTCCGACGGTGTCTTACTGGCCGGCCTCACTTCTACCTCTGGTAGCCTCTCCTCCTCCTTATTTGCATTGGCATTCATTTCCTTATTGAGAGTCGAAGTCTCCATGTTATTGCCCATAGAAGTTCACTCCACGTACATGCGGAGTAGTCCATTTGTGCCTTGCTTGCTCTTGTGAAGTATAAATATTGACTCCAGGTCTTTATCGTCTTCAAGGAGGTATGTGGATTTAGAGTCAACACGATATGACAAAGTTAATGCACCAGATGTAGACTTAAGCGGTAATCTTTCTTCCACTTGCTACAACAGTTCCAGGTACTTTACTCATGTATCTATAGGCAGGAGCTTCCATTTCCCGCCCACGTACTTATCAGAATTTGTAAAAACTCCATCGTAGTGTAAGCAAATCCGTACCTGCCATTAAAATAGCGAAATAAGTTAAAAAACCATCAGACACGATATATTGAAAACCGTATATGAGTGAAAAGCAACGTCTATGAGTCTTGTTTCATCAAATATGACTATTGTTACAGTCGTGTTGTCGAACACACGACTGTAACAATAGTTTTCAACTTTTTTCTCTGGAACCAACTTTCATGATAAAAATCATCGTATTTGAACTTCACCTACGGGTTTTTTTATGTACGCTGCCTCCGTTGAAGTTGTTTTCCAATACCCGATCTTTCCCGCTCGTTTTCCCGCTTTTTGCCTCGAAGATGACCTTTTCGGAGTTCGACGGCGCTGGCACCGACGATGATATGGGTGGAAGGCCGGACGGAACGCCTTCTTCTCCGACTAACGCGAGCTTCTCTGGGTAGCCGCTCCGATTCCGGGCAATATGGAAAAATGGAGAGTGGGTGCTTATACCTAAACCTAAGGGTATTTTTGGTACTTTTTGGGTCATATGGAAGAAAGTAACTGATTCCGGGTAATATGAGAAACCCGTAGTTGGCGCCAGGACATAGGTAAAGACCTCTCAAAACATAGTAGTTAGTGCAGGAAAATAAATGGGTGGTAGGTGCGGAAAAATGTGGTTACCGCATTTCATAGCCTTCACGGTGCCACTTGCTATCACACGCGTTTCATAATCCCTTCAAATATGTTCGTCGGGATAGATTTCACCTTCTCATCAGTGGTTAATATTTTAAAGGGATCCACCACCTTCATAAGAATTCATAACACAGATTAAGCTAACATGTCTTCTGAAGTATAAACTTGAACTTCTCAATCATCAACATCAACCAGAAAGAGTCAAATATTTACACATAACCAACTAGTAAGTCGTTTGGGCTCAAATAAAATGGGAAGGACCCACCTTGCCTTGAGATGCATTCCCACCAACCTCTAGAAAATAAGCAGGTCCCATGCAACTTAAATATATCCATTGTGAGGCCTGCACCATTCACCATGCTTCCAATTTCACCATCTAAGCCAATATAGTTCAAATCAGCCTTTGCTTAGGATCTATGCCATCTACAACTTTAGAAACATCTTCATCCACTACACCTTTAAATGCTACAATTAGAACCTGATCGATAAGATCTTCAATCAGAACGTATGTAGCATAATTAGCACAATTGGCATTTTTCATTATATGATTTGAATAAAATACATGTGCCTCACCTGAATGCTGAATAAAGAAGTATGCCATCTCCTAATGCATGCTTGATCTATACATGAAATATGTATTTTCTTATCTCCTAAACTTATGTTTCTGCTAGTGTTTGATTAGAATTTCTACTACTTTAATATAGTTTTTAGTTTTTGTAGGAAACAAGAGTCATACACAGAAATGAGGTGAAAAGTAACTTAAATGGTTAAATCATCATAACTTCATGTATAAATGTTTGATTGGACTGATTCAAGCTTCATGTTAAAGTTCAATAAGTCATCTTTCCAATGCCACCAACTATGCACAATTCGGAGTTCGGGGCAGAAAGTTATAGCCGTTTGAATATTGTGAATAGTAACAACGATCGATCAGCTATCAATGCGATCAAACGCCTCAGCCGCAAAAAAATGGTATATTGAAGGAAACGATTGATCGAACCTCAAAACGATCGATCATATCTACTGAAATTTTTTATCTGCGCAAGACAGTAACTACGATCGATTGGTATCATATGGCGTCGATCGCCAAAGCGATCAATCGGAGGAAAATAACGAAGGAATAACGATCGATCGGTAGGCGAACGATCGGCAATACGGAGCGATCGATTGCCGTGTGCGAAAGACTGAAATAAGACCTATTTTGACTCGGATTTGGAAGTAGACTTCGTGGTTTCTCTTCAAACTTATAAATAGGCCTTATGGGAGAACGTAATGGGCTAATCCTTGGAGAATCTAGAGACCACCTTTGAGCTCTAAGGCGTATGATGGTGATTTCTCTTCCAATGCGAGGCTAGAGCAAAGGAGAGAAAAAGATGAAGAATATGATAGTGATTTCTCTTCCAATGCGAGGCTAAACACTTTTCCAAGGCGTAGATGAAGCCCAATAATCTGGTTGTGTAATTTCTTTTCTCTCATCTTATATTTTTACTCTAGTTAGTGTAATGATTTTATTGTGTAATCATTGTTAATTCATTAAAGGTTTGTTCTTTGTACTCGAGAGAGACAAGAGTGAATTTTTGTGAGTTTCAATCCGAAGAATACTTACGTATCTGAGAGGAACGTAAGTAGACTGAGGTGTTATATATTGATAAAGTTTCATTGGTTTATACTCGAGAGAGATAGATCACAATTCCATGTTTTAATTATTTTATGTGTTACATCCGAGATGAGAGCACTATATTTTGAGTTGACAAGTATATGTCCGAGAGGAATATGCTAGCCAATTAGAAATCTTCATTCAAAAGAGAGAGAGAAACGATACACTAGTTTATTGTGGTGGATTCGAAGCCTTGGTCTTCTCCATATTGATTAATTCTCATTTAGTTTAGTTAAAGTACATTGCTTTCTTAGTCTAGAATCAACACTGCTGTTTTCTCTTGAATTTGGTAAAATATTAATCCGTCCCTAAGGTTCGACAACCCTTTCTATGCTCGCCGTAGTACAATTGCCTTGTACACTTGCAAGGGTTTTATATTTAAACGAACAATGTTCCCTCCTTTTTGCTCATATATCTCACAGAAAGCCCATGAGCTTAAAAGTACGTAAAGTATATCTTTAGTAAGAGAGGGAAACATAATGACACTAGCAACCAAAACAAGTTAACGTCTATAAACCTCCACCCCAACTATCGATACTTGACTTTTCTGGTAGAACCCAAAACGTACGAAGAATGGCACACATATGCTAGAGCTAAAATAGCAGCAGGAGCCCGGGGTTTTTTGTTGGAAGACAAGAGGTGACTTGAAAAGTAATACTACTCTTATGTTACCTAACAAATTATATTACATTATTTAACAAAGATATTTTCCCCTTATAAGAAAAAATATCATTGCAATAAAAAGAAAGATTAAATAAAATAAGTGAACAATAAAATAGACACCATTAGAAATTGCAAAGAAGCTGCTAAAGTACATGTACCCCTCCATAAGATTGTCCAGCTCCATTCTACAATCCTCTGTTTTAAAACCTAGTTCGGCCCGGCCTGTCGAACCGGACCCGGTTCCTTTTTCGGGACAGAACGGCCGGCTGAAGCAGATTGAAGACCCGGCCGGGTCATTCGCGAGCCGGCCGGCTTGGCCCACGAACCGCCCAGCACGGGCCAACCGGGTTTTAAGTTTTAACAGAGAGGGGGGAGAGGGGTTGTCACTGAGGCCAGAGGGAGGGAGAGGGGTCATCGGGGGGGAGAAAACCGGGGGAGAAAATCAGAGAGGGGAGAGGGGTCGTCGTCAGCTTCCGGCATAGAAAAACTGCATCTTGGCCTACCAGCGGTGTTGCGGTTGGTGTCGGTGGCAATGGGGTTTTCCGGTTAAATGTTAGCTGGGTCCAAGACTTCGCCTTCTCCGCCTGCTCCTCCCCTGCTCCCTCTACGACTCCATCTTCTCCGCCTCCAACCTGTCACGCACCGCATCCGTGCACCTCAAGCGGGGCACTTGCCCCAACTTCTCCTCCCCTTCCACCACCTCCACGGCCACCCCTTCTCCGACCTACCAGAAACCCCCACTTGCCATTGTCGACCCTGCCCGATTCCGTTCAGCTTATCCGGTTGCCTCTGCCACCACCTCAGCAGCTGGTGCTTTCCGGGGGGAAGGAGGATTTGGGGGCGCTAGCAATGCTGGAGGACAGTGTGAACCGGCTCAAGAGCCCGAAGATGTCGTCAGGGCCGGCGCGTTGTTGGGCACAGGTGGACTCAGCGCTGGGCCTCCTCGCTGACTGGCTCTACGAATCATGGGGCGCTGGGGGTGGGGGGGGAGGGGTTGCCGGGGGGAGGGGGGTCGTCGCCGGGGTGCCAAGGGGGGAAGAAAAACCAGAGAGGGGGGGAGGGAGAGGGGTCAGTCGACCCACCGGATCGAACCGATTGGCCCGACCCGGTCATCAAACCGGGTCAACAACCGAACAAGGTTTTAAAACACTGCCACAATCATTTGGCCTTCTAGTATTTGAACTATCCACGACCCAAACCAAGCCATCTGTTCATTCAAAGTAACAAGACCTTTGATAGTTAATGGCCTTGAAGTAAAAACAGAGAATTGGAATTATGACACTCATTTATATGCAAAACAATGGTAGTCCTCCCATAATTGTCAAAACCCCTGCCAAGAAACTGAAAGACTAAAACCATACACTCACACGAGAGAGAGAGAGAGAGAGAGAGAGAGAGAGAGAGAGCGCTACAGCATAAGAATCCTCATCTCCTTCCTTTTTCATCTTCTTGATGATTATGGCAAGAAGTCCCTTTGCAGTTTGCACAACGACTTTTCAACTCCTAGAAAAGGGAAATAATCTCAGTATGGGAAGCAGGAATCTAAGGGTAGAAAATATAGTTCTATTGAGTCCACGATGGAAAAACCAATGCAGATATTAATATGGGATGCATGGAGCATATGTTACATTAACCTCAAATGACAGCTTTCAGCCAACCCACAACCATAGCTTACGATTTCCAAAAGGGTAAAACACAATTGCCAAAATCCATATAACCCCCGTAACTCAAATTGGTGTAGTTAATGTTACAACTTTAAAAGTGTTTACCCAAGTGCAGGTAGTTGCAAAGTAATAAAACTCGGTGAGATCGAGATTGATCTACGGGGAGAGCATATTTAGGAAAAATTATAAACTAGAATTATTAGTTATAACTAAATTAAAAAGTTGGATTTCTTTAGAGAATGATTTCCTAAGAAATTAACGGGGCTAGAGTAAAAACTTTTAAGAGAATATAATCAAAGAGACTAAACTAAGGCATTAAATCTATAATGCATCTCACTCCTAATCTAAATTCGTACAAATATCTCGGCACGAAAGTTTGATTGTCTAAGCATTACATGTATCTAATCATCATGCGTAATTAAAAATCAATACTTTAAGCAATAATTCAAATGTTTAAATTCACATATAATGATAATATAATCAATCGTTGTGCAAGACACAATAATTAAAAAAACTCATCAAAATCATAAATATTTAGGAGTTAAATAAATGCTTCATCAATACTTTATCAAAGCCCTAGTTTAGGGAGGGGATTAGAACCTCATGGAGGTATTTAGCACAATATTTAACATTTGGTCACAAGGGACAAGAGAAAATTGGAAAATAAAAATATTATCCCTTCTTTTCTCCACAGTCAAATGCCCCGCTGCTCGGTTCTCTGAACTTGGAGTTCTCCACCCTTTTAGTCTTCCTTCTTCAAAAAAATGGATTAGGGATTTTTGTAATTTGTGTTCAATGGTTTGCTTAAATAGGATTTTAAGTTTGAGTGAAAACCGACTTAAAAATGACTCATAACGAGCTCAGAATAGGCAATCCAATATTGATAGATCGTTTACCGTCAAATCATGATCTAACCATTCTTATGTGCGTGTCTGCGCCATCCCGGCATCTTGGTAGCTAATATGCAATCTGCTTCTACATTTTTTATGATGATTTTTCATCATTGATTTTTTCGATCGATCGGTTCTACGTTTCTACATTGTGCAATAATTTGTGACGACCATAACTCTCTACTCCGAACTCTGATAGACATGTCATTTGTTATGTTGGAAAGCTAACTCAATAAACTTCGTAACCCATCAATTGTAGAGAAATTTATTCCACATAAATCTTTCAATATTTTATGTTTTATCAACCATTTGCATCATAGTCATTTCTTTCCTACAAAAATTACAAAACACACTAAGTAGACACTAAAAATATAACTCAAATATTAACATGTGCAAGATTAAGAGTTATAATATACACCATTTCATTACTCATCGGTTAACATAACAAAAAATGTAGTGATTGTCTAGTTTGATATTTTCTCACGTAGTTTCAACATCACAAGCTAACCAACACATTGACTCCCATGAATTTTGGTTGAAATTGATAGAAAGCTTATGGGAATCACAACAGTCAAGATGACAACTTCATAATAGCTTAAAAGATGGGAACATGCAAAAAAATTGATGTTAAATAAAAAAGAAAGCCCAGAAGCTTAAAACTGCGTAAAGTATATCTTCAGTAAGAGAAGGAAACATCATCGAACCAAAACAAGTTAATGTCTATAAGCCTCCACCCCAACTACCGATACTTGACTTTTCTGCTAGAACCCAAAACTTACAAGGAATAGCACTCGCTCATAAGGAATGACTTCCTGGTAGAGCCAAATTAATAGCAGCAGGAGCCCGAGGTATTTTGTTGGAAGACAAGGGGTGAATTGAAAAGTAATACTACTTCTATGTTACCTAAGATAATGTACTGTAGTTTTTCAATTTTCACATCTTGAGCTCTCAAACTATTAAGATGACAGTATAAACAAACATAAGATAAATGACCATCCCATATTCACCAAGTGTAAAACTGACAAATGGAACACCAAGAATTTCGATTTTAGCTCTAGCATTGAGAATTTTAGAAATCGAATCATTTTGGAAGATTATGAAATAATTACATTTACCGTCATTTGTACTAAAATCACATAGCTCTTTTGCAATTTTCATTTTCTCCGACTGTGAACCCTCAACTTCCTTCTCAGTTCCTTTCGGCAATCGTTGCGTTTCATTTTAGCTCTTCCTTTTGCCATCGGAGTGCTCAACTTCATTGAGTCAAATATACGAAAAACAACGTTTTATTCCCTAAACGAAGAAGAACATTTGGTTTTACAAAAAAAAAAAGAACATCTGGTACAATTATGGGAAGACTGCCAAAAAAATTTATTTTTCGCTTGGTTTTCGCCCGGGTTCGGTTTTTTTTTATTTTTTCGCTTGGTTTTCGCCGGGTTCGGTTTTTTTAATCTCCACCAAAAAACCCACTGCAGAGCCCTACCTACGACCAGATCCATCCCGACGGCTGGAATCCTCCCCGACCACCTCAAGCCGAATCCCGCCGGACCAGCTGCGTCTGATCTTCGCCGGGAAGCAACTCGAGGACGGCATAACGTCCAGAAAGGTGCCCTATTTGTTCGGTTTTTTTGGTTTGGTTGATTGGATTTTGGTTTTTTGTGGGGTTTGTTGGTGATTTAGGGAATCCAGTCATCGCCTTGTTGTGGTTTTTCGGCGGGGGAAAGTTCGGGTTGCATTCTGTCTACCGAGGCATTTCAAAACCCTAGCTTTTGATTTCAATATTGTTTTCCGCTTAAGGTTTAGCATTATTTGATTTAATCACCTTTGCTGAATTGCTATGAGGCTTATTGTGGATCACTGATTTCAAAATTGTCTCTGAAACGGGTGATTTTCTGATTTTGGCCTTCAGGCGGCCACGCGCAGGGTCGTGTTTTATGACCCTAATCAACTATGATCATTTCGTGGGTGTGGCTTTTTTTTTATTCAATTGGTTCTACTGACCTAAATCTTTTGAGTTTCCCCATGGTTGCATTTGTATGCACTTTTTTGGGTGGATTTGGAAATACAGGTCTTTCTTTTAGTTTTTGTATATTATTTGTCCATTTGCAGCTCTGAACCTTTTATATATGTGCTTGTCCATTGACCATCTCTAGTTATTCATGCATTTCTAATTTGAAGTGTATATGGATAGTTTTTTACACTAGCGAAACTTATCCGAAACGAAACGAAGCGAAATGGCATCCCACCGAAAAGAACCAAAATCGAAACATTGTGACTATGAGCACGAATTGCAGCGAAAGGAAGCCTGTATCAACTGTAGACGCATTTTTGTACTCATCATTCCGAGTTTCCAACCATATGGCCCTTTTGATTGAGATGTTATTATTCATGTTAGATGTGAAAGGATAGAGTTGTATTTATTGTAGATATTGGTGCAATGGGAACTTTTTTTATAAAAAAATGGTGGATTAGGATGCCGTATTTGGAGGCTTCTATATATACTTGTGAAAAAAGTTCGTTTACCTGTTACATACAACTGAAGGATTTGTTTATATAAGATGCAGTGAAAGGGCGTCTTTTTGTAACAGCTGTAGATGTCTTTGCCCGGTTATCTAATGTTGTTTATAATGAGTGCAATTTTTTTTTTTCAGATTACGCCTGCGTAAATATGGCGGAGAAGGCTGTCACAATTCGCACCAGGAAGTTCATGACCAACCGGCTTCTGTCGAGGAAACAGTTTGTGAGTCTTTTCTTTTCTGTAAAGTTATAGAAGATTGGAGGAGGTTGTTGACATCATATGTATTACATGATAGTTTTTTCAAGACAGAACTGCTGTTTTTTTGCTTTTTCCAGTCATGTCTAGCAAAGTTGATGTCGTGTTTTTTTTAGTTAAAACTTTCTTGTATGTAAGTCCATTTATTAACTTCTAATTTTCGGCTGTCTCAGGTCATTGATGTTCTCCATCCTGGTAGAGCCAATGTATCTAAGGTATTGAATTTTTCCTTGCTTTAGTAGTTCTATGACATCTTTTTTTCACAGTTACCATTTTCTTTATTTTTCTGAGTATACTATGGGATACCTGTTCCTTCTCACCTGTAGGCAGAGCTGAAAGAGAAGTTGGCTCGAATGTATGAAGTCAAGGACCCGAACTCTATCTTCGTTTTCAAGTTCAGGACCCATTTTGGTGGTGGAAAGTCAACAGGATTCGGCCTAATTTATGATTCTGTGGAGAATGCGAAGAAATATGAGCCTAAGTACAGGCTTATTAGGGTAATTTAGAACCTCATTGTTTCTTGATAATCTACTTGCAGTTGAACTTGTACCCTTTGCAGATGGCACTTTTATAATTAAGGCAAACAGAAATTCAGTTTATTTTCATGTTATTTTTTAAATTTGTTAAGCTAAGGTAAAAATATTGTACCAAAAAAAGGCCAAGATGATGATAGTTAGGGGTTTTGGCAACAGTGACGCCTTTGATTTTGTTCAGCTTTAGATCAAGTACAGGCTGACTTCTTGTGTAGATGTATTTACTTGCATTCTGAGTCAGCTGATTGTTATTCTACTTCTCAATTTGTCCAATTGTCCCTTTCAGTAGCTTCTAATTTTAGTTGGGTGAAGAGTGAGATTGTTTGACAAAACAGAACTACTGGTTTCTCCTTCTGTTCTTTTTATTCCTTTATTTAATCCTCAGTTTTGCACTTATCATATTTATTTTCAAACTTTGCGCTTGTGTTTGGCAGAATGGTCTTGCTACAAAGGTTGAGAAGTCTAGGAAGCAAATGAAGGAAAGGAAGAACCGTTCCAAGAAGATTCGGGGAGTTAAAAAGGTGAGCAAACTTCTCGTTTTATTTACATTGTTCTTATACTGCAAGACATAGAACCGCACATTTTATAAATCCCTGTATTTTGTTGACATCTATGGATTACATTGTAAATTTTTGCTTATAAACGCGTTTTACATTGCAGACTAAGGCTGGAGATGCTGCTAAGGCAGGAAAGAAGAAGTGATGCAGCTTGAACCATGCGTCCCTTTTTGTTAGTTTAGGGTTGCAAGAACCTATTAAATTTCGGTCATTGATGTCTTTGTTGGTTCGGGTGAGCTTAAGATTTTATTTTTCATTAATGTCATATCATAAGTGGCTGCTTTGCTCTGCTGAATGATTGCTCTTATATTATCACCTCTAACAATTATGACTGGAAGTTCCTATAGCTGTCACTTGTATTGGCTTTGTCAATCATCGTACGATGAATGAGCTGAATCTTAAGATGCGCTAAGGGTGCTAAAACGATCCAAAAGTTCCTATACGGTCACTTATTTGTTATTTGAATCGTGGTACAGTGAAACTAGTTTCTTATGTTTCAAGTTTCTCATCGTACGGCTGTGTTTCTGTTTCTCAAGTGGCAGTAGGCATGATTGTCATCTGCATTTGAATGAATATCTTTGAAGGATTGGAAGACGTCTGATCGAACTTCAAAGAGCTCACCAATGAGTATTTTTCGTATCTGCTGTTTCAAATTCTTCTGTTTTTACTGATATAGGCTTGCAGAAAAAATTGGCATCTGATCCAAAAAAGAGGAAAAAGTTCGACTTAGAACATGTCAACAATACAATCACATCAGACGCTCCATAACTTGCATAGTTCTAAGTTCATGATCCAAAAGCTTACAACTAATTGTACCACCGCAAAAAAATTAAAGAGAAGATCAATAAGTATATATTAAGAACCAAAAAGTTGAAAAAAATAATTGAAAGCCATACCTATCTTGGCACTGAAGTTGCTCCTTTTGAAAGCTGATGTTGAGTATTTGGAATCTCAAGTATCGAGTCCTGCCACCAATCTCCTCAGGTAGAGTTCTTTCCACATTACCCGGCGCCAACTATGGTTTTGGCATATGACCCGGAATCTCTTTTTTTATTCTATATGACTCAAAAAGTACCCAAAATAGCCCCAGGAGTTGGGTATAAGCCATCTCACAGCCCACACTCTATGTTTTTCCATATTACCCGGAGTCTGAAGAGCGTTCAGTCGGAAAAGAAGGCGGAGCGGTCCAGAGAAATTCCGTCCAGCATCTCTACTCATATCATCGCCGGCGCCGTCGAACTCGGGAAAGGTCATTTTCACGGCAAAAGGCGGGAAAACGAGCGGGAAATACCGAGTCTGCAAAAACAACTTCAACGGAGTCATCATACATCAAAAAACAGTACGTCAAGTCAAATACTTCGATTTTTATATTGAAAGTTGGTTCCAGGAGAAGAAAGTTGAAAACTTCCCAAGTTTTCAACTATTTACATTATCGTGTCTTCAACAACACGACTATAACAATAGTTGTGTTTTATGCAACACGACTCATAGACGATGTTTTTTACTCATATACGGTTTTGAATATATCGTGTCTTACGATTTTTTGACTCATTTCGGTATTTTAATTGTAGGTACTGATGGAGAAGATACCTGTGTGCTTACACTACGATAGAGTTTTTACAAATTCTGATGCATACATGGGAGGGAAACGGAAGCTCATACCTGTACATACATAAGTAAAATACCTGAAACTGTTGCAGGAAGTGGAAGAAAGATTACCACTGAAGTCAACAACTGGTACATTATCTGTGTCATATCATGTTGATTCTGAACCTGCATACATCCTTGAAGATGATAAAGACGTGGAGTCAATATTTCTCCTTCACAAGAGCAACTGAGGCACAAATGGACCACTCTACCTGTACGTGGAGTGGACTTTTACTGGCAATAACATGGAGACTTCCACTCTCAATAAGAATATGAATTCCAATGCAAATAAGGAGGAGAGGATATCAGAGGCAGAAGCAAGGCCGACACCGCCGGAGAGGCCGTCCAGCCCGGGCAATAAGACACCCGCATCAGTAGTTGAAGGAGGAAAAGATGAAGATTATTCATTTGAAGCTGTGAGGTAAGACTTCTAAGGCGCGGATACAGGCAAGTCATGTACTATTTCTAGTGCACCCTCATCTGCAGACCACGGATATAGTCGACTATAATAGTACACGACTAAAAATTTGGTCGTGCCTTATGCAACACGACTATATACATAGTCGTATCATTTAGTACACGACTATATATGAAGTCGTGTTGCATAAGACACGACTTGACTACTTCCAGTCGTGGTATCAAGTCCATTCATATAAATTTTTTCACACAGATTGGGAGATGGGGAAGATTGTGTAGATGAAGATGAAGATTCTAATCCAGATGAAGAAGAATTCTTCGATGAAGATGAATTACCGTGGTCTACAGATGAGTGGGATGAGCCTCTAACACTACCAAATTTTTGCCAGGCAGATCCTATCGGAAGAGACCACTTTGTGCCTGATATAGAACTCTAGCGTGTAGCAATAGCATCGACTTCTAAAGTTCCCATGACATGAGACACGTCCAAAGGTAAATCTATCGAGTCGGAGCCGCAAGATTTAGAGGACGATGGTGACGGTGGTTGGGATTGGGGTACCTATTCACCACAGGCTGACCCTTCAAAAAATTATGAGGAGACGATGTTGACCGGTAGTTTACAAGCAGACGACTATGAGGCACAACTTGCCTTTAGGGCTAGATTCGAAAGCGTGAAGCAGTTCAAAATGGTTCTTACTGATTTCGCAATGAAGAGGAAATTCATGTTCAAAGTTGTGGACGAGAACAAGGATACATTTGCTGCAAAGTGCAAGATTAGAGGGTGCACGTGGTACATACGGGCTTCGAATCTACTTGACGGAGTCACCATGACAAGGAGGGAAGGAAGGCATACATGCGACACTTTGATAAGTTCTAAAGAACATCCATTGGCCTCACAACTATGGATGCACGGAAGTGTCATGACCTCCACAAGGATTCAAACTTCATAAAAACTGCTAATATACAACGGTATATTGAGAAACATCGGGGCATAAAAGTCAACTATAAAAGGGCATAGAGGGCGAAAGAGGAATTAATTCGATTGATCGATGGCAACCCGGAAGACGCATATCGGATTTTGCCACATTACGGAAAGGAATTAGAGTGGTCTAATCCAGGTACACATGTGGTGATAGAAAGATCTTCTGAGATACCTAAAATTGAAATTGAATATGCCAGATACGACTTCAGACATGTCTTTTGGATGTTTGGCCCGGTCGCAAGATCATTTCGAAGATCACTGAGGCCGCTGCTCACTGTTGATGGAACATTCCTAAAAGGAAAGTACCCTAGAGTTTTATTGGTTGCAACAGCACTCGACGGGAACCAACAATTAATGTGTCTTGCATATGCAGTTGTGGAGAAAGAGACTATAAATACGTGGTATGTATGCAAAGAAGACTGTATGAGTAGTCGTGTACTATGAGTAGTCGTGTCTTCGAGTACACAACTACTCATACAGGCGTCGAGTACACGACTACTCATACAGGCGTGTTGTGTCAAACCAATAGTTAATATGCTTTCACTCTGATTTCTGACTTGCAGGAAGTGGTTCCTTGGCCTACTGAAAGCCTGTACTGCACCACGCACAAAGAACTAGTTTTCCCTACTTTAGACAGGAGTCAGTGGGGGGATTACGGGGTTTTATTCAAATGCGAACCGCCCAAGCTTGAAGCTCCAAAGAAGGGGAGGCGATAGACAAAGAGAAGAGAGTCACAGCACGACCCGCCAGTAAGGTCGAGGTTGAAAAGTGGCAATTGTCGACAAGTTGGTCACAACCGTAAAAGGTGTACTAACACAACTGTTGCGAAAGAACCAAAGAAGCACAAAAATCAATGACTCCCGCAACAATGCAAACTTCCTACTAACGAGTCAACACAGAGACGCCGCTCCGGCTTACCTAAGCCCCCACCACTCTTCACTTAGATTGTAGTGAAATTTTTTGGTCTTCTCCTCCTTAGGATGCTCAAAGATCTGACCCTCTAACAGCATTGACGTTGTGGCAGCAGATGCCTTCATAGAGTGAAGAACCTCTCGCAGAGGTCTGACACTCCTTCCCATCTCCTCATACGAAGATAGAGCTATCTCAATTAGTAACTGTATGCACTGAAGCGAACCCTCCAATCGCCCTATTACAGTAGACTGAGCAGCCGTCCTCGAGGGTGAAGGTTGTTTGGGAGTCCTCTTTATTTCCGGCCTCTCCGTCTTCTACTGTTGCGGAGGAGGGGCCACTGAGGGAGACGAAGCAATGAGAGATGCCTCATGGGGCAGGAGGTCATCGACGACTTCATCCCATACTTCGAGATTATGGAACACTTTCTTCCAGTAGTCGGTCATACAGTGCTCCTTCTGTGCACCCTTCTTGACCTCTGTAATCAGGGCCCCACTTCCTGACCACCTTTTTGCCCTTGGACTGGAAGATTGTCGTGTGCTAAAAAAACCAAATCTGCATAGTTAATAGATCGAAACATTAGTAAAATACGCGGATACAGGCAAGTCGTGTACTATTACAGTCGACTATAATAGTACACGACTAGAAATTTGGTCACATCTTATGCAACATGACTATATACTTAGTAGTGTTGCATAATACATGACTATAAATAAATTCGTGTTGCATAAGTCACGACACTTGGCATCTGTGTGTCGTGCCTTTCGAACTCTGAAAACCTAGAAATGCTACATACCTAAAGGACATATGAGGCATTGTTTAGGTATCCACTGCCCGGTGACCCTCCTTGATATCTCGCACCCACTAGTCTGCTAGTGTGGGTTATACCAGAAACCAACATGTTATGCATAGCCCCAGCCCAATTGTATGAGCTCAATCTTGGGAGGTCTTCAATGTAACGGTACAAACTGGGATGCAGCACTCTAGTGCTGTGTGGAAATAGAACCGTGCAGAAGAGGAGGCAGATGATCATCCTTGCCATCTTCATTTCATCCTCACTAAGCTTGTCAATGATTTCCTCAATGTGTGTAATATCTGGTCTCCTGACGGCAAAGTACTTTCTAAAGAAGTGACCTTCCAGTCAGCATGGCAAGGAGGGGCGACCTCAACTATTTCGCCCTTTGCGGGCAATCCGGTGATAAGAGCAACTTCTTGCTCTGTGAAATATAGCGAACTGCCCTTGATATTGAAGACCTTTGCCGACTCATCCCAGTACCTGACCAAATGGTCGAGGAGGTTCTGAGAAACAACTACATCCTCACCTTCAAAAATGGCAGCAAAACCAGCTTCTCTGATCAATTGGCCACATCTTTCGTGACGTCGTAGGAGGGCCGTACACTTTTTCATCGTGTCCGGTTGACAAAACGTCTTTAGTGCCAGTCGCGCATAGTATGTTCTCTTTATTGATGGGTCCATTGGAGCCTTCCTCTTCTTGCCCCTCTGTTTTCGCTGTCGAGGTGCCAACACAAAATCCTGATCCTCCTCTTCTGATGGCATTTCCTCCATAGACTCATCTCTTTTTGTATTCATCTGCAAGAAGATAGGTAGAGTAGTCAGTAGAAAAGTCGTGTCGGTGCAACACAAAAATATAAAAGTCGTGTTATCGCATACAGGACTAAATATACAACTGTATAGTTCAAAGTAAAAATTAAAAGTCTAAATTTCGGAGCTTCTGAAACTAAAATCAGTAAGGATTGCTGTAACTTACCGCGGTTTAGTCGTATGTATGTGTGTATTTCTTGGCATGCGCCTTTCACACTCTTTCTCGCCATAAACCGAAGCTCAATCGGTCACTCCGCCGGTTGCATGAACGAGCAGGGAGCCATGGGGAAACTCAGCAACAAGAGGCTCCAAAATCCCTAGAGGTATCTGCTTCAAATCGCCACATTTGCACACTCTCCATCAGTCGTGTCGTCGAAATTAAGCAGGGGTAGCTCCAAATCGAGCTGGGGGACATGAATAGGATCGTCGAAATCCGCAAGGGTCGCCGGTGGAATCGCCGCTTGAACTCGCCAGTGCACCGGTGGAGTCACCGATGGAAATCGCCGGAGAATTCCTTGTATTTTTCGTGTTGTATACAACACGCCTCTTCCCATATTATTAGCACGAAAAAGATAAAAGAATGGCATTTTCGGTACTTCAAGTCCATATTCCAGGCCATATGAGATTTCACGGGAAAAACTAGGTAATATGGGAATATGATAGTTGGTGCCAGGTCATATGGAAAAAACTTTCTCAGGTACCTACAAGGCTCAACCATCACGTGTTCCGGGTAAACATCTCGGGTGATGACCAATGGAATGGGGGTTCAAACTCAAGACCGTTGTTTTGAGAAACATGTTTGACCATCACAACACCACCCGGTTGGTTAATTGTCATGTTTTTACTTTGCTTTCTATGGATAGTTTCCTCTGTTGTAAATGCATGCAATTGTATATCAAATACAAAATTGTCATGCAATTGTATATCAAAATCGTACCTCTCCACCATCACCCCTCCTGCTCGATCAGCCCTTATTGACCCCATCACCCTTGGCGGCTTCTCGGGGCGCCTCACAACAGGCTCATCATCCGCAGGAATGGCATGCCCCCGGAAAAAGAGGGGTAAAACCCCTATCTAAGCCTCATCAGGAACGGACTGAGCATTCATCCAATCATTTCCATCCAATACAGGATAGTGATGAGTCGAATTCTAAAGCTTCGTCTTCTGTGTCGACTACAGCAAGGAGGACTCAACCAGCTTGCGCAGTGGCCCATAACAAGACTACCAAGAAACAGAAGATGAAAAATAAAGTGTGGATGTCTGCCCCTAATCCCCAGTAAATGTCCATCTGCAGCTGGAATATCCGTGGTCTAGGCCACGGAAGTAAGAGGTCGGCGGTGCTAGACCTTGTCAAAGATGAAGATGTGTTCCTATTGGCGTTATGTGAAACCAAAATGAAGAGAAGACAAGTTGATCGTATTAGCAAAAAAGTTATTGCGGGCTGGGAGTCCTTTAATAATCTGAATTCTGATGAATCTTAACACTAACTCCATCTGGACGACTAGAGCTCATAATTGTTCCTATGCCTGACAATCTATCCTTCAATTGTAAACCTTCTTGCAGGAGAGATGTGTTGTCAATATTAGAAATGGATGCACAATACGGATGTGGTTGGACCCTTGGAGCGGCCCCGTAACTCTTGCCCATAAATTTGGCAACATAACCGTCCTAGAGTTGGGAGGTAATACAAATGAGTCAATTGCGAATTATCTTAAGTCTGGCAAACTCCAAAATGAACATATATTCTCAAGAAGATGCGATCTCGCCAAGAAGGAAATCCTAGAGAAATTGCCGGTGCTTACTGATTCAGAGGATTCCTATGGGTGGCTTAATCAATTAGAAAAGCTTACATTTAAGATTGCCTAGGATGCAATTGGAGCTAAATCTAGAAATGTGTCATGGCATGACCTTTTATGGTTCAAACATCGGGTGAACTGATACTCTTTTTGCGCTTGGATTGCACTCAATGAAGGGCTTCTCACTTTAGATAATCTGAAAAGAAGAGGGATTTCTTTAATAAACAGGTGTGTTCTATGAAGGAAAAATGAAGAATCAACCAGGCACCTAATGTTTGAATGTATATATACTAAGGTGGTCTGACATATATTCCTACGCAAGTGCATTATTCACCATACAATTGGGGGTGTTCTACAGAATTAGATTGGCTATCTCAGTTGATCAGAAACAACAAACATACAGGGCATTTAATCCAAGCTGGGTTCACAAGCTTTATTACTATGATATGGAAGGAGAGGAACAGGCGTATCTTTGAAGACAAAAAGCTTGAGACTTATATACTGGGCCAAAACTTCATCCATAGGGTAAAGGAGATCCTTAATGTCGTGACCGTAAATTTTATAATAATGAAGTGGAATTTTATTGCTCAAAGAGAGTAATTTTGAGTTCTAGAAAACTCATTAAAATTGAATTTAAAAATTTAAATTTTTTTCCGTCAGATCGATCGATCGTATTTTTGGTTGATCGATCGGGAGACGATCGATCGCTTTTGTATGGCATCGATCGCAGGACGATCGATCGTGTATACGGACCGATCGATTGCCGTTGATTTCGTAATTTTCAAGGCAAATCCGTTGGAGAACCTCTTGGGCTGATTTTGGGGGATCTTTGGAGAACGTATCCTACCTAATTAGCCCTAATCAGGGGATCTAAAACTTGAAGATTGATTGGGTTTCCAAAACCCTAAGTTGTATAAGATTATTTTCCCTTATAACTAGATATTTAATTAGCCAAATTGGGACAATCTTTGGGAGACAATTTGGGATGCCCTAGGGAAGGTTGACTTGGCCTTTCATGTTTGTGGATGGCGCCAAGTTGGAGTTGGAATCAATCTTTTTAAATCGACATCTAATTGGAAAGTCAAGGAAGGGATTTGTTAAAAAAGTAGTTTGAGATAAATCCCTACCTTAATGGAAGCAACTGAATATTCTGATTTAGGGGATCTCGTCCAGGCTGTGTTGGATGGGCTGGAGCGATCCATGGCCCTTAGATGAGGTGAAGGTGGACGGTGGGGATCACAAGGCATAGTCTATTTAAACCATACAAGAGAGGATCGACCCCCTTTTTTGGAACCAGCTGTTTTCTTCCCTTTTGGTGATTCCCTTCTCCACTGTCACGTCCTTCCCCTCCTCTTCCAACCAGCAGTGAGCCTCTCTTCGTTGTGTGTGCAAAGGTGGTGTTTTGGTTCGTGTGGAGTTCCCGAAGCAGCGAGATTTAGTGCAAACAGGGTGACGTACAACTAGCATCGGTTTGACAAAGTAAGATACTCTTTTTCTCACACGTGTATATTAAAAATTCATGAGTTTTCCTGATGATTCGAGTTATGATGAATATGCGTCATTGCTGATCTCTGGTGTTTTGGATTAATCATCTTGTTGTTTATGGTTGACATGATGAATTGAATAACCCGATTCTAGTATATTGTATCCATCTCCATGCATAACCCTATCGAGACATCCCTGTTGTATGCTACTCTTTTGCTACCCTTTTTCTATGCGTTTACTGTCCATTAATGCATGTCGTTCTCTGTTTCATGTGGGTTAAGGGTCTGTTTTCATAAAGTTGTCCAGTTTCATATTATTGTCAACAGATTTGGTGTTATACTATGCCATGACATAAAGCAATCGTAGAGAGACATCTTAATTCAATGTTTACCTAAAAAGCAGCCAGCTTTATGAGTTAGGCTTGCTGGTTTTGTACGTCCCAGTAGATCAAATTAGAGTTTGAGTGGTCTGGTTATGTGTCCTGTAAAAGCTGTTCGCTTTAAGCATTATACACCTAAATTGATTGAGTATATCATATCGGTCTTTTTAAAGGAGATAATTAAGAAGATTTAGAACCTGAAAGTATAAGCCCTTATGGGTCAGGATATGTGGAACTCGAAGACCTCAGTTACCAGGTCTGACCAGGAGCCAAAGTGTCCTAGAAAAGCTGTCCAGTTTGGGGGTTAATGACCTAATAAGGCTAAATTGTAAAAACAGTTTTAATAAGGATCTGATATGCAATTTAATGCCTAATTAAGAAAGTGATCAGAAGTTAGTAAATGCCTAAGATGATAGTGAATTAAGGACGACCCTGATTAGGGTTAGAACAAGTAATAATTGATGGAAATGGGGTCAATTCAAGGTATAGTACTCTCGGCCAGGAATAATCCTGCTCCGACAGACTGTGTTAGAAAATACATAACTAAATACAGAAAATTCAGAAAATTATGCAGTAAATTGGGTAATAATCCACAGACATAGGGCTGTCTATCATAAAAATTTCATAGATAAACAAATTGTGTACATATGGGGATAAATCCGGAAATGGGACTGTTGTGTACATAACAGTGTCCATTCCCATAGCTTAAGTCATACGATATGTTAAACCGTATAATATATGTAACACATGGAGGGTATTACTAATTAAAAACCCAGAGTTATATGGTGTTAGTATTATGTAATGGGTAATTCAAATTATAACGAACGTCATGGTCACCGAGTCTTCCCGTACGGTTCCTAACACCGTACATCTCCTCCCCCTTTAAGCCTTGGTTTAAGGTTAGGGTTTATCCTCTTAAACCCTACCATTAAGTTATATGAGATACTTCATTGTCAGAGTCTTGAGAACCAGGGATGGTCTTGATTGGAATAGTGCATGGTGAAGGTATTGGACGCATCTCTACTGGAGAGCTGCGGTTTCGAGTCAACCTGTGCTTAGGCACAGATTAGTTTCCTTGATTTAACTCGTGTGAGTCAATCCTTCTGAATGTTGAGAATTTCAGTGTATCCCTTTGAGAGTCTGATCTCCAAAATTGATTTTATGAGTCTCTTCATGAGAACACCCTTATTAGGGTTAGATTGATCTAGTTCTACATAAATCGTTTCTCCACTAAGAGTTTTGTTGAACACTCTTAGATTGGATCATAGTATGCTCACGAGCCATAGCTAGACCCGTGGTGGTCTCAGATATTTATGAACCTCTGTAGTTCAGCCGATGATGGCAAACGCGTGCGCTTTAGATTGTACGACATTACGGAAGGTCTGCAATCTCCGCCCATTGTGCCCGTAAGCACCGATGGGGCCAGCATCCCTAGAAGCATGGCCGGGTTCCTCTGAAGAACCTCTAAGATGATCTGGTATTAATGTCCATAGGGGAAGTGGACAGAGCTAAGAGCAGAAATTGATTTCTCCGACACTTTGGTTGTCCGAAGCAGATATTTTGGTTATCTCCTTACTCTTTGGAAGTTTGGAGTCGTATTGATAATTTGATTTTGTTCACCCTCGATCAACAAGAGTTTCGAGTGATGTGTCAGCTTCAGGTAAGTGAATCTTGTTTATATTAGTCCGGAGTTATTGGACCTCTTATTATCATTTAATTCCAGTTCCTTTGTGAGTTTTTCTAGTATCCTATGGAGTACTTTCTTTGGAATACTCACGCATCTCCTGATGCAGGGATTAGACGAAAGAGAAGTGATCAGCGTTTATCGGCGTGGAGGTTGGTGATCTTAAGGATACAAAGAGTAGATGGCGTTTATTTTGTTTTCAGCTATTTTGGATGTTGGTTTATTTTGTGGCATGTGTGCCATTAATTTATTTGCTTTTGTGGGAACCTTTACATTATTGTAATAAGACATTTGTCCTTTTACTTGGTTATTTTATATCTCATGTACGTGAATATTTGTTTAAGTCATGTCGACCCTGTGAAACCCATGTATGTAAATGGGCATGTGATGATTCGAGTATTCGGTCCGTCCCAGAGTTTCTACCCTATAACCTTATTGGCTTATCGCTTCCGCGTACTTCGGGGTTGGAAATTTGGGGCGTGACAGCTTGGTATCAGAGCTCAGAGAGACTTAAATAATTATTCACGGTACAAAGATTTAGAATAATTTTGAGATAAGAGTGTGGAACCCTAGATTACAAGATGAAGCATAATTGTACCTAAAGACTAATTAGTACTTTGTTTTAGGTAATGGCGAGAACGTGTAGCGGTCGGATTTACGAGAAGGATAGTCAAGAGGCAGCATGACAATGGTTGACTGATTGGAGGTTGCAGGACATTGGTCATGGAACCGAGGAAGAACCTTTCCTGATCGACATAGAGAAAGAGCCTGATTCTGAGGAAGATCCGAAAGAAGACCCGGAAGAAGACCCAGAGGAAGATCCCGAGGAAGAGCATCTGTTCACTGGTTTCTTGATAAACCAAGAGTTTCAGAAGGTCTTAGAGCACCCAGTTTACGTTCGTGCCAAGGATGACCCAGATCTTTTCTATAAGCTGTATCTCAGGTTTAAATCCCTAGGTTATAGGTGGCCTCACATGACTGATTGGGAGATAGACTGGCATGAGGGTCATCTAGTGTTTGCCCCTATGCATGTGTCCTTAGCTATTTTAGACGAGTACCTCTGAGATGTGGTGTTCAGGGACTCGAGTAGGAAGCTTTAAAAGTGAGTAGGATCTTTAATAACCCTGCTTTTCTTCCAGGGATTTAGGTGTAACTTTTAATTAGTATTGAATAAAAATCTCCGTTTTGAATTCAGTATTGGAGTGTTCTTTGCTTGCATTGTTGTTTGTTCTTGTGTTGTGGTATTGATTGTCACGCTAGTAGTTATGGATTGGAGGAAGAATTAAAATGAAACCTGGAGTTAAGTTCTAATTCTCCCTCTTTTCTTGACTGTAGATTTTCCGAAATGGCGACAACTGGAGCTCGTGGTAGGCGATCGGGTACCGTTCCGAATCTTTCTCAGGAAGAAGCCACGAGCCAGAATCTGTCGGATGTGGTAAGGGAGTTGGCAAGGGAACTACGTAATGGCGGAGGCAGTAGCAATACGCCCAAAGTGAAGGCGCCTACCCTAGAGCAGTTCAAGAGAGCAGGACCAGCTTTCTCATGTGATGACAACCCTGAAAAGGCTGAGCGATGGATCGTGGAAGTTGAACGATTATTCAAGGGTATGAAGGTTCTGGCAGAGGAACAAGTCGTGTTCGCAACCTATCTCTTCATTGGTGAAGCCGTATTCTGGTGGGAATTAGCAGAGCAGAATAATTTCGAGGCAGGACAAGAGATCGCGTGGGCAAAATTTAGGGAAGTATTTAATAAGAAATACTTTCCTCCACATGTACAGTGCAAGAAGGAGAAAGAATTCTTAGACCTGGTTCAGGGATCCATGTCCGTACTTCAGTATGAGACAAAGTTTGAACAGCTGCAGCGATTCGCGACGGACACGTGTCCCAACGAGCTAGTAAAGGCGAGGAGATTCGCAGATGGTCTGCGCGATGGACTAAGGTCAAAGGTTCTGGTTTCGCAACCGACTACTGTGGCTAAAGCAGTGGAGTTGGCCTCTATCCTTGAAGATGACTATAAGAGGACCCAAGAGCGGAAAGGAAGTTCCAACAAGGGTCAGGACGGTAATTTCAAATGCACTGGATTCAAGAGATTCGGGAACAATGGTCGTTTTACTAACCGACCGGCGAAGCAACAGAAACAGCAGCAACAGCAGCCGAACCGGGGGAATAATCAGAATCGTGCTTTCGTACCCTACCGTCAGCCTCAGTGAAACAACGGGCCAGAAGCTGGAAACAAGTGCAGATTCTGTGGATAGCCGTCTCATGCTGGGAAGCCATGTCCACAAGATACTCGGAGATGTTACAGTTGTAATGAAGTTGGTCACATTGTGCCTTATTGCCCTAATCGTGACAAGAAAGCAGGAGGGGAGACGAGTAAGAAGGCTCAGGCTCGAGTCTTTGCTCTGACCTCGACGAACGCCCAAGCTTCGGACGACGTTATTGAAGGTACTCTACTTGTCTTGAATAGATTGGCTAGAGTATTGATAGATCCAGGATCTTCTAGATCTTTTATTTCTGTGGTGTTTGCTGCCAGTCTAGAAAGGAAACCTTCTAGACTTGAGTGTGATCTCTCCATATCTACTCCTGTTGGGGACTCAGTGTTAGCAACTGAGTATCTGAAGGATTTTTCTGTGTTGATGGATGATGTTGTGATGCTTGCTGATTTGGTTTTGCTTGAGATGTTTGATTTTGATATCATACTGGGAATGGACTGGTTAGCTAAATTTGGTGCTACAGTGGATTGTAGTAAGAAGAGAGTATATTTTAGAATTCCGGAAAAGAAAGAATTAATGTTGCAAGGAATTCGTTTAAAGAAAGAAAACTATCTAATTTCTGCGATGAAAGTTCAGAAATTAGTAGCTAAAGGGTGTAAAGCCTTTTTAGCTACCGTAGTGTCAGAAGAGAAAACTCTCCCAAAAATAGAAGAAATTGAAACAGTAAATGAATTCATCGATGTGTTTTCGGAGGAGTTGCCTGGTTTGCCACCAAGACGGGATGTTGATTTCACCATAGATCTGATGCCGGGAACTACGCCAATATCGAAGGCACCGTATCGGATGGCACCTGCGGAATTAAAGGAATTGAAAGAACAACTACATGAGTTGCTGGATAAACGTCTGATTCGACATAGTGTATCTCCGTGGGGAGCACCAGTCTTGTTCGTGAAGAAGAAAGACGGATCCATGAGATTGTGTATAGACTACCGGATGTTGAATCAGGTGACAATAAAGAATAAATATCCGTTACCGAGGATCGATGATTTATTTGATCAACTACAGTCAGCAAGAGTGTTCTCGAGAATCGATTTGCGGTCCGGATACCATCAGTTGAGGATCAAGGAGGAAGACACCTCCAAGACAGCGTTCCGAACCAGATACAGACACTATGAGTTTTTAGTGATGCCGTTTGGTCTGACCAATGCCCCTGCAGCATTTATGGATATGATGAACAGAATCTTTAAGGCATTGTTAGATCAGTTCGTGATCGTGTTCGTGGATGATATATTAGTCTACTCAGCGAGTCAGGAAGAGCACCGAAGACACTTGGCTCAAGTATTACAGATCTTACGAGAGAACCAGCTGTATGCTAAATTTAGCAAGTGCAAGTTTTGGTTGGACAAAGTAAACTTATTGGGCCACGTCATATCAAAAGAAGGAGTTTCGGTGGATCCGACGAAGGTGGAAGCCATTCTTCACTGGAAACAACCGAAGAGCATGACCGAGATCAGAAGTTTCTTGGGATTGGCAGGTTATTATCAGAGATTCATTGAAGGATTTTCCAGATTAGCTTTGCCAATGACCAAGTTAACAAGGAAGGGAGTGAAATTCGACTGGAACAACAATTGTGAAAAGAGTTTTCAGGAGCTAAAGAGAAGATTGACTTCCGTACCGATTCTGAAACTTCCATCAGGATCTGGTGGGTTTGTCATTTATAGTGATGCCTCAAAATGCGGCTTGGGTTGTGTACTGATGTAGAATGGACATGTAATGGCTTATGCATCGAGACAACTGAAGATCCATGAGCAGAATTATCCAACTCATGACTTGGAGCTGGCAGCAGTGGTGTTTGCTTTAAAGATTTGGAGGCACTATCTATATTGTGAAAGTTTCGAAGTATTCACTGATCACAAGAGTCTGAAATACATCTTTTCTCAGAAGGACCCAAATATGAGACAGAGATGGTAGTTGGAGTATTTGAAGGACTATGACTTCTCTAACCACTTCCATCCAGGTAAGGCGAATGTGGTTGCAGATGCACTAAGCAGGAAGACAGGAATAGTGGCGCATATGATGGTGCAAGAATGGCGAATGATGGAGGATTTGGGAATATGTAACTTGGAATGGCCGACTGCTAAGAGAGCGTCATTTCTAGGAAATATATCGGTAAGATCGATGATATATGAGAAGGTGCTAGAGGCACGAAAGAATAATCCACAGTTGCAGAAGCTATTGAAAAAGACAGATTTCACTAAAGGAAGTGATGGAAGCATCCTATTTCAAGGAAGGTTGGTTGTACCAAAGGATGTGGAGCTGAGACGAGAACTTCTCCATGAGGCGCATCACTCACAGTATGCGATTCATCCAGGGAGCACAAAGTTATACCAGGACTTGAAGAGGAACTTCTGGTGGAATGGAATGAAGCGAGATATTGGAAGGTTTGTCTCCAAATGTTTGACATGTCAGCAAATAAAGGCAGAACATCAGAGACCGGTGGGTTTGTTACAACCGTTGGAGATTCCACAGTGGAAGTGGGATCATATCACAATGGATTTCATGGTAGCCTTACTGAAGACTCAGAGGCATAAGATGCAATTTGGGTGATCATGGATTGACTTACTAAGACAGCACACTTTCTGCCAATTCGATGGAAGCAGAATCCAGAGAGTTTAGCTTAGCTGTATATCAGAGAAATAGTAAGACTGCATGGCACACCGATATCGATTGTATCTGATCGAGATCCAAGGTTCACATCCAGAACATGGAAAGGTATTCAGGAAGCGTTAGGTACTAAGCTCAGTTTCAGTACAGCTTTTCATCCACAGAGCGATGGACAGTCAGAAAGGACAATACAGACTTTAGAAGACATGCTCAGAGCATGTGCTATCGATTGGAAGGGTAATTTGGACGATCATCTGCCACTGATCAAATTTGCCTACAACAACAGTTACCACTCTAGTATTGGAATGGCACCGTTCGAAGCACTGTATGGAAGACCGTGCAGATCGCCCACCTGTTCGACAGAGATCGGAGAAAGTCAAGTAATGAAGTCAGAATTAGTACAGTACTGTGCAGAGAAGGTGAAACAGATTCGGCAAAGGTTACAGCCAGCGCAAAGCAGACAGAAGAGTTATGCAGATTGCCGAAGACGAGAATTGGAGTTTCAGGAAGGAGACTATGTGTTCTTGAAGGTTTCTCCGTCAAAGGGAGTCATGAGGTTTGGTAAAAAGGGGAAACTAAGTCCGAGATTCGTAGGACCATTTGAGATCTTAAAACGGGTTGGGCCAGTTGCTTACAACTTGGCCTTACCCCCACAGTTAGCAGATGTGCACAACACATTCCATGTGTCTATGTTGAGAAAGTATGTGTTAGAGACATCGCACATGTTAGACTACACGACTATGGAACTAGAAGCAGACTTATCTTTTCCGATGAAGCCTATCAAAATTCTGGATAAGAAGGTCAAGTGCTACGAAGAAAGAAAATACCGTTGGTGAAAATTTTGTGGCAAAACTAGCACTCCGAGGAAATGACATGGGAAACCAAAGATGAGATGAAGAAATCCTACCCTCAACTCTTTGAAGAATAATTTGCGGCATTTCGGGGACAAAATGTTCTTTAAGGAGGGGAGGATGTAGCGACCGTAAATTTTATAATATTAAAGTAGAATTTTATTGCTCAAAGGGAGTAATTTTGAGTTCTAGAAAACTCATTAAAATTGAATTTAAAAATTTAAATCTTTTTCCGTCAGATCGATCGATCGCGTTTTTGGTTGATCGATCGGGAGACGATCAATCGCTTTTATATGGCATCGATCGCAGGACGATCGATCGCGTATACGGACCGATAGATCACCGTTGATTTCGCAATTTTCGAGGCAAATCCATTGGAGAACCACTTGGGCTGATTTTGGGGGATCTTTGGAGAACGTATCCTACCTAATTAGCCCTAATCAGGGGATCTAAAACTTGAAGATTGATTGGGTTTCCAAAACCCTAAGTTGTATAAGATTATTTTCCCTTATAACTAGATATTTAATTAGCCAAATTGGGACAATCTTTGGGAGACAATTTGGGACGCCCTAGGGAAGGTTGACTTAGCCTTTCATGTTTGTGGATGGTGCTAAGTTGGAGTTGGAATCAATCTTTTTAAATCGACACCTAATTGGGAAGTTAAGGAAGGGATTTGTTAAAAAAAATAGTTTGAGATAAATCCCTACCTTAATGGAAGCAACTGAATATTCTGATTTAGGGGATCTCGTCCAGGCTGTGTTGGATGGGCTGGAGCAATCCATGGCCCTTGGATGAGGTGAAGGTGGACGGTGGGGATCACAAGGCATGGTCTATTTAAACCATACAAGAGAGGATCAACCACCCTTTTTGGAACCGGCTGTTTTCTTCCCCTTTGGTGATTCCCTTCTCCACTATCACGTCCTTCCCCTCCTCTTCTAACCAGCAGTGAGCCTCTCTTCGTCGTGTGTGCAAAGGTGGTGTTTTGGTTCGTGTGGAGTTCGCGAAGTAGCGAGATTTAGTGCAAACAGGGTGACGTACAACTAGCATCGGTTTGACAAAGTAAGATACTCTTTTTCTCACACATGTGTATATTAAAAATTCATGAGTTTTCCTGATGATTCGAGTTATGATGAATATGCGTCATTGCTGATCTCTGGTGTTTTGGATTAATCATCGTGTTGTTTATGGTTGACATGATGAATTGAATAACCCGATTCTAGTATATTGTATCCATCTCCATGCATAACCCTATCGAGACATCCCTGTTGTATGCTACTCTTTTGCTACCCTTTTTCTATGCGTTTACTGTCCATTAATGCATGTCGTTCTCTGTTTCATGTGGGTTAAGGGTCTGTTTTCATAAAGTTGTCCAGTTTCATATTATTGTCAACGGATTTGGTGTTATACTATGCCATGACATAAAGCAATCGTAGAGAGACATCTTAATTCAATGTTTACCCTAAAAAGCAGCCAGCTTTATGAGTTTGGCTTGCTGGTTTTGTACGTCCCAGTAGATCAAATTAGAGTTTGAGTGGTCTGGTTATGTGTCCTGTAAAAGCTGTTCGCTTTAAGCATTATACACCTAAATTGATTGAGTATATCATATCGGTCTTTTTAAAGGAGATAATTAAGAAGATTTAGAACCTGAAAGTATAAGCCCTTATGGGTCAGGATTTGTGGAACTCGAAGACCTCAGTTACCAGGTCTGACCAGGAGCCGAAGTGTCCTAGAAAAGCTATCCAGTTTGGGGGTTAATGACCTAATAAGGCTAAATTGTAAAAACAGTTTTAATAAGGATCTGATATGCAATTTAATGCCTAATTAAGAAAGTGATCAGAAGTTAGTAAATGCCTAAGATGATAGTGAATTAAGGATGACCCTAATTAGGGTTAGAACAAGTAATAACTGATGGAAATGGGGTCAATTCAAGGTATAGTACTCTCGGCCAGGAATAATCCTGCGCCGACAGACTGTGTTAGAAAATACATAACTAAATACAAAAAATTCAGAAAATTATGTAGTAAATTGGGTAATAATCCACAGACATATGGCTGTCTGTCATAAAAATTTCAGAGATAAAAAAATTGTGTACTGACGGGGATAAATCCAGAAATGGGACTGTTGTGTACATAACAGTGTCCATTCCCATAGCTTAAGTCATACGATATGTTAAACCGTATAATATATGTAACACATGGAGGGTATTACTAATTAAAAACCCAGAGTTATATGGTGTTAGTATTATGTAATGGGTAATTCAAATTATGACAAACGTCATGGTCACCGAGTCTTCCCATACGGTTCCTAACACCGTACATCTCCTCCCCCTTTAAGCCTTGGTTTAAGGTTAGGGTTTATCCTCTTAAACCCTACCATTAAGTTATATGAGATACTTCATTGTCAGAGTCTTTGAACCAGGGATGGTCTTGATTGGAATAGTGCAAGGTGAAGGTATTGGACGCGTCTCTACTGGAGAGCTGCGGTTTCGAGTCAACCTGTGCTTAGGCACAGATTAGTTTCCTTGATTTAACTCGTGTGAGTCAATCCTTCTGAATGTTGAGAATTTCAGTGTACTCCTTCGAGAGTCTGATCTCCGAAATTGATTTTATGAGTCTCTTCATGAGAACACCCTTATTAGGGTTAGACTGATCCAGTTCTATATAAATCGTTTCTCCACTAAGAGTTTTGTTGAACACTCTTAGATTGGATCATAGTATGCTCACGAGCCATAGCTAGACCCGTGGTGATCTTAAATATTTATGAACCTCTGTAGTTTAGCCGATGACGGCAAATGCGTGCGCTTAGATTATACGATATTACGGAAGGTCTGCAATCTCTGCCCATTGTGCCCGTAAGCACCGATGGGGCCAGCATCCCTAGAAGCATGGCCGGGTTCCTCTGAAGAACCTCTAGGATGATCTGGTATTGATGTCCATAGGGGAAGTGGATAGAGCTGAGAGCAAAAATTGATTTCTCTGACACTTTGGTTGTCCGGAGCAGATATTTTGGTTATCTCCTTACTCTTTGGAAGTCTGGAGTCGTATTGATAATTTGATTTTGTTCATCCTCGATTAGCGAGAGTTTCGAGTGATGTGTTAGCTTCAGGTAAGTGAATCCTGTTTATATTAGTCTGGAGTTGTTGGTTCTCTTATTGTCAAGTCATTTTAATTCCAGTTCCTTTGTGAGTTTTTCTAGTATCCTACTGAGTACTTCTTTTGGAATAGTCACGCATCTCCTAATGCAGGGATTAAGACGAAAGAGAAGTGATCAGCGTTTATCGGCGTGGAGGTTGGTGATCTTAAGGATACGAAGAGTAGATGGCGTTTATTTTGTTTTCAGTTATTTTGGATGTTGGTTTATTTTGTGGCCTGTGTGCCATTAATTTATTTGCTTTTGTGAGAACCTTTACATTATTGTAATAAGACATTTGTCCTTTTACTTGGTTATTTTATATCTCATGTGCGTGAATATTTGTTTAAGTCATGTCGACCCTATGAAATCCATGTATGTAAATGGGCATGTGATGATTCGAGTATTCGGTCCGTCCCAGAGTTTCTACCCTATAACCTTATTGGCTTATTGCTTCCGCGTACTTTGGGGTTGGAAATTTAGGGCGTGACACTTAATGCCTTCCAACTCATGGATATTTGTATCACATATTGCCCTTTCTTGCACACCTTTTGGGATGAGAGGAACCCTTGATCAATGAGGCTGGTGGGACCTTGAGATCTAGTGAGACTGTCAACTTTCGACCCCTTTTTTTGCTTTAGAAGTTTCGGGCAATCGATCGGCACAGTAGCGATCAATCGCCAAGCGCCAAGCATATCAAGGAACTAGAAGTCCGATCGATCACCCCCTCTCCCGATCGATATTATGCTCGGAAAACGGAGAAAATTGGTTCGTATAGAGGTAGTGATCGATCGTGTCGGTCCCGATCGATCACATCTACGGGAATGGCATGGAACCGTCATCTTGATTGATCGCCTTCATCTGATCGATCTCATTGTCGGGAAGGGCTTGAAACCGCAATCTCGATCGATCGCCTCACCTTCGATTGATCGCCACTATGGGTGATGATCGTCTTTACCTGCGATCGATCGCCGCGACAGCCGATTGATCATCATGCGATCGATCGGCTTCCCTCTAGCGATCAATCGGCTCCTGGCATTGAGTGCACCCTACCTAGTTTGGGTTAGCTGTTCTCTACTTTATATTGTATTTTATTTCCAAAGGGGTTGTTCATGCCTCTAGTCTTGAGTTGAGTTGAGGTGAGGTTGTCCTCTCTTTTTTCTTTAATATAATTATTTAATTATCTAAAAAAAATATGTATCAAATAATAATAATAATAAATGCAATTTCCTTTAGCTCGTACAAACGCCTTTTGCAAGTCTAATTTGTGACAATGTTTGGATTGTTTTCCCTCCATCCACATTGTAAACCATAGTTTGACAAGAAAAGTGCTAGGGCCTACTGGAACTTGCTGACATGATGGCCCTATGCAGGCAGTCCATCAAAGTGGTTATAAATGTGGTTTGAAGACGCAGGTCCGATCAATGGTATACATGTAGTGTTATTGTGCGAGTGCTCCGTAACTAGGTTGACTAGGTGGGAGAGGCCAAAGCGCACACACATATACTCCATTCATTTCGCTTTACAAAGCGAACGAAAATCAGTCCATTTTAAAAAGACCAAATATGACTGTTAATATAGAATAGAGGGAGTATGTTTTTTCCAAAGGAAGCTACTTGAATAAATAAACTTGGACTTGACCATCTTTGGATGCCAAATGATGTCACATAATTGTATTCCCTCCGTTTCATATTGATAGCCCTATTTGGTTTTTCAAACTGGACTATTAATATCGAATGGAGGGAGAATAATGATAATTCAAAGAAAGGAACGAGCAAACCAAGGAGTGATTGGGTAATTTGGGTGTAGAATAACATGGTGCATTTGAACAATTTTAAAGCAAAGAGATTCATAGGCCAGTTTTTGTAACCTATGACAGTATCATAATTGTAAAAGCTTGTGTATTAAATTTCCTCGCCCAAAGAATCATGGGGAAATTAAGGCTAAAAGAATCCCAACTTCACGTGCTCTATCCATGGTTTGGAAATAACCCATCTGATTGTAATGTGTATTGAACGTGTTTGATGAAATCGGGAAACAAAAGAACATCAGAGAAATCGACAGCCCACGTTGTCCCATTTCCACTGATTGATCCCCTGGCGATCGTCGATTTTATCTTCATTCCGTCCACATTGTTCCTGTCCACCACTACCTGGCTAATATCCTTGAAGGGCCTCAGTGATTCGTCCAATTGGACGATGTCCACGCTTTTTTCCCAACCAGAGAACATATTGTTCACTATATTAAGGCCACTGACTTTGCCATTTACAGACTTAATTAGAACAAATGCATCACCAAAGAAGAAGGACCCCGAGATTTGGAGTTGCACTGGGTCCTCTGCAACTATTCCAGTGTAATCTAGGAAACAATTGAGTATCCTGGTCTGGGACAATCCTGGATATTTCATATAGATCCCGATCCCACCCCATCTGGTGGCCTTGTTGTAGCAGTGGGCCCCAGTGAGAATGTTGGCCCGGCCGGCAATGAGAACTCCGAACCCTGCCGAAAAGATGACAACATTGGTGACTATATGGTCATTGCCAATGAGGCTGATGCCGGTGCCGGAGAAATTCTTCTCGCCACTGTCCCCACCGGCCGTAACATGCTGACCAATGAAAGAATTCTTGATTAGGGTTTCATGGCCACCTTGGACTAGGACCCCTTCTGTCATGAAGTGGGCAATGTAGCAATTATCAATGGTGATTCTCAGGGAGTCAACTACTAAGATGGCTCCACCCCTGAAGTCAGCAGCAGGTCTTTTAAAGTAACATACTCATAGGAAGAAGAAAATGAAGAGGCAGAAGCATTCATTGTTGGGCTTCTTTTTGTAATAAAACATAAAGTGGCCCAACTATCTCAATTGACACTGTTTTGAGCTTTTAGAATTGTCTGGGTAATAAGCCTGAGTCAGAATACCCATAATAGCTATGGTTTTAAGTGGCAGATCTGAACTATTGGATGACCTATGGATGGACAGTCAGAATTCTAGGGTTCTTAACAGTGGTGTCCTGGTTTAGTTATAAATACACCATTAGCCATCCTAATACAGTGTCTGAAGTGAGATTACTCTCAGCCAAATTCTAAACCAGAAACTCATTGTTGGTAATTCTGAAGAAGATTAGCAGGAAGACTCCTCTGAAGGTTCTAATGGCTACAAGTATGCCTAAATCTTTTGCATTAAGTTCTAACATTCATTACCATGTGGTTTGAGGAGTTTACTTCCAACTTGGATGAGGAAGATGGCCAAAGCTCAATTAGATGTCTGTCTGTTGGGAAATCATCAGACCCTAGTAGAGACCCACCATGAATCTGTTCACCAAAACATTACTTAAATCACGATTAAGTTAATGAGCAAGAAATGGTGCAAAGAACTTACCTATGATGAAAATGATAATGAATAGAATGAGATAAGATAATGTACTGAATGTTTGCTGTTTATTAGGTAATGTTAGTATGCTAGGTGAATCCACCGTATCATGACCTCATGGATCTATGATGTAAATTTTAATATAATACTCGCAAGCGCACGAATCTCATGCAGAATAGTGGCTACGAGGTCGATCCCTTATAGACTTAGTAAGATATTCAACCTAATTCTAGAGTACGTAGCAAGTAGTAATGAAATGTAAAGTTCTAATTTTTATTTCTTTTTAAGCAATCAATTGTTCAACGAAACTAAAAACACAGAAATTAACTGAACAAAACATAAAATAATAAAAAGCTTGTTTGCTGTTTCCAGTCTGTCTGTAATCCCATTTTGCTTTGCTCTATCATCCACCTTTTGCAACAGTCTCTCGACTGCACGCCTCAACCGTTTTACTCTTTCTCTCGAACAGAATAAAATAGTCCCCAATTCCAGCCAAAGCAAAGCTTCTTCGAAACCTCCGCTATGTTACCCCTCTCTCGAGCAAGTAACACGTCTGCTTTTCTCTCTCGAGCAAAAGCAGCTTTATTTCCTCTCTAGCAGACAATTCCCTTCTCGGCACGAACAGATCAGTACCTCCCTCTTGTCAGTCGGTCCTGCTCCTCTCTCAAGCAAACAGTACCTCTGTTCTCCCTTTGCACTGCCGGCTGTCCAAAACAAAAACCAGAAAACAGCTTCCTTTCTCCCTCTCTGCCTCTCGACAGATCCGGCTTCCTCTTGCACAGCCCAATCGTCACCACAGCACAGAGCCTCTCCTCGAACCCTTCTCTGCCCAGCCGATAAGTCTCCCACAAGCAGTACTTCCACAACCAACCCCTTCCAATCCTTCTCCCTCTCTGCCTCTCGACAGAGCCGCCTCCTTCCTCCAAATGCCAGCGCCCTCAATCCTTATGCAAGCCCCCTCTTTTATAGTCGCAAAATCGAGTCCAAGAAATCCCAGTACCTTCCTTTCCGGGCGCAACCTCAAGCTTTTCAAAACAGGAATTTTTTCCATTTTTCAGCCATCGGCCAAATCACGAGCTTGCCATCCTTCCGCACAGCCAAATCGAGCCAAGACCGTCACCGTCGCATCGCCGGAAACGAGACCCACCGTCGATCGCCTCGTCACCGCCACATTGCCGTCGACATGCTCTGTTCTACTTCTCATTCGGCCGCCACCTTAGCTTCGCCGCCAGTCAAGTTCTCAACTCCACAGTTGGGTAGCCGTCGACTGCTTCGTCTTCGTCGTGCCTCAGCCTATCGGACGCCCTGACCCATCGCCCACGGCCGCCGGAATTCATTCGAGCAGAGCTCTGCTCTGTTTTCTCTGTCGATCACCGCTCGAGCACAGCCATCAATCGCTGTCGGCCGCCGTTATCCACTTTCCTTTGGCATCGTCACCTCGCCGCCGTGATCGCCGGCGCATGACCCACCGCCTCTGGCCGCCGGATTTCACTTCGCCGTCGTCTCCCTCCGCTCGAGCAGAGCCTCCAAGCGACGCTCTGTTCTTTTGTTTCAGGCGCCCGAGCCATCGGGCTCGGGTTGCTTGTTTTCCTTTTCTTTTTCTTTTTTCTTTTTCTGAACCGAACCAGAACCGGTCGGTTCAGTTCAATTCCTTTTTTTTTTCTTATTTAAAACCCGCCGTATTAATCTCAGCCGCCGGATCTTCGAAACCCGTTTGACGTGCTCCACTTTTACGCGCTGAATCTGGACTCTCTAAACCTGCATAAATAAAATCAAACATCATTTAGACACATTATAAAATATAAATCCAATAAATCTAATTAACGCATCTAAATTAATCAATTAAGCGCATTTATTCATTAAACTCCTAATTACTCACTTAACACAGATAAACATTAATTATCCTTATTCTAACTAAAAATACGACTAACATATAGGTAGAAAGGCATATAAAAATGTGTATATTTTGCATATATCAAATACCCCCAAACCTACATTTTGCTAGTCCTCGGGCAAAACAAAACAAAACAAAGAAATCTAACTAATCCACTTTCGCAGGAAATCGCGATTGCATTTAGCGTATGCAACAAGCCTTTTAAACCCCCAGGTGTCCCTGGCTGGACGAGTGAAGTCTCGTGAGGGTTTGCAGCCATGCTACCCACAAACATGTATTTATGAAATCAACCTATTTAATCTAAGTGTAAAAAGAAATAGAAAATCACTACAAAACAAACAATCCTAATATCCCTTCGAATGCAAACTGCAATGTTTAAGAAAATTAACCACATGTACTTGGATTTATAATCGACTGGAATATAGAAGCCCTCAAGTAAGTGGTTTTATTCTACACCTTCATCTTGGAAATTTCTGCTCAATATGATATAGCATGCTACTTTATATAGTAAAAGTGTAGAACATTGTAGCAATACATTCTAAATCTCTGTTTTATACAGATCCAGTATGACCCATTAACCAAAGAACATCAAAATCTACACAGTCGTCGTAATCTTTAGGTTCATGATAGCACAGATCTGCGCGCCTCCTTCGGGTCCAACATTCTAGATTTGAGAGGATAATACACCACAGACTTTTTTTTTCTTTTCTTTTTTCTGTTTTTTTTTCGCTAGGACTGTGTAAGGCCTGACTTCAAGATGCTTAGGTTTAGCAATGACTCAGGCCAATGACTCCCAGCCAGTTGGCTTAGGGCATTAGGTTTTAAGTAGACCGCTTCGGGCCCGAGCATCAGCCTAAGTTAATCCTATAAAGTCAAGCAGCCCATTTTCTTTCATTTTGTTTTCATTTTTTCCATATTTTTATTTTTATTTTCATCATTCATATTTTCAAGCACATCTTTATTTTGTCCAGGCTGTATTATACTCTCAACCTATTTCCGGTTCCAATCCCTTGCCATAGCCAAGTAAATGGTCTATCATGATCTTTTAAGCTCAACAGACAACCACATATCATCCAATGACTCTGACTAAAGATATTCCACTGTAAATTAGGATTCAACAAATCTCTAGACTGTATTACTTTATGTAACTAGTGTGTGTGAGTGAGTTTTATTAGCTCAAGCACTTTGTTCCAAGAGGACTGTAACAGAAAGATATTGCTCAGTTAAGTTCTCTATCCTCCAGTATACTTACTCGCACTTCCAATGCAAATTAATCTCTTAAAAATTGAAGTATACATCATAAAGGGATAAACTATCAAAACCTAAGAAAATTACTAACAAACAACCTAAAACTAAGTAAATTTTTATAGTTTTTTTTTCAAAATTTTTTTCTCAATTTTTTTTTTAAAATAATAGAAACCAAAGGAATACTACTTTTCTTCTCTACACCCCCAAACCTAAACGAAACATTGCCCTCAATGTTTACCAAAATAAAAATCACAATAACGAATAAAAGAAAAGGAGTGTAAGGAAAGAAATCACCTGAATGGAGATGCCGCAGGGTAGATGTAGAGCATTGAAACACACAAACTAAGAATGAGGAGTAAGTACAAAATATAGAAAAAGAAAATACACCCCCAAACCTAGATTGTACCATCCCCACACATGTATCAACAACCTAAATATTAAACAAATAAAAAAACTAGCAAAAACCAAAAATTTGGGTTGCCTCCCAAGAGCGCTAAGTTTTACGTCTTCAGCCAGACGTAACCAAAAATCATGTAGGAGCATTAGGTTCATCCAAATCGAGAACAATCTCCTCTCTCTCAGTAAAACCCTCTAAATATGGTTTCAATCTTTGCCCATTAACTTTGAAAATAGTTCCATCTTTAGGGTTTTGAATGTCAACCGCTCCATGGGAAAATACTTTGTGCACAATGAAAGGTCCAGACCATCGGGAACAGAGCTTTCCTGGGAAAAGATATAACCTGGAGTTATAGAGCAAAACTTTTTGACCGGGCTCAAATGACTTTCTCAATATTGACTGATCATGAAAAACTTTGGTCCTCGCTTTGTAAATCTTCTCATTCTCATAAGCCTCATTATGAATTTCGTCTAATTCATTGAGCTGCAATTTGCGAAGTGTTCCAGCCTTGTCCATATCAAAGTTAAAAGTTTTGATCGCCCAATAAGCACGATGTTCTAATTCCACAGGTAAATGACAAGGTTTTCCAAATACAAATCTATAGGGAGACATTCCAATTGGTGTCTTAAAAGTAGTACGGTAAGCCCACAATGCATCAGTTAATCTGTCAGACCAATCCTTTCGGTCGGGACGAACCGTTTTCTCAAGAATGCGTTTAATTTCCCTATTTGAAACTTGTACTTGTCCACAAGTCTGCGGATGATATGGAGTTGCAATTTTATGAGTAACAGAGTACTTTTTCAGAAGTGATTCAAAAGCTCTATTGCAAAAATGTGTACCACCATCACTTATAATTGCACGAGGGGTTCCAAAACGAGAAAATATGTTTTCTTTCAAGAACCGAACCACCACTTTGTGATCATTTGTTTTGCAGGGAATGGCCTCTACCCATTTGGAAACATAATCTACAGCAACGAGGATATAGAGATAACCAAACGATGGAGGAAATGGGCCCATGAAGTCAATACCCCAAACATCAAAAAGTTCAACAATCAGGATGTTAGTAAGGGGCATCATAGACCTACGTGATAATGTACCCATACGTTGGCATCTGTCACATTTTGTGCAAAATTCATGAGTGTCTTTGAATAAAGTAGGCCAATAAAAACCACTCTGCAAAATTTTTGCAGCAGTCTTTTTCGCACCGAAATGGCCACCACATGCATGAGCATGGCAAAAAGAAATGATACTATCAACCTCATGCTCCGGCACACATCTCCTAATGATTTGATCTGGGTAATACTTGAACAGGTATGGATCATCCCAGAAAAAATGCTTAACCTCGGCGAAGAATTTGGATTTATCTTGTTTTGTCCAATGTTCAGGAAGTTGAGTTGTGACAAGATAATTAACAATATCAGCATACCAAGGCAATTGAGAGACAACAAAAAGTTGTGCATCAGGGAATGACTCATTCAAAGGTAAGTGTTCCTCAGCAAACTCGTCAATAAGTCTAGACAAGTGATCAGCAACAACATTTTCAGAACCTTTCTCCCCGGCAACGGCGCCAAAAACTTGATGTAAATTTTAATATAATACTCGCAAGCGCACGAATCTCATGCAGAATAGTGGCTACGAGGTCGATCCCTCAGAGACTTAGTAAGATATTCAACCTAATTCTAGAGTACGTAGCAAGTAGTAATGAAATGTAAAGTTCTAATTTTTATTTCTTTTTAAGCAATCAATTGTTCAACGAAACTAAAAACACAGAAATTAACTGAACAAAAGATAAAATAATAAAAAGCCTGTTTGTTGTTTCCAGTCTGTCTGTAATCCCGTTTAGCTTTGCTCTATCCTCCACCTTCTGCAACAGTCTCTCGACTGCACGCCTCAACCGTTTTACTCTTTCTCTCGAACAGAATAAAATAGTCCCCAATTCCAGCCAAAGCAAAGCTTCTTCGAAACCTCCGCTATGCTACCCCTCTCTCGAGCAAGTAACACGTCTGCTTTTCTCTCTCGAGCAAAAGCAGCTTTATTTCCTCTCTAGCGGACAATTCCCTTCTCGGCACGAACAGATCAGTACCTCCCTCTTGTCAGTCGGTCCTGCTCCTCTCTCAAGCAAACAGTACCTCTGTTCTCCCTTTGCACTGCCGGCTGTCCAAAACAAAAACCAGAAAACAGCTTCCTTTCTCCCTCTCTGCCTCTCAACAGATCCGGCTTCCTCTTGCACAGCCCAATCGTCACCACAGCACAGAGCCTCTCCTCGAACCCTTCTCTGCCCAGCCGGTAAGTCTCCCACAAGCAGTACTTCCACAACCAACCCCTTCCAATCCTTCTCCCTCTCTGCCTCTCGACAGAGCCGCCTCCTTCCTCCAAAAGCCAGCGCCCTCAATCCTTATGCAAGCCCCCTCTTTTATAGTCGCAAAATCGAGTCCAAGAAATCCCAGTACCTTCCTTTCCGGGCGCAACCTCAAGCTTTTCAAAACAGGAATTTTTTCCATTTTTCAGCCATCGGCCAAATCACGAGCTAGCCATCCTTCCGCACAGCCAAATCGAGCCAAGACCGTCACCGTCGCATCGCCGGAAACGAGACCCACCGTCGATCGCCTCGTCACCGCCACATTGCCGTCGACATGCTCTGTTCTACTTCTCATTCGGCCGCCTGATCTATATATGAAATATGCATTTTATTATCTCCTAAACTTATGTTTCTGCTAGTGTTTGTTTAGAATTATTGCTACTTTAATATAGTTTTTGGTTTTTGTAGGAAACAAGAGTAAAATGCAGAAATGGGATAAAACACGATTCTAATGATTGAGTATTCATAACTTCGATTGCACATCTCTGATGGGACTGATTTAAGCTTTATGATAAAGTACACGAAGTCAGCTTTCCAACGCCACTGACTGTTCGCAATTCGGAGTTCTGAGCAAAAAGTTATGATCATTTGAAATATCGCACGCGAAAGAGGCGCGATTAAAGAGAAGAGCCGTCACGATGAGATTGGATGGATGAGATCGATGCAACGGGTTTTTTGTTTAATAAAGAAAAAAAAAAGAAAAGAAATATTCTTTTCCGGTCCGGTTTGATTTAAAGAAAAAAAATAGAACGACCCGAGCCGAAGCTCGGGCCGTCCAGAACAGAGCAGCGCTCGGGTGAGACTCCGGCGAGGCCGGCGTGGGTTGAGCTCCGGTGGAGATGGGCTGATGGGTCTCGACGGCAGTAAACCAGATGACGGCGGAGCTGGGTGTCGATCGAGCAGGCGGAGCAGCCACGACAAGAGCCGTGCTCAATCGGGAAAGAAAAACAAAACGAAAACAGTCCGCCGGAATAGGAAAGTGGGTGCCGGATTTGGGGCTCGATTCCACTTCAAATTGGACTAGGAATCGTGTTCGATTTGAGACGGGGTTGAGGCCTATAAAACCAGAACAATATGGGGAAGAAAGAGGAGACTTTTTACAGAAAAAAATTCAGAGCTTTAACAGAGGATTTCGGCCGGAAAACAGAGAGGAAAACAGAAGATTTCCGGTGCTGTTTCCGCCGGATTCCTGTGGCATTTTGGTCGGAAGAGGGAGGAGGAGAAGAAGTACGCCGGAGGGAGGAAGAAAGCGCCGGAAAGGTGCTGTTTTGGAACTGCTACAGTAACCGGCCATTGCTACAGTGCACGGCTGCGCGAAGAAGACGATGAACAGTGCATAAACAGTACCCGTGAACAGTGAATAGTGATTTTTTGGTGAATAGTGCACAATGACACCAACGAATCAACAGCGTTCTCCTTGTCCGATGGCTGGTTAAATTCGCGTCCAAGGCGTAGATGAAGCCCTAGATTTGTGTTATTACTCTTGATTGTTTTATTTAATACAGTTGATATGATTTTGCTTAATGCTATTTCATGAGTTTCTTTTGAGTGCTTGACCATAGACTTGATTGATATGCATGAAATTAGATCTTTTTAATTCCTATGCTTAGCTAAAAGTAGGCTGGTGTTAATTCTATGCCCGACCAAGGATAGGATCATTAGCCCAAATGATAATTCTATGCCCGACCAAGGATAGAATTATCTACATTAATTTTTAGTGGATGAACTCTCGTGTCCGACCAAGAACGTGAGTGAATTCACTGTGATTTGTGTGTCTGACCATGAACACAAATCACCTTATCATGTCAATTTGAGCATAATAATAATTGAGAGTAGTAATTGCATATTTAGTGGTGGATTCTCTGCTTTGGTACCTTCTCCATATTAGTTAAAATCCGATTTAAAGTAGTTAAATTTTATTGCTTTCTCTAGATTAATTAAAACAGAATTTGCTTTCATTTGAATTTGGTAAAATATTAGTCCGTCCCTGAGGTTCGACAACCCTTTAATACTCACTGTAGTACAATTGCCTTGTGCACTTGCAAGGGTTTAATTTTAAACGATCACCGCCACCTTAGCTTCGCCGCCAGTCAAGTTCTCAACTCCACAATTGGGTAGCCGTCGACTGCTTCGTCTTCGTCGTGCCTCAGCCTATCGGACGCCCTGACCCATCGCCCACGGCCGCCGGAATTCATTCGAGCAGAGCTCTGCTCTGTTTTCTCTGTCGATCACCGCTCGAGCACAGCCATCAATCGCTGTCGGCCGCCGTTATCCACTTTCCTTTGGCATCGTCACCTCGCCGCCGTGATCGCCGGCGCATGACCCACCGCCTCTGGCCGCCGGATTTCACTTCGCCGTCGTCTCCCTCCGCTCGAGCAGAGCCTCCAAGCGAGGCTCTGTTCTTTTGTTTCAGGCGCCCGAGCCATCGGGCTCGGGTTGCTTGTTTTCCTTTTCTTTTTCTTTTTTCTTTTTCTGAACCGAACCAGAACCGGTCGGTTCAGTTCAATTCCTTTTTTTTTTCTTATTTAAAACCCGCCGTATTAATCTCAGCCGCCGGATCTTCGAAACCCGTTTGACGTGCTCCACTTTTACGCGCTGAATCTGGACTCTCTAAACCTGCATAAATAAAATCAAACATCATTTAGACACATTATAAAATATAAATCCAATAAATCTAATTAACGCATCTAAATTAATCAATTAAGCGCATTTATTCATTAAACTCCTAATTACTCACTTAACACAGATAAACATTAATTATCCTTATTCTAACTAAAAATACGACTAACATATAGGTAGAAAGGCATATAAAAATGTGTATATTTTGCATATATCAATCTACCCGTGCATATATTGTCAAACCAAATAGTAGGCACATGAGGCACATATACGTACTCAAATTTCAACACCACAGAACTTGAACTTTTAGATGCATTGAATTGATGAAATAATATCAAATCCACTCATCTAAAAAGAGACAAATATGAGCCATGACGCATATATTCCAAAATCCAAATATGAGTTATGACTCATTGTGATCCGACATGCGGGTCATCAATGGGTGTGGTCACACGGCGCAAAGATGGCTATCTAATGCCCCTCACGTAACGGTGAGACACACACACAAAGCATGGTATATGTAGATGGATATTATTTCAAAGTTCAACATCATCGAAGGACTTCTTCACCCCAAAAAAACATCATCAAAGGACTTTGAACAGTCATATGTTGAATTGACAAAAATAGAAGGCAAATACCATAAGATTGCCACCTCTAGAGGCCGGCAGTCTCTGTTGGAAAATCTACTGTATGTAGTACTCAAGAAGAATTGTACTTTACCCGTTCTTGTTGAATAATAATCAAATAGAACCTGAAATGGCAAACATAAATCCAATTGTCCGAGGCACAGTGATGAACTGCTAACTTTGAAACAGATATTGCCACCCTCTTATGCACGGTTTTTCTTCTAGCAATCTATTCAAAGATACAACGAACCAGAATGACAGGATGTGCACTTCTCCTTGTCAAACTCGAACTCGCATAATCAGAAAACTATTGCCTTTGGAAGAAGATCACTTTTTAGAAAAGAGAAAAATCCACTAAAAATTTGTTCTTGGTTGTTCTCTTGTATATATCTTTGAGTTTTCCCGTTCATAATATATATGGGAAGACTCAAAGGTTCATTATTATGGAAAAGACGCAACTTTTTTAAGGAAAAACGGCCAAAAATGCGAGAAACCGCACAAAACCGCTCGTAGCGATCGATCGCTAACATAGGCGATCGATCGCCTCGGGCGTAAACACTGTTTTCATTTTTTTCAGTAGATAGGTCATCTCTCAGTTTTGCAAAAATCACAGTAGATACGATCGATCGTATTTGTATCCGATCGATCGCATCGATCGCGCTATCTAACCGAGTGCCAAGTGCTAAGTGCGCCTCTAAAGCGCCATAATGGCCCATGAATGTGTGCACTATCAATTGGGGAGAGTCACCACAGCAATAAGATACATCAAGAGGAAGATTCTTTCCTCTTATATACCTTAACACACTCATGTGTGTTTCCTATGTGGGACTAAAAGAAAACCTCATTATAAAGGTTTTCTATTTCTCTCCAAACTTAGCACATAACTAAACATTAACACTAATTCAATCAATCTCACAAATGTGGGCTTAAGATGGGCCCACTACCCATACCCAAAACCCAAACAGTCTCAAGGGACGGCTGATCTTGTAAATCCCACCTTCTAGGTGAACCTCCACCCCTCCAAGATTAGCTATTCCAGGCATCAAAACTCCGTCACCAGATGTTTCAAAAGCATCGAAATGGCCTTAAGAATTGCATCTGTGCTGTCTACCTTCCCAGAGGGGTCCGCACCATAGTTTGTCACCTTAAGAATGCGTGAGCTTGGTGGAACCTACATTACCATACCATCACCATCAGAAACTGAAGAGACAACACAACATGAACTAGGAATCAGTCACAAGATCGATTGAGAAAATAGTTTTAACTAGGGCTTTTTATATATTACCTGGCGCCAACTATGATATTCTCATATTACCTGATTTTTCTCGTGACTTCTCATATCACCTGGAATCAGCACCTAGAGTACCGAAAATGCCCTTCTCTTACGTTTTCTATGCATTTTGTACCCGAAATGCTTCATTCTTCCCAAAATAAGCGATTTACAAGATCATCGAGTTGGGGAAGAAGACATTTCGGCAAAGATCCATCCATAATCGAGGTTCAAACCATCGCCGGCGCCATCCAACCCGAAAAAAAAAATTCATGCCGAAAAACTGTAAAAACAGCGTGAAAGATGAAAAAAAAAATGTGATGAAGGGATTTTGATGTAAGAGCAGCGGGAAAGCCCTCCTAACTACACAAATAAAGATCACCTATTAGTGTTCGACCGCTCCTGGACATGAAATAAAAGGATAAAAATGGGCAAAAACGTGAAATACTCGTCGGCGAGCGATAAGTTCAATGTATATATCTTTCTGTGATCCTAATGAAGTAGAAGAGGAGGAAAAATAAGGAAAAACGCAAAAAAATGGGCAAAACGGATGAAAAATGAGCAAGTTATGACATTTTGAAAATTGTCATTTATCGTGTTGTCGACTACACGACTTGATTCAAGTCGTGTTTTATGTGACACGACTTGGATTCAAGTCGTGTCACATAATACACGATTTGAATCAAGTCGTGTCGTCGACAACACTATAAATGGACAATTTTCAAAATGTCATAACTTGCTCATTTTTTATCCGTTTTTGCCCATTTTTTTTTCGTTCTTCCTTATTTTTCCTTCTCTTCCACCTCAATAAGATATAAGATGGAAAAAGAAGAAAAAAGAAGAAAGTGAAATGATAAAAATGGACAAAAGCGTAAATACTCGTCGGCGAACGACAAGTTCAATTTATATATCTTTCTGTGATACTAATGAGGTGGAAAAAAAGGAAAAATAATGAAGAATGAAAAAAAAATGGGCAAAAACGGATAAAAAATGAGCAAGTAATGACATTTTTAAAATTACCAATTTATAGTGTTGTCGACCACACGACTTGAGCATTTATCGTGTTGCATATAACACGATAAAATGACAATCTTCAAAATGTCATAACTTGCTCATTTTTCATCCGTTTTTACCCTTTTTTTTCGTTCTTTCTTATTTTTCCTCCTCTTCCACCTCATTAGTATCACAGAAAGATATATAAATTGAACTTGTCGCTCGCCGACGAGTATTTTACGCTTTTGCCCATTTTTATCATTTCACTTTCTTCTTTCTTCTTATTTTTTCTTCTTTTTCCATCATATATCTTATTCAAGTGGAAGAGAAGGAAAAATAAGGAAGAATGAAAAAAAATGGGCAAAAACGGATAAAAAATGAGCAAGTTATGATATTTTTAAAATTACCCATTTATAGTGTTGTCGACCACACGACTTGAGCATTTATCGTGTTGCATATAACACGATAAAATGATAATCTTCAAAATATTATAACTCGCTCATTTTTCATCCGTTTTTGCCCCTTTTTTTTGTTCTTCCTTATTTTTCCTCCTCTTTCACCTCATTAATATCACCGAAAGATATATAATTTTTTTTTCGCTCGCCGACGAGTATTTTATGCTTTTGCCCATTTTTTATCATTTCACTTTCTTCTTTCTTCTTATTTTTTCTTTATTTTCCATCTTATATCTTATTGAGGTGGAAGAGAAGGAAAAATAAGGAAGAACGAAAAAAAATGAACAAAAACGGATAAATAATGAGCAAGTTATGATATTTTGAAAATTGCCCATTTATAGTGTTGTCGACGACACGACTTGATTCAAGTCGTGTATTATGTGACATGACTTGAATCCATGACTTGAATTGCCCATTCTTCCTTATTTTTCCTCCTCTTCTACTTCATTAGGATCACAGAAAGATATATACATTAAACTTGTCGCTCGCCGACGAATATTTTACGCTTTTGCCCATTTTTATCCTTTTATTTCATATCCAAGAGCGGTCGAACAGTAATAGGTGATCTTTTTTTATGTTTTTTTACATGTAGATCTTAATTTTTGTAGTTAGGAGGGCTTTCCCGCTGCTCTTACATCAAAATCCCTTCATCGCATATTTTTTTTCATCTTTCCCGCTGTTTTTACAGTTTTTCGGCATAAATTTTTTTTTTCGGATTGGACGGCGCCGGCGATGGTTTGATCCTCGATTATGGATGGATCTTTGCCGAAATGTCTTCTTTCCCAACTCGATGATCTTGTAAATCGCTAATTTTGAGAAAAATGAAGCATTTCGGGTACAAAATGCAAAGAAAACGTAAGAGAATGGCATTTTCGGTACTCTAGGTGCCGATTCCAGGTGATATGAGAAGTCACGAGAAAAATCAGGTAATATGAGAATATCATAGTTGGCGCCAGGTAATATGTAAAAAGCCCTTTTAACTAAGACCCAGGAAGGAAAGACAACTTTGAAACTGAAAACGGAGGGAATAAGAGGATTACAGTGGGAGCAGAACTTGGGGAAGGTGAAGGAGACACTCCTTTTTGTGCAAGAAATGAAGCCTTCATGGATGCCAATTTTCTCACCCTTTCTTGTTGTATTCTGTTGTAGCACTGTGCAGCCCCTGAGTCATCCTCCATGGACAGTGCATAGACTGGCCAGCCCAATGAACAGGAAGAGGAGCATGGTCTTCCTCCCCATTTGTCAAGCTTCAATTGCCTCAACTTTTTCAAAGAGGGAGAAGGGAGCGCCTATATAGACTTTTTGAAGCTTGCATAGGTGGGGATTGGGGACATAAATAAAACGTGAGCAAAAAAAGAAATGTGGAAACCCTATGAAACAGTTCATACATGCAAAGCCTCTTCTTCTCTTCCACAAGTGTTTTGAAAGTTTCACACGTCAAAGGGACTGGTAAAAGAAGTGTTTTCTCGACCCTAGGGAAAGAGAGAAATATTAAAGGACAAAGCAGTTTATTACCTTTGAAACAATGGCATTGTATAATGTGATTACTGCTCAGAGATCTAAAAGCATTAATGGCATGGTTCCTTTTCTCTAGAACAAAGAGAAGTATTAACTAATGAGAGGGCCATGGAATTTCGTATCGGATATCGGTATCGTATCGGTTGGCTTAAGAGACAAAATATCGGAGATATATCGGAGATATTTGTAAAAAAATATCGGTAGTTAAAAACTAGTTTTTACCATATAATTTCATAATCTAGCTTCTAAAATGAGTTATACTAATTTAGACAAAGCATAGATTTTAAAATATGCATATTAGGATGGGAAACAAGTAGGAAAGTTACTTTTTTCCCCTTTTTTAAAAAAAAATAAAAGAATTTCGAATTTTTTTTTTCCGAAAATATTATTTTATTATAAAATAGCGATATATCAGTCCGAAACCGATATATCGCCGATATGGAATTCCATGGAGAGGGCCATTTGGGCGAGAGGGATTCAGGGTCGGCACCACAACCACTCTGGACACCACAACCACCTCAGTTGTAAAACGACGATTTACCCTTGCTTACTGAGAAATTACAATATATTGGCATTAAATAATTACATTACTGCAAACAAATTTCGGTGAATAGGTATTTACATTAAATAATCAACTTTTATAATGAATTAATTAGGAGCAATCAAGGATCCTCAAGCCAAGAGTCAACGTAAGGTGGCAAAAGGCGAGGAATTGAAGCTCTGAGTGCTTTTGGCTGCTTTCAAGCTTTCTTATAACTAAAAACAAAAGGTTTCTTCCCACAAATGCAAACCACTTTCCTCTACACACAAAAAAGTGCTAAATATCAGATGTGGGTGGCTGCTATTACTAGCTAAACCACAAATGGCTAGGGCCAGATGGTTTAGAAAAGGACCCTTAGGACATCTTCTATTTAAAGTTTCAATTAACTTTCTCAATCATTTTAAAAAATTCTAAAAAAAGAATCTGAGTATCATATTGTCATATGCAATCTCTGGAAGTGCGTGTAAATGTTACTTTGTAATGTACGTCGTACACATTGCAGAGATCATAATTAGGCCACTTTGCTTCCGCGAAAATAAACTGCTTTTGTAAACGGGTTGGCTATTGAAATGATATTAGGATCGAAGTTCATAATTGAGGCTTTCCCTGAACCATTAAGTTACATCATCCGGTGTCGAGATTCACCCACACAAGCCAATTAGTTCAATGGCATTTTGTACACTAAAAAAGTAACATTCGCACATTACGCACAAGAGATGCGCGAGAGCAATTACTTTTTCTTTTCCTTCAATTTATATACAAGGTACAGGCCAGTGGCTAACCACGGCCAATGCCACTGGACTATTCCATAATTCAAAGGCCAATTGATACACAAAAAATGGGCAAAATTTTGAGCCCCCAAAAGAAGATAACCGCAGTGAGCCCTATACAAAAAAGAGGTCAGTCTATGCAAAACACAACCCATTGTGGGTCGAGTACGACCCTACTCATGTACATACCTCATTGACCGGTCCCTCAATAGTGTGCAAGGGGAACACTAGAAAGATGGCATTTTTGGTCATGCGCATCCCGCCACAACTTTCTCAGCAATATTGGCTTTCGAACTGCATAACAAAATGATAACTTCAAACGATGTATAATAGAAACAGAGGCAAGTTAACTTTTACCCAAGTAAAACAACCAGATATCCACAATTATCATTATAGTTGTTAGTCAACAACAACCACGGTATTCAAAATGCAGAACAGAAAACAACTCAAAACTCCATATGCCGGTATCTATATGCAAATTAACCAAAAAAAAATACAGAACAAAAAAAAAGAGGAGTAATTTAATGTAAACTAACAGAAGAAACGCAAAAAAAAATTTTAATCATTATTATTTGACCCGTATAACCAAGAGGGAAAAAACCTTACACTTTTCCGTTTATATTCAACATTTCAGCCAGTATTAGTACCATAATTTTGTGAGAAGTTCTACAAATGTTATTAATGTTTTATGAAAAACAAGAAAAAATAATAACGATGGCCCCTAAGAAAAAAGGGTCTACTTTTTTCGATTGACTAAAATTATATCCATCAGTTCTACAATATCCTAATAGTAGAACTCGGCAGAACTCTTACAATTTTAGGTGAAAGGACTACAATATTTGTCCAGCATAAATATCTTACAATCAATCTAACAATGGATTTTTATCCTCCTACCTGGTGTGAACCAGGATATTCTCCAGCAGGTAGGAGCTGTTGATCACCAATGCATATGCTACCACATTACTCGCTCTAACAAGCACTAGCGCATGCATGGTCTATTCTCGTAAGTCCTATAGATGGAGGATATCCCAGTGGACATTCTTCAGGAAGACATGTTCCTCAAACTAAATGCACAACATGACAATAGTTTTCACTAACAATGATGACAATAGGAGAACCGTGATTACTTATTCTTTATATTGGTACAACTCACACCCTGCCAGGCTGCCACGCACACACACATAAAAGATGCCGCAGGACCAGGGTTTGAACCTAGGAGTCTGGGACCTCCAGAACAAGCGCACCACTGTATACTATCACCTCTAGCGCCTATTTACATGTTGGTCCAGCTCCAATAGAAGTGCAGAATGTCTGATTAATATGCGGCTTTCAAGACCATTATGACTGATTAGGCATCTAGGTTTGAACTCTAGAAATATGTGAGATTTACAAAGATATGATATTAATACGAAAGAGACCAGTCATATACCTGTACAATATCGGTATACTTGTATATGAAGCATAGCCGTGGCCAGAATTCACTTGCAAAATCAGCTCAACCAAGTTTTACAGTTCACCCTGGGCCCGAATTTGTAGGTTGACCATACAATTGCCCTGCATCCATGGACTGTTGCTGATGATGTTGCTGTTGAATTTGGGACTGTTGGTGCCACTGGTCATTTGAACTTGGCGCATGCATCAAGGTGTTGTTTCCAGATGATTTTCTCTTCCCAATAACTTGAGAAGTCTGCCCTGGTTCTGGCCCAGTTGAAGTTTGCTGAGGCATGTGCCCATTGTTAGATAAATGAGATGCTGAACTCCCCGTTACATGTGTATCATATGATGGAGAGTCCACCTTCCATTGAGAAGGTGAGGTAGAGGCAGATGAAACTGCTGAAGCAATGACATTTGTATCAGTGCATTGTGCAAAAGTTGTGTTTGAGGCCACCTGATTATTGTGATTTGTTTCATCAGGCCCTGGGCCTGAAGCATCAGGAGGACAATATCTATGATTACTTGCAGGCAAAATTCTTTGAACAGATTGTTTAGATTGACTTGTCTGCCTACTTAACGGAGAGGAAGGCACAGTTTGAGAGGGGAATAAGGTCGGATTGGACTGAACCAGTGGGACCTGACCTTGGTTGCTATTATCAACATGAATGTCAGACAAGGAGTCTTGCTTTTGAGGATGTGGCCAAGAAAACGGCTTCTGTTGGTGCTGTCCAGGGTTTGATGGTTGGGGCACTAACTGTCGCCCACCTTGTGCTTGCATCATTTGTTGCATCACAGGTTCGCCTTTTTCAGACACTTGATTCCCTGGAGAAAGACTACTCACAGAAGTGGTATCAATGGGCAGGCTTTGATGCATCATCATATTGTTTCCCCTGCCTAATCCTTTCATAAGTTTCGCCTGCTGCTGAGGGTTTGACTGTTGCCTTTGTTGAGGAAGATGCGATCTCTGTTGCTGCTGTTGAAGCTGCTGCTGCCTCTGCCGCTGCTTTAGCACTTGGTTTGGCAGAGGGCCACCAGATTGACTACGGGCAAGGCCGTGCAATGCATGGCTATGCTTCGACTGAGCTTGTGAAGGAAAGGTGCTCATTTGGGAAGATGACTGGGTTAATGGGAGTTGGACATTCGGCATGGGCAGTGATACTGATGGGGAAGAAGCTTGACTCCCATTCTGCACGGACGAAACTGAATGGTGCACCTGATGTTGAGAAGGGTGGGAAATAGAAGGGTTGGAAGATGTGAACTGTTGTTGCTGAGGCATAAATCGCTGTTGCATTTGCCGATCTTTAGCAAGGCGGAGAGCGAAGGCTTGCTGCTGAGAATCCCCTGAGTTAGCTCCTTGGAGATGAGAGTGGTGAGAACCATTTAAAACGTGTGACTGCTGTGGTATCTGCCGTTGAGGTTGGTGTTGAAGCGGGAAGTTTTGAACCGACGAAGCACCTGTGGGACTAGTGAAAGATGTGCTGATGCCAGTGAAAGCAGCAGCAGTACCCTGAAAATTACCCTGGGGGACTTGCATCTGAAAATCCTGCATCATCATGTGCCTTTGACCTTCAGGATTCTGACCAGCCTACACAAAACAAAACGAGCAAGGTTAAAGATGTAAAATGGGCAGGGTAAAAAATAATAAATCTAAATAGAAAACATACTCGAACCACAGGTACATTGTCAAGCGGCCTTTGCATAGAGTTTCCCTGACCCGAAACAGGCCCTGTGTGCATATTTACAGGGCTAGGCAGCCCAGTGGCAGGCATTATGCCCGCAGGCGAAACCATATTCAGCATGGATGCAGATCCCATCCCCTGAAATCCTGGCCGAGGCACTCCCATACCCCTATTCATGCCACACATCATGCCCACTCCATTGCCTCCTGGCAGCATGCGTACCCCCCGATCATTTCCTACTTGCAAAGCCCCCGAATTGGACAGATTAGTCTGTTGCACATTTCTACTGGACATCATTTGATTATACTGTTTTATCCTTTGCTGTTCATCCATTGGTAAAGACGTTGACCTAGGATTAACATATCTGTGTGCATCCCTGGCAAGAAACATATTTTTAGCGTATACTATCATAATTGGGGGAGGTAAATAACAATTGTACAGCAGCATGATACCTGGATGACGAATTCACTGCAGCAGAAGTTGGGGTAAGGCCATTATTAAGAACCATTGCAGAAGAACCTTGTGTCATATTATTTGCAATCGATGATGCTAGTGGAGATCCAAGAGAACCTTGATGACTTGGAACAGCTATACCACCAGCATGGGGACCCGGATACCCAAGTGAAAGGACATCTGGACTTGATGTTGTTGCATCACAAAGATCAAGAGGCCTTCCGTAAACAACAAACCAAACAGCAAAATTACTATGTGCAATTAACAACAGAATCATAAAAGTTTAACAAACGTGAAACAACAAGCGAATTCCACAAGAGAATAAAGAAACACTTACGTCAAAATGCCACCATTTAGATTGTTTGGGCAGACTTGGGAAAGAGCAATAACATGAGAACCATGAATCGGCATGATTTGTTTAGCTTCCTGGTTGTCATTCTACACATAAAAGCACAAACGATAAAGCAAACAAAACTTCAGAACCAGACAAACAAAAAGATCAGCAAAATGGTAAACAGGGCATAATTCAATACTCCATCCAGAATTACCTGTCTGGATTAGAAAAACAAAATGAACTAAAATCAGTTCATTTTGTTTTTCTAATCCAGACAAGTAATTTGGACAGAGGGAGTACTATTTAACTTCTGCAATGCACAAAATGCATAGCAGATGCTTCACAAGCCTTTTTCCGCAAGCCTTTGCAGTTAGTAATGTAAGCAAACTATTACATACATACTTATGACCTTGTTAATATTCCCTCCATCCAATGAAAAGCTGAGTTAAATTAGTTGGACACTAAGGCCGTACAGAAAAGCAGAGCTTTCCCTCCTCTTCCATGTTTTCAGCCGTGAGGGAGCAAAATCAGCCAGAGAATGATGGACCCATGGCTTCATTGGACGAAGGGAATAATATATATTAAAGACCGCTCAAACATATTGTAACTTTGCTAGTATGCTTGATCTTAATTAGTCCCTCACCTGAGAGCCTAAAACTTTTAGTCGATGTAGTCAACGACAATGGTATTATCCCCAAAGGCTTTGGGTACAGTTCTTGAGGAAGGCAAGCAGGTTTCCTGCTGTGTGCATGCCCTTGTGGTTATGCATCTACATGCAAATGGCTACCTACGCATGCACATGGAGGTGTCGATATAACTAGAACCAATAATCAGTTCCTCCCAGATAGATCAAGACTAATGCAGATTATCCTATTAAGAAATTGGAAACTATTGCTTTTAGTTCAAGCCTCACAAAACAGACATAAAACACCAATTTAGGATTGGCAAAGGAATATTAATTACATTTTGATAAGAGTAATTTCATGGACAAAACATGAGAACATAAGTAAGTTTGCTATCTTTCAAACTGATCATATCCCAAACCAGCCAAATAGACTCAAGATCTCTAACTGTTAACCTAGTTAACGATGAGACCGCTTGACTAAAATTAAATTCGATTAGCTCATATAATCGTATATAACTGCATAATTGGAACTTGAAAAACATAAAGTAATAAATATGAAATGAAACAAGATTACCTGACTGTGACGTAAATGAAGCTGTTGTCCAATGTCAATTATTTTCTCAAAATGAGCCTTTAGCATGTCCTCCTCCAGAGGTCCCTGCAAACGCTGGAACAATTGTCTTGCACTACCCTGGTACAAACCACCAACATACATCTTTATGACTAAAACAAGTTGAGCATGTATGAAAGTAAAAATAAGAAATAAATGAGCAGAGTGAATATAAGAAAAGTTACTGTATAGATTGATAGGAGAGAAGCTGTTCAGAATAATTTCAAAATATGCAAAGAAATATACTGAACATGTAACTCCTAATAGGCCCTATAAATAGTAGAGAAGGAAGCATTTTCAGTCCGCCTGGAGCATGTCTGCCAGGATATCCTCCATCACGTAGGAGTTGTGGATCATCATGATTGACGCTGTTTGATGGAGTGCATGTGCAGTGTCAATCTCTGATGCTCGACGGCTCCTGTTAATGGAGGATATCCCAGCGGACATCCTCCAGGCGGACCTCAAAGACTTCCAATAGAAAAAGGCAAAGAACATATTGAAAACAAATGATAACGAAAGACTCAAAATAGACACATGATATGCGAGAAAATGGTCTTGTGGCCAAAAAAAAGGCTGGAGAGAATCCATATTGTTGAACATGAAGAACTGGGCTAATGTATAATGATGATGATGAAATTCTGTCTGCACAGACATGGAAGGTAACACCAACCACTACAAGTGCAAACTTGTACAAACTTGGCAGCATGAAAAGAGTGGGCAAATTTTATACTTAAAACCATTTTTTGAGCCATTTAGGTTATATCAGTCAATTGCACATTGTCTATGTATTGATGACAGTAACAAACGTCCTTACCTCGTACAACAACATATATCATAAACATAATCAAGAAATACTATTTTCACAACAATTTGAGGTTGGCTGCATGGATCTTACACCTCCAATCTAGACTGTTTTGTGCTAACTCTTTTGTCAGAGATACCACAGTTATATCCTTACTAAAATTCTCATAAAATTAACTAAAATTCTCAACCCTTGTTATTTTCCGTTCGAGTCCTCTTAGGTCTCCCTTAAGATGAGTATGTCCATCTTAAGCTAATTCTTCATCCAAATCCTCTTAGATCTCCCTCTCCCTCTTTTGGCTCTTCCACATGCATCCTCTCCAACCCTTAGTCTCCTTTGAACATGCCCATGCCAACACCAACCTACACTCCATAAGCTTCTCACCTAAAGATGCTACCCTAAATTCTCACAAATATACTCATTTCCAATCCTATCCCTCCTAGTTATCCCACACATTCAACTTATCGTCCTCATTTATGCCACATTTAGTTTATTCATACAGCTTTTCTTAGGTGCCAACATTCCGCTCCCTAAAATATTGCAGGCCTAAGTGGTGTCCTATAAAATTAGCCTTCAAGCATATCTGGGACTTGTCTATCACACAACAGCCCTGATGCGACTCTCCACTTTGCCCAAACTGCATTAATTATATGTACCGCATCACTATCTTATCACACAACAATATATAGACTATAGTTATGCTTATTTTTAGATAGAGATATTCCGACATGTTCAATTCTATATATCTAAAGAATATTTTTTTGGTTCGCGGATGTCCACAATCTGTAATAAAATATCATCATCATCACAAGCCTTACCCTGACTATCTAGAGTCGACAACAGAGATTTTACACCATATTTGACTCCTATTAGAATATAAATGATGGCACAAAATCTGTAATCATATTATATGTGCAAGATACCTAAGTTTTCTATTTTCTGTTTAATTTCTTAAAAGTATGTCATGTATGTGCATCCAAGAATTCTCTGTGACACCTCCTACTAAATGATGGAAGACCTATGTTAATTCTAAATTCTATGCCTTTCTTTAAAAAAAAATGTATACCAATTTATGCAACTGCTATGGAAAAATATCCACATATTGTCTTGTAATTCCCAGAAATTGATTATCGTTGGGGTCATTATTTCTTGACTGTATTAATACCCTAATAATTTCTGTACCTTGCGCTTCAATCTGTAACAACATATTTGACAGGTGACAATTAACAAATAGAAAATAATGTGGTACTTTTGATGAGTCAAAGTTAATTTTAAGGAGAGATTTTTTTTAAATTGTAGGCAGTGTAGCGTGGATTTGTTATAACTGAGACAACTTCAAAACCTTTAAGCCTGTGAGGGAAGTCAAATAATCAACCATTGTAACTGAGACAACTTTGTCACCACTCAGAAATCCTAATGGACATAAATACATAGAATAGGAGGGTAAAAACATGTGCTGTCTGTGAGTGTGTGTGCGTGTGTGTGTGTGTGAGAGAGAGAGAGAGGCAAAATAGCAAGAGAAAAAAAGACATGCCTTGGGAATGCCAGGAAGAGTTGATGGGTATGGTTGAGAGGACCCTGAATCTTCCGCGCTATCAGCTCCATCACCAGAATTTCTGTCCATTAAAATTTTGTGCCGCTCCTTGCATTGTTTAGGCTTACGGAAAATGCACTGAGGCACCAAACAGTCAAGTGAATATCAAAACTTTATTTTTAAATTTTCATCACAAACAACATGGAGGATTTAGAGAGAAGCTCACCTTAAAATGCAATGTACTGTTCATTGCATCACTCACAAGCTCCCAATTTGGACCCATATCATGCACAAGGACAACAAGTGCCTATAGATGAAAAAAAAAAGCACCCTCAAAACTCCTAAATTATTCTAAGTCACTCCTACCTCGATTTATGATTACATATCCTTCCAAATAATCACAAGACAAAACTGCCAAACCAGCGGATAGTTACCTGATCCTCCAAAACAGACCAAGGACCACCTACTCCTGAAGAACCAGCAGAGAGCTGTACATGTTCCAGGAAAAACCATCAATATTTAACCTTGACAGTAAGATACTGATTAGAGTAAAAATTTCACGAACAGTTATTTATCTCGAATTGCAGGGTGAAAGCAATTCAGTGCATATTTCAGGTTTTGATAGGAACCAACCAATATATAACAAACATCACATCTAAACAGACATAGATAAAATCCTAGTTGTGATCTCTAGAACTGCAATATGTAAACATACCTTGAGCACTTTAGTTTTCCTGCCAGGACCTCGATTAGCAATTACTTTCATAAACTTATTTGAATTGGCCATATTACTCATTTGAGATGTGACAGAAGGCGTTGACCCAGCAACTGGCCCAACAACTTCAGGAGACACATCAGGTTGGTGCTTCAAGAGCTTTATCTTCTTAGAACTATGCTGACCATATGTGCCTTCAAAACAGAGTAAACTTACAGAATGAGCTATTTACAAGCAGTTACCTGACCGACAAAATAATGCACAAAGATCTACGTACCAGTGTTTGCATTTGAATCAAAATGGTGACCATCTAACTTTCTTTTGGAGATTTCCCTCTGCAATCCACAATGAAATTAATTGGAGATTTTTTCTTTTTTTTTCTTTTTCTTTTTCTTTTTCATACTTTGGTGGTGGTGGTGTTTCGGTGGGTTGGGTGGTGGCGAAGAAAAAATTTGCAAATAAGTGCAAATGCAACAAGGTGCAATCTCAGTAAATCAGGATATAACAATATAAAAAAGACTACCTGTTCATGTTGAACAGTTGACTCCCCCTGCCATCTATGATCATACGCAGAACCCTGTATAAATAAAATCGTTGTAGAATCAGCTAAAAGAACAATGCTGAAAAAGGACTCTATAATGAGAAAGAACATACTACGGCTGAAAGAACAAATGCTGCAGAATCAGCCGAGTTGAAAGAATTTTTATATCCCAAATGCTTTGACTTCTTCTTCTTCTTGTGCTTTGGGGACACCTCTGCTCCATCATAAAGGAACTGTTTGCCATACTCTCCAGTGGATTCAACTTCTGAGTTTTTCCTCTGTTGACACCCTCCATGCAATGAACTTTGATCATCCTGAAAAGAACTTGTGTCTCCACTTGAGACATCGGTTTTAGTTGTCATCTGTGCAGGAACAGCTGTTAAAGGACCCAAAACTCTTGACCTTGCAGCTGTCCGGACACGCTTCGTTGGAATTGGACCAACATGTAGAGTGCTGGAAGGTCTTTTCCCATTTGGCAAAATTACTCGATTGCTTGATTTGTTTTCAAGAAAGTTTCCATAAGGCAATTCAGATTCCATGTCATAGGATCTTGGCATATATTTCTGGAAAATTTTTCTCTTCTTTTGAGCAGATTTAGAGAACTTGTCACCTGGCCCAGGTAAATAATACATCCCAGTATCACCTTCATCCTCTTCGTATACATTCTCTAGAGCTCCTAATAGGAGATTCAACCAAAAGCACCCAGACGTGAGACTTAAAAACAGTAACAAAGTCATAAAGAAAAGGAAACCATCAATATACCTGATGGAGAATCCAATAAAGACAGAAAATATCCATCTGATTGAATTTTGTTCCCAACTTTCTGCAAATAACACATGAAAGTGGTCATAGTAAATATAAACTCCATTTCGATAGTGTCTAATGTCCACATCACAGAACTACTAAAATGCTACGTGTAGACATCCCAAGACATTACAAAAAAAGAGTGAATTCTATTCTGATGATCAGATTCCCTGTCATTTTCATAGAGCACACAGCTTGAATTGCAGAATCTTCCAAGTGTAGAAGGGTTCATGTTCAATTAGAAAACAAAAAGAGCATAAGCAAGTTCCATATTTAAACGCCAAAATTTTACAAGTTACAATTAACAGATGTGATAGCCCCTAATGGTAGACAAAGAAGCAGAGGACGTTTAAAAGCATTCGACTAATATTCTAGCTTAACTCAAAAAGCTTATCTCATTGAGAAAAGAACATCTTGTTCCCTCCGTCCTGTTTTAGATGCTCCATTTGAAAAAATGTTGATTTTATTGGATGGTGGAAACCTCAACTAATGGGGGAAGAAGAGGTTCAAAATCTGCTTAAATTGACCCTATGGAGCATCTAACTGGGCCGTGCTCTTTTCCCAATGGAGCATCTAAAACCGGATGGAGGGAGTACAAGAGATCATCAGATAAAAGGCACAACACCTTTTTCATATAATTCGCAGAGACCCAAACAATTTTCTTATCAGGATAAAAAAAACAGTGAGAAAATTCAAGCAAAAAACCAAGACTTGTAGTCTGTACCTCGTAGTGCACCCAAAGCGACTCCACATATTTTCGATAACTTTCCATGGCACCACAAGGAACAGTATAGAACAAAATCTCCTGCAACGTACAAATTTGAGGAAGACTAAGTGAATGAGTAGGATCTATTAAATACTAAACAAAAAGTCGTTCAGCATCAAAGTATTGCATACAAAAGATGATTGTAAATGCTGCTATATTAACAAGTAAAACCACAGAACAGGAGGAGTTCGTTTACTTCCAATATCTCAGAATTTTCGGAAAATTCTAAAATTCCTGAATCAGAGAATCGGTCAGGAGTCCTGGGGGCTTCAGCTTGAACAGAGCATAAAGAGGACTTGTTATTGTCTTTCAAGAACCTGATGGCATAATCCAGAATGTGATGACAGCTTTTGCATTCATTATTCTGTGAGGGTAACAAAAGATCCATCAGAACAATAGATACATACGCACATAAACAAGGGTATACACAAAAACAATTTACTATTAATAGCGCAGAAACAAACAGCTCATGGATGCAGTCTGGGCGAGATCACTCGGCCCTTGTCTGGAATCTAGCTATAACTTCTGGTAGAAGTTTTAAAATGTGTAATAAACGACTATTCATCAATGAGACAATCATTGATGCTTGCAAAGTTCTGTATAACATAATCAAGGGAATTATCATAAACTTAACATACAGCAACCATCATTTCTCTTTTCATTTAGCCATACACTCTTTTAGTAGTTTACACACATTTCTTCTGATCAATGTTGAAAAGTTCAAAAAATTTAGAAGAAAGTCCAAATACAATTTGCTCCACTGCAAGACACTATTAATTTCTCAAACACTAAAGCAAACCAGAGGTATACAAGAAGTTTCCAACTGTTGAATAATAAAACCAATTGTAGATTGTGGCAATGTGTTATTCAGGCATTTCACATTGGATAGCTGATTTGCCACCCAAAAGAATAGAATAGCAACCCTTCAATGCTGATGTCAGCAACATAAAATGAGGTAGTGTGTTCCATTTTTCTCCTACACTAGCCAACCCATTTAATAGAACATCAACCACGGTACCGAATTATCCTCTTCTCTTACTTGAAACATCCTCTTCATTGACGACCATGGCGGCAATCACCACAAACAATGCCAGAGACCATGCTAAGATTCGGCCACAAGGGCTGTGGCTGGCCTGGCTGAGACAATGCACAATCTTGAAATCCTCTGGCAGTGGCTGGCACCGGAAAAGTTAGGCTAATGTGGCAGTGGCTAGCCACCACCAAGTTCTGGCCTAGATAATGTACAATCAAGAAACGTTGTGGCAGTGGCTGGCCACTGCTAGAGTTAGGCTAACATGACAGTGACCAGCCACCACCCAAAAAGACAAAAAAGTTTGGGGTGGGCTTTCTAGTTTTTCTCACTCTTGGCCTTTCTGGCAGGGTGGTTGTTCTATTATTTGGGGTTGCAAACCAGCCATCCTTACACATTTTTCAATCTTCTTTGCCAGTCAGTCTGCCTCACACTTAAAGTGGCAGTTTTCTCTTTATTTTCTTCTCATCCCTAAGCTGGTCATAGACTCCTCAACGCTCTCTTTTTCTGTAATATCAATGCATGAACTTCTTTTCTCTTCTCTTTTACAAACACTGGCTCTTAATTCCTAGTATTGGTTTTCTCCTAATAATGGAAAGAATTATATACCATGTAAACAAAAAAGGGGAACAGATAACATAATAATACTCCCTCCAGCCAATGAAGCCTGTTTGCATTTGGAAAAACATGGGTCCATCATTACATAGCTGACTTTGTTCCCTCACGACCACAAAAACACGGAAGAGAGGAGGGGGACTCTGTTTTTTATACAGACCTTAGAGTCCAATAAATTTAACTCATTTTCAAATGCGGACATGCTTCATTGGACAGAGGGAGTAGTATATTTTCAAGCAAAATAATGCTTTTAAAGCAGTACTCAGATTAAGTCAAAGAAGACAAAAACAACAAAGAGCATTCAAGTTGGAAACTTTTCTCCCATTACAAGGAAAACCACCCTCTCTCCATTTCTTGTTACGTCATACATAGTTCCATTGTGGACTATTGGAAACTGATACAAACCAAAAAAACATAAACACATGGTACCAAAACACTGAAAATCCCACTTTCCTTCAACAAACCAGCAAGAAAAACCACGCAGAAGAAGTAAGAATGAGATCAAACTGAACATTCAATGATAAGGGCTAGAACATACAGCTAAAGACACATAAAAGCCACCACAGCGCAACAATATCGACCAAACATGGCAAAAACAGTACAGGCTCCAAGATCCAGAGATTCGGGTTTAATATCAAGGCAAATATTCTGCTCTTTACAAAAATGCCTATCTCAAAAAGAAGAAAATACTTAACCTTAGGACTGCACTTTGCTGTCTTGTCCTTGTCATCCTCTTTTATAGAAAATTGTTCAGATGTTACCAATGTCATACTATATTCCCCCCCTTCTGAAAGTTCACTGCTTAATAGCATTTTAGCTGAATCCCAGAACTGCATTACGGCTTTCGTCAAGCTATGAGCTGCTAACTTTTGCTTTTGGCGAACAATCTCATCATTTAAATTAGAACGGCCAGTTAAAGCAACCATATGAGATATACGAGATGCAGCTGCAATCTTCCAACTCCGCTCCTAATTACATTGTGACAGCAAAAAAAATCAATAACAAGTTAGGCAGATGTTAAAAAAAGATTGTGACTATAATAACAAAAGACACAAAATGATGGTAAAGAATGCAAACCTGCATGAAATCATTAGCAAGCCACGCCATTTCCTCAAGGACAAAGTCCCAGTGTGATTTTTGACGTCCCTTTATATAAGAACTACTATTAGATACTTCAGCAAGTCTTTTGCGGTTAGCCTAGTGAAAAAACAGTTAAAGTATCACATAAACCGGATGGACACCAGTGCAAAATAAGATTACTATAAAAATCAGATGGACTCCTGTGCAAAATATGATAACTATATAAGGATCACCATAAGACAACCTCAATTGTTCGAGCCTTTTCTAAGATAGCATCTTCATGGGCCTTTCTCGAAAAAATTTCTGCAGAACTTTTGGATTCCTGTGGTTCCTGCAGCTCACTATTGGAAGGAACCAAAGAATTTAGGTGACCGCCCTGAGAGCATGGCAAAGCGGTTGAATCATTCCTAGACTCATCCAGCCTTTCGTCTGGCTTAGAAGTGCAAGGACTTTCCGGTTTTTTCTCACATAGCAAATCAACTTTGCAGTCACCTAATTCCTTAACTATTTTCATGTCAACAACTTTAACATCATTATCTGCTGTATCATTTCCTTCTACCTTCATAGAATCATTATCTTCTTTTATAGCACTCGGATCAGATGCAAGTGGAATTTCCCCAGTGGAAGTTGTTACTCCTTTCGGATCCTCGTTAGTAGTATGACAAGGATTCCTTGGATTTAAACAATGAATCTCATTCTGTTCATTCACAATAGAGCCTACATCTGATTTGTCCATATCAAGATCATGCTCTCTTGCATTTTGAACTTCACCCTGCATACCTTTTACATATTCATTTGACATGCCACGGCCATTAGATGGATTGGGGAGCTTTTCAACCTCCTCAGCTCCACAATGTCCACAATCAGGTTCAACTAAAATTCTGTCTTCCACTTCTCTAAGTAAAACAGTATCACCATTACCTTGCTCCCCTGATACTTGATAGCACTCATTGTTTTCACTCTCTCTTGTCTCTGCAACTCCAAGTACAATGGCCTCAACAAGATCATTTTTTGTTTCATTAGTTTTAGGTGTGTCCACATCTATATCCTGACTACCAGATACCACAGACCTAGGACCTACATTGTCATTCGGACTTGTAGTTTCATCATTGCAAACTGAGTGACCCACAGGCTCCCCCATCACTGAACCCTGACATAACAACCCCTTCAAGCCTTTTGTCTCAGCTCGGGCAGATGGAACATTAGACGAAACATTGCCATTACCAGATTTAACTGGATTTATCAAATAAGCATGAGCACTGTCGCGACTTGATCTGGACCTATTTCTTCGGGCATATGCTTGACCTTTAACCTCAAGATGAAATACAGTTGAGAAATCTGACTCCTTTGAACTAGGAATACTTTCTACTCGAGCACTATTACCTCTTTTACTTAAATGAAAAGAATTTCCCCTCCTTAAACCCATTTCATCTTCGCCATCACAAATCAAAAGATTCTCTCCACTACTGGGATCTTTACTAGGGACAGTGCCTAATCTCCCACTGCTATCAACAGAATCTCCATGAGGCGATGCAGGCAATGCAGTGCTGCCTTTTGCTTCACTGAGATATTACAATATGGATATTCATCAGACATTGCAGTTATTTCATTTCTTCAATTCGTTTAAACTAATCAGCAGATGAAAGATGAAAGAAAGCCTAGCTTATAATATTTAGACCATCCTTAGTCGCTTCAGCAGATTACACATTTCACCTGATAAAAAACTGCTCTCCAAGCTGATCTGTTACTGAAGTAGACTGTAGACTTATTGCAGTTGCTGGACCGGGTTTAAAATCCAAAGGATTGCCGCCCTAAAAACCAAAGTGCATTAACCATATGGAGAGAAGAAAATAGAAAACGCATATATGAATGTGAAGTGTGAACATAAAGGCAAATATCATAAAAATTTACTTTCTCAAGAAACTCAAGTTCCCTTCTTCTCTCCTCCCGCACATCATACTCTTGTCTGTAATTAACAAAAACAAGATGAGATTAGAATGTTAATACATATAAGTTTTGATCATAACTTTATGTAGCAGATGGATTTATCCTAATAGCTGTAACTGTTCTTTTAACAGTAATACAGTGGACTTACCGAAGCTCAGCTTGAGCCTTTTCAATGGCTGCACGGCGAGGAGAGGTTTTGCTGTCAACGCAAACTCCACCATCAATCACTCCTCCCATAGAGTCCACCTCTGCATTTGTTAACATAGCATATCCAGAGCTACATCCATGCATTCCTCGCTATATTCACCCTTCACTAAATATCAGTAAACAAATCTCCACCCATAACACTATTTCCTAAGTTATTCAAGAAATAAAAAAAAGTTAAGAGATGCAGAACAAGTAACATTATGTTGTAAACAAATCTATAATATAGAACAAACTTCGCAAAGTAATATAATTTATGGCATCAGAGATTAAAAAAGGTTAAACCTAGATATTACTACTCGATGCACTTCAAAATATTTGAGCTCATATACAAATTCACGGATCAGTAACATTTTTTTACCTGACCACTAAATTAGCACTCTATTTTTCTCTTGGCAATGTCGTAATCTGTGGGGATATTACAGAGAGAGCACATTCTTTAATTAATAATATGCAATAATAGTGCTGCATGAAATAATAGTGCCGCATGACCTTTGTCCAAGTGGCTGACCAAGACAAAAGAAAAAATATTCACAGAATCATAGTTCACAACCCTTTTCCCCTTATTCCAAACTTAACTTTTTTTTCCAAAAAGACAATCTTTTGATAACTGTAATCATGTACAACTAAATATCATTGAGAATCTAGTCAATAACACAAAATGTGAATAAGCAGAACAAAAAACTTTTCAGCCTCATCACCTATCTGCTGAACAGTAAAAGCAGAATCAGTACAAATTTAGATTGTAAGCAATAACTCCTTACAAATATTATTTTACATAAACTAGTTACACAACTCTAGTTTCCAAAGTGCAAGTCAACCAACTTTTCTCGTTCTTTTCTTTTTGCTTAACTAGAAAAAATTATTTTTATATCTTAATTTCACACCACTGAATGATACATCTTTTTATGTTTACGCATTGTCACCAACATTACATTCCTTGTGACCATTTATACTAGTCAACCATCCATTAATCAAATCAGTCAAGTTTAACAGATCGTAGGAAACTTTTCTGCAGAACAAAAAAATTCCCCGGACTATACTCACTTTAAAAGTTCCCAATGCATCTAGGTAAACACAGAATCAGCTAGCTCCCTGCATTATATTCCCGAAGGCTGTATAACACCATATGACACACGTATATCATTCACTAAAACTATACCAACACACTTGAGATATGAAAACCATTGAACTCTTACAATGGCCAGTGCAACATAATACTCATATTACTATCCCACCCAAGACAACAAGCAAAATTCAATGCATTACTAGGTCAGCTAATCAACACCACCCATTAGCATTGCAATGAACATACAAAATGCACCCACCTCCTAATTAAGCACGAATTCAGCTACACCAAAATGCATTTCCACCATTTCCACCCCAGAAACACAGAATTAGCAGAGAAACTCTAAAACACTGAAGCAGAGCCCGACCCAACTACGCACTTAAGCACCCCCATTTACCAAACACTCCACCCAATCCACAAATCACCCCATGCCTACTTCCAATTTATACACTAACACCCACCCAGCATTAAAATGAACATAGAAAATGCACCTACTTCTCAATTAAGCACGAATTCAGCTACACCAAAACACATTTTTCACCATTTCCACCCCAGCACCAGAGAATTAGCAGAAAAACACTAAGTAACTGTACCAGAGCCTGCCCCAACTAAGCATACAAGCAACCCCATTCACCAACCATTCAACCCAATCAGCCAGTCACCTCATCTGCACTTCCAATTTCCACACCAACACCGGCCCAGCACCTTCCTCCATAAAAATGCCAAATTGCACCTCAAAAAAAAGCGAAAAAAACCAACAAAACAGCAACCAGACAGCCCCACCATCGCAAAAAGCAAAATCCAGACGCAAATTAGGCGGAATTTGAGATCAGGGGTGACCAACCTGGGAGGAAGCAAGCATCCGCTGATCGAATCCGACCAAAGCTAGGGTTAGGGTTTCGCAATGGGGAATATCGAATGGGAGAGGATATAGGATACTAGGGCTAGGGTTTGGATTCGGGATTTGGGATTGGGAAGGGACGATCGAGCGAGCGAGCGAGGGCTTGTTTGGATTTCCCTCTTCTCTGGTTTTTTTGTTTTGGGGTTTTTTAGTTTGGGGGAAATTATCGTGGAATTTGGGTTTTGGGAGGGGGCGTTTTTGGGGGAAAAAAGATGGGGGAATTGGATTTTGGTTATATGTCGGGAAAAGTCGATTTGTTTCAGACGGGGGCGTTGGCGGGAGGATGTGCCCCCCCCCCCCCCCCAAATTAACTCAATTGGGACCCATTCATCTACTTTTTATGAGTCTGCGCAGACGTCAGATCATACGGTCCCACGCAGGGGCCCACAATAACTCAAATGAGACCCATTCATCTCCTCTATTGTTGTGCGTGCGCACGTGGGGCCCATATTAACTCAAATAGGGCCCGTTCATCTGCTTTTTTGTACAGGGTTGGCAGATGGCAAATCACGTGGGGCCCACAATTAACTCAAATGGGACCTATTCATCTCCTTTTTTATGAGCGTCTAGCTTTACAGGGCTGACAGATCATGCGGGGCCCGCGTGGGGCACACAATTAACTCAAATAGGAACCATTGAACTCTTTTTATGAGTCGCAGGGCTGGCATACGTCGGATCATACGGGCCCACATGGGACCCACTGATTTGTGGTCTACCAACCAGCATGTACAACTTCCAACAAAAAAGTATAACAAAACTTCTCTCGTTCATGTTAAGTTCAACACTCTTGAAAAACACAGCACTTGCACTTCTTCCACTAGCCAAGTCTTCAACAACCTAATTAGCTCTCAAGCCTATCAGAGTAGTAAAAAGTGCATAACGTTCTTGCCTTGGAAGGAGGAGATCAGAGAATGGGGAATGATGGAGGGGGAGGCCCTAAAGCCGGCGACCACCCAAACTTGTCGATGTCAGAAGCTTTCCGAAACCAGTTGCTCACAATTGTCTTAGCATGATTTAAAACACATTAATTCTCTCTTTTTCATTTATTTTTTACTCTTGCCATTCTTTACGTGGTAGTAGACGCATTTTCTAATGGTATGTGTCGTTTTGGTATGGTCGAGATTTTAATCGTATTAAATGCACACTCTACACTTTCTTCACATTTTCCGTACTTTGCATTTGGTTTCATATTTCATTTTCTTACATTTATTATTTTCCAGTACTTTTTATATCTCTCCTCTTTTTCAGTTTTTACCGTAATCTTTTGGTGCTTTACCCGTATTATTGTGATAGCCACAGTTTTGTCACTTGGAATTCCATCTCGATCCCTATTGCCATAGGATCAAATTGAACATGGGACCTCTCCACAAGATTGGAGGACTCGTTCATTTTCGAAAACAACAGGTTCTATCCCCAAAAAATGTTTTCTTAACTAACTAACATTATGTGACCAACAAGCAGGACAAGGGGCACGCAGAGGAGGGGCCCCTAGGAAGTTGTAATTTCTCCCTCTTCAACCCTTTCTTCCTCTCCGCTGATGACATGGCAAACTCTCCTTGGTGGTAATATGATGCTGGTAATGGAAATTAATCAGGCTTGACGAACTGTTCTATCGGCAAGATAGCACTCTAAAAACAAAAAATCTGCAAAGATAACCAAGAGTAAGTCACTTTATGGTTGTATGTTGATGTTTCCTTTAGCCATACACTTATGGTTGTATGTTGAAGGGTTTACGTGGCCAATTGGCAACGGGATAAACCAGGGGCAGGTGAGTTTAAATCACCCACAAGCCCCTTCTTCAAATTTCCATAGCTTGCAAATTTAAGGCCAAACCCTCAGCTCTTAGCACTGTTTACTACGACTGAGATTGTATTTTCATTAGCCATTGCTCATTCTTTTGGTTGTTAACCATTCCAAGTTGTAATTATCTATTTGTATACATCTTGGACAATACAAAACTGCATACAATACAACAAGCCATGAACACATTGACAATGCATATACACTATCGCTAATATCTGACAAAAAAGTTACAGTGGAAGCATCTCAACAGGTCTTATCCTTGCAACATGGCTATAGGCAGGCATCATGTACTTCTCGTAAGTAACTCTCAGTGAACCCTTACCAGAATTTTTGTGAAACTTCAAGATCATGTCAGCACAGGGCCTGCAGATTTTGCAAAATCATTGCTTGTCTCAGTGAACAGTACATAATTGACTACTATTGTTAAAAAAGGAAAAATTAGTGCATACTTAAGCTGGCATTCTTCATAATGTGTATGCGCAATCAGCAAATCGGTCCAAGTTGGCATCAAAGTTTGGGTGTATCTTGCAACATAAATTGCTGATGCGCACACCAAGGAAGGTTTGTAGCCCAACATATTATATTCAACGAGGCACAGTTCAACCAGGTAGAAAGCTAGGTATTCCAACTGTAAAAGGAGGAAAAGTGGCACATAAAAATAAAAGATCATTGCAAATAGATTTAACATCAGCATAACACTTTATAATGGCAAAAAGCTTGCCTTTTTATCCGCTTGTGCAGCCTTTAGAAACCTAAGCATAAAGACATACAAGGTCGGAAAATTCAAACGGTAATCCAGCTTCTTAAGTATGAGCTTTTCCTGGAAGGATGACAGGTCACCATCCATTTCGAGAAATATGAAGTGCATATGAAAGAGAAGACATTGAAGGTGTATACCATCGAAAGCACTTGATCCCTCGTGTACACTTCAGCAGAAATGCTAAGCAAGTCCGTAATCTGTAACAGTAATCAAACAATTAAAAATTGAAAAAAAAAAAAAAACTGGTGTAATTCAGACACATTTGTGCTTCATAAGCGCATTACAACTGCCCACCTTTGGGTGCCAATAGTCCTCATACTTTGATGCTAACAAGAGTGCAGTGATTCCGACCAACTGCAGTTCATTTTTTCTTATTTGATGATTAGACAAAAAATGGTCGACCAGTTGTACGGTAAGAAATAATGATTCTTGCATCAACTCAAAGTCAAGATGCGCCTGTGACAATAATAAACATTCTTAACGCATGTAACATTTTGTAGAACCATAAGAATTCTGAAAAGTTCACTGAGTTAAGGGCTTGCTCAAACTTGGCGTTGATAACTTAGACCTAGATACTCAGACCAAGCGTGATCAAGCTTCAAGCCCCCTAGCAGGGTTCGTATTTTTAAATTCGTATAAAAGATATAAAGATCTTACAACGAAAGATAATGCTATGTAGTTCAGAATACATACTATGATGGCGTTCACATTTAAAATTTATTTCATAGCCCAACCAAATTTGGCTTGGTGATCTAATAAGGAAGCTTGAGCTTGACTCAATTAGTAGGGTTTCAACTTAAATGAAGTCGAACAAGCCAGATACTATATCTTGACCAAACAGAATGTGCTTAACTACCAATATATAATGCTATATAGGAAATAGCACAGAAAGAAAAAAATGTTGCCAAAAACAAGTAAATAGCTGATGGAAACTGTAAAAACTAAATAAAAGTATGAGATATATTACTTCATTCAGCCAGTTGACCAAAATACTTCTCATTTTAGCCGTTATTTCTGTCTGTGAAGTCATGTAATTTTCCAGCAAAGGGCTTAGTGTCTGTCACCACAAGCATACAAGAGTCATGTCTGTAACATTCTTTAATAGCTGTATGGTACATTTTTATAAACGACCAGATACTTTTGATAAGAACATGAAAACAGGTCAAAATGGATCCACATGTCATATCGATGATTACAACTAATATTCTTTTCAACTTAATAAAAACATGGCAGCATAATAGTCGTAACAACATCTCAAAAAATCATAATAAGAATCATGTAGTGCATTGTCTCAACAATTATTCACCTAAGGAAGACAAACTTCATTAATAAATGCAAAGGGAAAAAGAATCACCTCCATCGTCCAATAATATTGATAAATGTCATTCACATATTCTGGTACTTCCAAATGGTTTGTTGAATCATCAATACTTGGTAATTGACTCTGTTTTGGACAATTTTTTTACTTAAAATTTGTGGGAAATAATATTATGACCAAAATAGAAAATACAAATGCTCTGATAAATCTAAACATAAACCAACCTTAAATCCCTCCACTAGCAAGGATGTATAAGAACGTCGACGAGCCTGCTTGAATTTAGGAAAAATGGCAGTCATATTATCACTTCTAAACTCACTAGTACACTCACATGTTATATCTTCTTTCTTATTATAAGATTCATCACTGGAAGGAGCGGCAAAATTTCCCCCCAAAGTTGCATTGTGACCGGAGGATATACGAGCTTCTACAATTTTAGAGCTTGGACTTGTTGCTTTCCTGGCTAACTGGGTTCATGAGTAAAAATATATAAAAACAAAGTTGGAAATGAAAGAAAAAGCAGAACATTGGAAAGGAGAAACTGTTGTGTATGGATATTGCAAAGTTCTTTAACTCAAAATTAGTTTACTACACGTGTAAAAGAAAACTGTACCACAACTGGAGCTTTTGATGATGCATGAACAATGGGTACTTTCTGCCTTGGCAGTAATATTCTGCAAATATTCCACATGTGCACTTCAAACTTCAGATGTATACAAAAAAATAGATTAGATGACATAAAACAGTTGCATATATGCTCAACCTTGGCTTAGAAGAAGCTTTGTCTTTTGCAATCTTGCTGTAGAAATACATAAACAATAATTAAGCACTACATAAAGCAAAGGAATGGTTTGAATATTGTATTTCTACATATATAACATAAAAGCAAAGACTTGGACCGTCTAATTATACCTTGGCAGCACACTTCTGGTGTTTGGCCCACGACCAGAGTTAGCATTAAATACAGTGGTTTTTCCCTAATTAAAATGAGGACACTGAAATAAGGCTTCTTCTCAACATTAAGAAAGAAGATCAATCTTTCATGTTTAGCGATAGTAATAAATTCATGGTTACATTCTTGCTACGTTTATAGCTTAATTGTATTCTCTAATGCACATACATAGTGTACATTGACGTATGACAGCCTTACAGTAAAGCGAAGACTGTAACACTGGAATAGAAATAAAGTCTCGCTTCAGCCTTCCAGTATTGCGATTGACGAAGCTAATATAACAGCCAACCTCACAAAATTCATGATACTTCATGTTGGCTTCTTCTTATCTTTTATATAACACTTAAACCATCATGAACATAACGCACTTGCCTGATATATATTATAAAGTACTACACTAAATAGTCTTCGAGTATGCAACCATTCAGTTGAAGATGTTTAGTGCCTGTTTGGCAGCAGCTACATACCTGGATTTTAGAAGAATTCACCTTCTCCATGAAAGGAGATTTTCCAAAAGAATCCAGCTTTCACTTCATTGACTTTTTTCAATGGTATTTTTTATAATTTTATAAAAAAGACAGGGGCACATAATAAGAAAAAACACATTTTCAATCATGAAAACGCATTTTTTCTTATGAAAATGTGTTTTTTTTTATTATGTGCCCCAGTCTTTCGTGTTTATTTATAAAACATACCATCGGGCCCTAAATTCTTCTCTAAAAGCGGCTTATTCCCAACCAAACACTATGATTCTCCCCCTCAGCTTCTTCCCTAAAATCCAGATTTCCCACTCCATAAATCCTCTACCAAACAGACTCTGCAAGAGGCTGTGTGAACGCTGTCATTTCTCCGTAATTGCAATTTAGGAGGTTTGCATCATTCATCTATTCAAACACAAATGACAAAGTTACCACTATCCATTTTGTCAAACTTGACGAAATAAATCTTCACTTCCAAAATAGTACTCTGTCAGTTCCATATTAATAATCCTTTTTTTTTCAAAAACAAAAATAGTTCACTTTAAAAAACCAAAAAAGGACTATTAATATGGAACGGAAGGAGTAATTCTTTGCTTCTATTTTTTCCACGGTTATAAGCTACACATCTGCTTTTTAACAAGTTATCATTTCCTGCAAACTTTAATTTTCTGAGTAAGAAAATCAAAATCATGTACACACACAAACGCATTAGATGACAGTGAAAAGATAATTGCATCTAACTTGTAATATTAAAACCAGGTGTCACAAGTTTACAATGGGAGAATCTAATCCGCATATGCAAGAATCTAAATTTCAAATTGGATAAGTATGCTCATACACAAATTAGTCACCTACCTTGTCACTTTTGCCTCTGGAACCAGTTACCTTCTTCTTCAAGGAGACTCTAAATCCACCGTACAATTGCAGGTTAAAAACAAAGAAATGACCAAAGAGAGAAATAAACCAGTCTATAGTATAGAGCCTAACCCGTGAAGACATCTATTCTGTGTCTGTATTTTGCTACAAAAAAAGGAAAAATTTGATATTTATGTTAGAGAGTAAAGTTATTCGTAATTTAGTTAAGTCCTTAGTGTTATTTATTATATTATAGACGGTAGTTTAGTCCACTTTGGTTTATTTGTTTATCAAGTAATTTCCTATTTTAGGTCTTTCTTGTATTAGGAATCTGATCTCTAAAAAAGATCAATTCTCATCTTATGTAATTCATACTTCATTATTCAGAAATATAGTTTGGTTCTTAGAGTTCTAACATGGTATCAAGAGCCTAGGTTTCAATCCTCCATCTGTAACCCAAACCTGTTTTGCGGTGGTACTGTTCACCGAATACTGTTCACCGATACTATTCATTGGTGTTATTTGCCGCGCACTGTTCACAGCAAAAACCCTTGTTAGGATTATTTCTATCATGTTATCGAGCCAGAAATCTTGTAACGGTGGTACTGTAACATTAGGTTGATCTCTGCATCTGTTATGTCTGAGGATGAAGAAGAAGAAAGAAAAAAAAAATCGAGGGAAGGGGAGGCCTCAGTCCCACTGTTTGCTTCTGTTTACATCTTTTGTTCTCTGGATCTCTGTCTGTCTTCTGTTTTGTTGCTGCCCACCACCATCGGTTTTGTTGCTTCCACCCACGCTTGTTTCCGCCTCAGCCACTTTGAATCCGTCTGTCTACTGTCACTGCCACTTTGAATCCATCAGAATCTGAAGTTTGTTTGAATCTGAAATCCTTCTGAATATGAAATCCTCCTGAATCTGAAATCCGTCTACACCACTCTGAATCTGCCTGTCTACTGCCACTCTGAATCTGAAATCTGCATGGCCGTCTGAATCTGTTTTCTGCATCCTGAAATCAGCATCCTTTGGCACCGCCTACTTCCACCATGATCCGCTACCACCTTGTTCTCCCTTGCATCTGCCGTTCATTGCTACATCATGTCCTAACATAGTAGCAGAGTTGTAGGTTCGATTTCTGCATCTGTCTATGCCTGAAAATAATGAAGAATAAAAAGGGTCATCAGTTCTATTGTCTGTAATCGCGGTTAATGTTCTGCAGTACTGTTCATCATGGTTACTGTAGAACACGGGTACTGTTCATCACAAAGTTCCTTGACACTATTCGTCTAAGGCTTTCTGATCAGTTTTCTGTCACTCTGAATCCGTCTGTACCATTCTGTATCCGTTTGCCACTATGATTCCATATGCTACTCTAGATCCATTTCTGTCCCCATCTGTTTGCCACTCTAAATCTGTTTCTATCTACCACTTTGAATCCGTCTGTCCAATGTTGTTCTGAATCTGTCAGTCTACTTTCTGCCGGCATCACCTATTTGGCTGCTGAAGGACAGGTCTCCTCCCCTGCACGCCCACGAAGGGGCGCGCTGCCCCCTTCCACCCCACCCTGCTCACCTAGGAGCGGGATCCCCGTCAATCCTGCTGCCCCATTGACTTCATCCACTCTCCGACTGTCCACTCTGAATACGTCTGAATCTGTCTTAATCTGTTCTGAATTAGTATGCCCGTCTAAATCCGAATCCGTATACTACTCTGCCTCTACTCTGAATCCCTCTGTTAGCTCTGGTTTGCCCACCACTACCGCTCTGAATCTGTACTCCACCGCCACTCTAAATTGGCTTAGAATCTGCACCCATGCCATCCGTTGATCCAATGATGTATGTTGAATCTACAAGGATATCATGATCCTATATGTTCGTGCTAGAATCTGCCTTCAGAAATCATCTACCGCTGCTGCCTTTTTCCTCCATCTGCCACTCTGGATCTGTATCCGACTGCAGCCCTGCATCTATCGTCTGACTGCCACTCCGCATCTGCCGTCCGATTGCCACTCCACATCTGCTGTCCATCTGCCACTCCGCATCTGAATCCGTCTGCCACTCCTAGATCTACACCATGTCATCAGCTGATGTCCTCTGAATTTGCAGAGATATCATGATCCCGTCTTTTCATTCTGGAATATGTTGCTGCCGCCTACTATCCACTACTTCCTCCATCCGTCATCCACTGCTGCATCCCCTTTCGTGCAAACTCTTGATGTTTCACACATCTAGAGTTTGAGGGAGGGTGTTAGAGAGTAAAGTTATTCGTAATTTGGTTAAATCCTTAGTGTTATTTATTATATTATAGAGGGTAGTTTAGTCAACTTTGGTTTATTTGTTTATCAAGTAATTTCCTGTTTTAGGTCTTTCTTGTATTAGGAATCTGATCTCTATATAAGATCGATTCTCATCTTATGTAATTCAGACTTCATTATTCAGAAATATAGTTTGGTTCTTAGAGTTCTAACAATTTACACATAAAAGACAGTAGTAATATATTTTACTGATGCCACTTGTAATTTTAGACAGTAGTAATCAAGGTTTTCAAAACCGGACCGGCCATCGATCCTTTGACCGCGGTCAAACTGGATTGACCTGGTTTAGGTGTGAGGAATGAAATATATAATAAATATATGTTTTGTATACTATAAATACTAAAACACTAGTAATTCAAGTGGTTAAAGCTTGGGGTTTATCTCTCCCGTACCAGGTTCGAATCCCCCCTCCCCCCTTTCCAACAGAAAATTTTTCAAAACATAAATAACCGGTCCGGACCGAACCGGTTTTCCGTGGTCGGACCGGCCGGTCCGGTCCGGTTTTGAAAACCATGGTAGTAATACATTTTACTGATGCCACTTATAATTTTTTATTAAAAGAAATAATATTACAAACTAACGTACCCTTTTGACAAGCAGCTATTCTCTCTTTTGCCAGTACTGAATTAACATGCAAAAATCATAACAAACTACGAATCAATATTAAGTGTGATCTTAATAACGATGTGCTGAAGACTATCCAATCTAAAAGACATATTATTTAAATGGATATATCAATCACTCACGTCAGTTTGGGGGTGTTGTCTGGTTGATGACTCAAAGAACAACCATTAGCATTGTTAATATCAGCTAATAGTCTCCGTCCTGCCGTGGCTTGTACTGAGATTAAGAAAAGAAAAAAGAAAAAATCTTAGTGATGCAATTGACTTTTTTAATATAAAACAGGACATAAATATAAAATCTTAGAATCAGCTCCAATAGCATGACGTACCTTCGGCGCCTGCATCTTTCTTCAAAATAGCACCATTTGCCTATAACAAATGCCAAAATAAAAAATACTAACTTGCAGTACAGAGAAAAAATATAGTTCATACACAAAAGAAATGAAAAAACTAAAAATCGCCATTACATTCAGCCTTCCACTAGTTAAGCTTCCAAGTGCCGGCTTCCTTCAAATCCAACAAAACGAATTACACTAATAAATTTAATAGTGAGCATGCAATAAAATCAATAAAAAGTATCACTACTCCTCATATTAAAGCAACATAAATGTTAAATAAGCAAAACTAAAAACCAAATGGTAAAGGAAAAATAGAGTCCGCAAAGTAAACAGTAAAGAAAAGATACCACATTACTTACCACGGTGGCAAGGGAGGCTTTTTTGCAACTTTCCTATATGTACAATGGAGGAAAACCAAAAATTCAAAAAAAAAAAAACTCAAACATAAACTAAAACCATCCATGAGATAAGCCTAATAATTTACATAAATATGTAGATCACTCACATCAGTTTTTGGGAATTGATAGATTGATGACTGAGAGAACCGCGCCCAGTATTTGTAACATCAGCCAATGGTCTCCTTCCAGTCTTGGCTTGTACTAAATCATTTTGTATAATCATATACAAAAGAAGAGTCTTAATTAATACAAGTAACTTTTTTATGCCAAATGACATACACATAAAGCCCAAAATCAGGTCTAATAGCAAGAAACACATACCCTGCATTCCCGCTGCTTTCTTCGAAATAATATCATTTCCCTATAAGGAATAACGAGATGACAGATAGTAAAATTCAAATACAATAAAAAATGGTGCCATACGCTGGAAAAAAAATTGCCATTACATTCAGCCTCCCAGTAGTCAGGTTTCCGACAGCTGGTCTCCTTCAATTCGAACAGGAAAATTAACTAGTCAATTTCATAATCAATATGCAAAACACACCTTATCAAACTAAAGTAAACTACAAAAATACATGAAAAAAACTAACAAAGGAAACAATAAAGCTAACACAGCTCGTCTAATTAGGACAAAATAAATCAGAAAAACTTACTATAAAAAAGGATACAATAAAAAAGAAAAAAATACATAATCCACAGAGTAAACTGCAGGAAAAAATCCCAGTCAATGTGACAACAGATGTTTGTTTGCAAATTCCTTAAAATATTAGAAAAGGATACCAAAGTAACAAGAAAAGACGCAAAAGCACAAAGAGAAATCCTCCATAAAACCAAACAAGAACAAAATAAAAAAGAAAATGCCAAAGAAAGAACAAAACCGAAAACTTAAAATCCAAGAAAAAACCGCATAGTACTCACCATGGTTGTAAAGGAGGCTTGTTTGCAACTTTCCTACGCACACAACACCAAAGTGAAACCAAGATTAAAAGAAAACCCACAAACATGAGCAGCAAGCGAAATCTTCCATCACACTGGAAACTGAAAAAGATGGAAAAGAAAACGTGAAACTTTTACTTTTTGGGTTCTTCGGCCACCATTTTGCTTCTTCTTTCTTGAGAGGGAGAGATGGAGTTGGGCTAGAAATGGGAAGAAGGTGGAAATGGGAGGGAAAGCGGGGTGTGCATTTGTATTTTAAATTGGCAGCTTTTCGTTGCGGGCCCCGCCACCGATTCCAACTCGGTTTGACGAGGTGAGTTATGTGATGAATCGGTGAGTCCAGCTGTCCCAGCCAGATTTTCCTCAATTTGTTTTAAAAACTTCTTTAAAAAGAAAACGCATTCATTTTACCAAAAAAAAACTACTCCCTTCGTCCAATGAAGCCTGTCTGTATTTTAAAATGAGTTAATTTATTGGACTCTTAAGGTACAAAAAACAAGAGACATGCATTTTATGACAAGCTTCATGGGAGGGAGTATACTTTTTTTTGTCAGAATGCATTTTTTGTTGTAACTATTGGATGCTGTTGTGGCAAAAAAAAACTTTGGCTGATGATACTTGATGGCGTGAGAACCGTCAGATCCAGCTCTTGCACCGGGCCCATGCTTTTTGCCTATGTCTAGGGAAGAATGTGTGCGTTCAACGACTGTGCGCCGTGCTCAGTTCGTGGAAAGTAGCTCTTTTCGATGTGAATCCCCTTAATGCACCGTAGCTCATCGCAAGGCATCGCAGGCTGTCGGATTTCACTCTAATGATATGCATTAATACAGGGGCAGGCATGTTTGAATCACCTGCCCGTTCCGGTTTAACATGCATTCCCAAGTCTCGATCCGACGAGTCATGATGTTGTAGCACATGCCGACACTCGTGAGATGCAGAGCAAAATAATTGAATTGATTAAATACGGTAAAACTTTAAGGAAAAAAATATTCCTTATATCCGGAAATATTATCACCATAAGGTTTTCGAGAATGAACATAATTTAGTTCAGTTTGGAAACCTTATGGTGATAATAATAATTCTGGATAATTTTAGTTCATTTTGGAAAACCTTACGGTGATAAATATATCGGACGGAGGGAGTATCATGTCAAGGTTAGAGTGGGTAACCTAAGCTTGATTTTCAAGATGTTGGCCTTCCCCCTATTCTATTGTTAGGGGGGGAATGGCGATAAGGAAGCTAGTTCATGTTTTACCTAAAATGCATGCCTTTTTTATACCAATGTCTTTTTACTGAAAGTTTGGAAGATTGGTTATCTTATCATTAATCATTCTAACTTTAGATTCATTTTTTTTACTAGAGTCATGCATAAAATTAAGAAGGATTGTTACTTACTTTGGTGAAAAGAATTGTCACTTACCCGTCCAATGAAAAAACCAGAATCCCCTTGTATTAGTACGCACCTTTCCCATTGTATTTAGTTATGATAAATGCTCTTTTAATAATTTTTTTGGTTAAATTGCATCTAATTAATCATTAATAAGACATGAATTCCATGATCAACGATATTTTCTAGGTGGACAAGGCCTATCTCGGGAATATTTCTGGTTCGGCCCACATTTCCTAATATTCCTAAGATACGTTAATCCATCCACATTTTTATTATCCCTAATTAGAACCTACTAAGTCATGTACCTGTCGACATTATTTCATATCATTCCTTGAATTCACCCAACACCCTGTCATATAGGAGGTCAACCTCTCCTCACTCTTTCCATCTATGGCCGGAATGACAACATTTGGTGTTTCTAATTTTCATATCAATGACTACATACTATGGTTGTATTTCTATGGGGTGCAACCAATAATGATATTTTTAAATCTCATTTCCTAATTAAATTCCCCATTTGCCCTCGCTCGACATCCTTTTCCTTCCCAAACAAAGACATAAAAGTTCAATTGCACACCATTTTCGTCATTTTACTTCACCTTTGCTAGGATCTTCTCCATTCTATATAAACGCCCACCAATCTGTCACTAGGTCTCTCCTGTCAATGCACTGAGTACAAGAATCCCTATTAGGCAATTGCAAGACATGAAGAGGTTCACATCTCTTCCCCTCTTCCTTGTCCTCCTCCTCTTGGCACTCACCTCTCTTCCTATCTCGGTCTACGGAGAATGCGAATGCGAATCGGAAGACGGTGAGCGCGACAAGGTGGCCGCCTTGCGCCTGAAGCTCGCAGCCTTCGGTTCGATACTTGTGGCTGGCACAATTGGTGTTTGCATCCCTATCCTTGGAAGGTGGATCCCCGCCCTCAGGCCGGAAGGGGACGCGTTCTACATGATCAAGGCCTTCGCTGCCGGCGTCATCCTCGCAACGGGACTCATCCACATCCTCCCCGACGCCTTCGAGCAACTGAGCTCGCCCTGCTTGAAGGAGAATCCATGGGGGAACTTCCCCTTCGCAGGATTCGTTGCCATGCTATCTGCCATCGGGACGTTGATGGTGGATGCATTCGCTACTGGGTACTACAAACGGGCCCAAGTAAGCAAGGCCCAGCCCATTAGCAAAGGGGACGTGGAGACTTACATGCATTGCCATGGGATCGTTATGGCATCGGACGGTGAGAGTGACTTACTGAGGAACCGGGTCATCTCCCACGTAAGATTTTGACTCATTCTCATGCAATTAGTTAACCATGTTTTTGTTCACAACTTCTTTATGTGTATCGATTGATACGTTTCCATATTTTTCTACCGGTCTGTCTTTCATTTCTGCTGGTTTTTTGGGTGAAAATAACATATAGTATTTTTTTGATACGTACAGTTGAAAATCACATATGAATTACTAGTAGACTATTATGACTCTGTTGACACATTTGTGAACGAATTAACTACTACCCAATTGATGTTTTCACTCAAAATTTTAGTTGCTTGGTTCTAAATTTCATTATTTGATTCAGGTTTTGGAGTTGGGGATTGTGGTGCACTCAGTGATTATTGGAGTAACAGTGGGAGCTTCTGATAGCCCTTCAACAATCAGACCTCTGGTTGCTGCATTGAGCTTCCATCAGCTATTTGAAGGCATGGGATTAGGGGGCACCATAGCTCAGGTATGTTTTCAGATATCAACATAATTATTGATCATCTATTTACTGTAATATACTTAAGTACATATAGCATCCATCAATTGTTATTGTTGCAAATGAGTTGAGTTTGGCTGTTTTGGTGCAGGCAAATTTCAAGCTGGCAAAGGTGATAATCATGGGTCTCTTCTTCTCCCTTACTACCCCAGTCGGAATCCTCATAGGCCTCGGAATATCCTCCAGTTACAATGAGAACAGTCCAACCGCGTTGATTGTCGAGGGGATTTTTGACTCGGCGGCGGCCGGAATTCTAATATACATGGCACTAGTGGACCTACTTGCAGCAGATTACATGAGCCCCAAGGTGCAAAACAGTGGGAAGCTTCAGTTCTGGGTCAGTGTTTCACTCCTCCTTGGTGCAGGTGGCATGTCCCTCTTGGCTAAGTGGGCCTGATCACTCAAAGAAACTTGAGTCCTCAATTCTTACAATCATCACTTTCAAGTCTCTTTCCATTCCAAGTTTTGATTCTAGTCGTTATTTTAATTTCATTTTTTTATTAAATAAATATTGAGAAAGTACATATGTAGGATTGCAACTTGAATGGAGTTAATGGACATGTTTCTTCCTTGACAAGGAATTTTGCTCTCTTGATCAATTGATCTTTGCTGCGAAGCATTCGGCAACATGTCAATAAAATGAGTATTTCCTTATATGATTGCAGCAGCTAATTTACTTGTTTAATGGAGTATAGAAGAGAGGAAGGATATGAATCCAATTGTTGACTTAGGTGCTATACTGAATTTGCTGCCTTTTAGATATGATGCCTGCTAGTCGATGAAGAGCTATATCTGAGCCTTCCAATCTTGGTTGGTGGGTCTGGACTCCTTTCTATGTTTCTTTTTAATGGAAATCAGCCTTAAGGTGACAATGGGGACTGCTATTGGCAATCAACAACCTACAATAACAAGTTAATTGTTGCAGTTAGAGATGAGTTAGTTAAGTGATCAAATAAAAAATCAAAATGGACAAGCTTAATTGAGTTTCTTTTTTTTTTTTTTGTAAAAAGCGCCTAACTAATTAAGTTGAGCAGAGTACAGCCGTACAGGTGGTGTACCTTCTACTGTTGAAGGAACAAACGCATTCATTTCCAAACATTAAGCGATAATAAGACCTTCTACTACTCGAAAAATTTATATAGTATTTGCATCGCCGTTATTATTCTCTCAAGTCAATTATCTTTTTTTATAATAATTCTTTCTATTGTTGTGAATAACCTTTTCCTTATGATTCCAGAAAATTACAAGAATCATTTTTGTTTCATCATAAAAGAAATTTTGTTGGGAGATAAAATCTAACATATTTCTTTTTCATTAACAAATCTAGCACATTACACAGGATAGTGGTTATATATAAACAAAAACTGTTGATGTCATGGTGCTTTTGAGCTTGAAGACTTTGGGGGCGTTTGGAAGCTGATAGGTGAAAGGTGAAAATTTATGTCAGCCTGAAAATAATCAAGGGTGTTTTTTCCTGATTGGTGACACTCGTTTGGAAGCTGAAAATAATTCGGCGTCAGGGTGAAAATTTTCACGCCTAATTTGTGAAAGGTGAAATATGTTTGGGAACTGAAAATAAGTCACGCTGATAGGAATATTCGTCAGCATATCGAGTAATTTGATACACTATAGTACTGCATATCGAGTAACTGGTTACACTATAGTACTGCATATCGAGTAACTGGTTACACTATAGTACTGCATATCGAGTAATTTGATACACTATAGTACTGCATATCGAGTAACTGGATACACTATACTGCATATCGAGTAATTTGATACACTATAGTACTGCATATCAAGTAATTTGATACACTATAGTACTGCATATCGAGTAACTGGTTACACTATAGTACTGCATATCGAGTAATTTGATACACTATAGTACTGCATATCGAGTAACTGGTTACACTATACTGCATATCGAGTAATTTGATACACTATAGTACTGCATATCGAGTAATTTGATACACTATAGTACTGCATATCGAGTAACTGGTTACACTATAGTACTGCATATCGAGTAATTTGATACACTATAGTACTATAGTACTGCATATCGAGTAATTAGATACACTATAGTACTGCATATCGAGTAATCGATTACGCGATAACTTTTTTAATGGGCAAACTTCACCGATGCATATCTTACTCATTTCTAATCCGTTTTGGCCCATTTTTTTTTCATTCTTCCTCATTTTTAGTGTTCTTTCTTATAACGATGAAAAAATGTCCAAAACGGACTAAAAATGAGGGAGATATGACGGGGAGGGGGGTCCCTCGGCTTAACGGTGCGGCAGTGGAGGTGTCGGGGCAAATTCCGGGTGATCATCTTTGGACGACCTGAGCAGTTGCCCGGGAGGGGTGGGCACGGGTTCTCTCGGCTCAACGGGGCGACGGCGTCGACGGAGGGGGGGGGCTCAACGAGCGGCGGCGGGGATAGGGGGCATAGATTCTCCTGGCTCAACGGGGCACCGTCGAGGTGGGGGTACTCACCGGGGGGACGAATCTCTGAGCGAGAGTTGGTTTTTTTCGTTGAAAAGACGAGAGGATCAATTCGTCAGCCTGATTCTCACTCGGGTGAGAATCAGCCTTTCAGGGTGAAAGGTGGGTGAAAGGTGAAAAATTGTCACCTTTCACCTTTCAGGGCTGATTTTTAGCCTTTCAGCAAACAAACACTTTTCAGGCCTGAAAGGTGAAAGAGTGAAAATTTTCACCTATCACTGTCACCGACCATTTTTCACCCTTTCAGCAAACAAACACTTTTCACCCTGAAAGGTGACAATTTTCACCTTTCAGGGCTGAAATATTTGATTTTTCAGCTTTCCAAACGCACCCTTTGTCATTTTCTCCTAAAATCTTTCTCCCTTTCTCCTAATATCTTGTTTATCGTCCTCATCCAAAACGCTAAGCAGTGTTACCAATTAACTAGGTGACACACACTCGCCAAAATAAATAGAAAGCCACGTACACTCGTCAATCCTTCTGCAACCTTTTGGGTGACACGCAGTGTCAAAATAGTTTGGATAAGGGAAATGATATTTGTATAGCAGATTCCTACACATTTTTCATACACATCAGCTGTGTATAGAAATGTGTAGGAATCTGCTGTAGGGTTATCACTGCCCGATAAGGGAAATGATATTTATACCATCATTTTCCACCAAATGATCATTCTTCACTCCATTGTTTCGCGACTTTTGGCACACCAAGGTAAGTCCCACTGATATAGGTGGGTATTTGATCCTACTCCCTCCGTTTAAAATTCATAAATAGTGATAGTGTTATTTGGTTTTGGATAATGAACTCATATTACTTCATTTTAAATAATCAAATAGAACTATATTTGTATGGAACGGAAGAAGAATGGAGTAGTCTTGCATTTGTTACAGTAGGGAAGCTCTCTTCCATAATACTTCCTCCCGTCACTTTTAATAGATACAGTTTTTTCTAAATATGTTAATTTTTTAATATATTAAAAAAATTATATATATTAAAAGTGACGTGATGGAGTAATATACTAATGAATATTACTTGAGCCTTGAGCACTTGCTTCTGTTCCTTAATGTGACGGCAAAAGTGCCACGACCAAGCTTTGGCCCATCGATGATGGAAACTGCAACACATAGGACCAGCTGTCACCTAAGTGAATGTAGGTAGGTCCACTCAAGTGCACTGGGGAACCTTTGAATGGCTCAGCGCATATTCGGAAGACTGTACAGTAAAGGTTGCATCTTGGGTCGGACTACTCAAGATAGGACTCGAGTTACTTAAGTCCGACCCTACTCGGGATGGGACCCGAGATTCTTAATTAAAACCGACCATATCCAAGATAAAATTCGCGTACCTGAGGTTAAGAATTGAGATTTTAATAAAATAATTAATATAATTATAAAAATTTTTAATAAAATAATTTATATAATAATAATAAATATATATATATATTAAAAAAATAAGGGATTTAAATAGTATATCTCGGGTAGGTCAGTTCTTGGATATTTTAAAGTCAAACCCGACCCGACCCGAGATAGAACCGGATTTTTAAATCTTGGAACCGACCCTACCCGAGATAGGACCCGACCCAACCGGGTCAATGTCAGGTCGGTTCGGTTTTATCCAGGTTGGGCCCGGTTCAATCTTTTGGTGCAGCCCTACAAGCCTCGGTGCAGGGAAACCCATATGGAATTTTTTTTATATCAATATGGATATTTTTACCAATACGTCATTTGGCAACCCATTTGTGGCTCATTTGTGGACCATTTGTAATTAATGATGTTTGGATAGCCTTATTTGTTGACAAATTAATTATTTTCCCATAAATGCATTCTCCATCACTTCCATCTCATTTGTGGTCAATTCATCCTTTCTCAAAGGACTTCATGAGGTCCTTCTTCCACAAATGGTCTTGGTATGGTAGTATTTTTTTTTACACTATTGCCCTCATCAATGCCAAGGATAACATAATTTAATGAATGAGAAATGTGTCTTGCAAACAAAAAACCATTATTTTTCAATGAAGGTGACACATGAACTCCCCACAAATGTTCATTTCTTAGACTCGCAAATGGATTGCCAAATGACATCTAAGCTATAGTTACTCTCAGCTTGAAAATAATTTAATTTACATGTAAATTGTTGTTTGATTCCCTGTAACTAATGTAGAGTCATGCATGTAATTTCTTGGATCGTGAGATTCTAGGATTCCAGCAAAAAAAAAGAGAGTAGATTCTAGGTTGTGCACACCTTCAATCCTAGCTAACATGGCTAGTAGAACTACTTGATGAGAAAAGAACATCCATTGCTTGGTAATGGTAACCTTTCAATCACTGTTTCATGGAAGTTATACGAAAAATTACTCGAGAAAAAAGTTCATTAATGAATCTGAACCATCATATCACTAGTATGCTGTTTAATCTGGAATATGTTGCTTACGAGATTAATTAAAGATGTCTTTGTTATGTTAGTATCTCTCTTTTGAATCTAATCTTCTCCTTTGACTACCTTTTAGACTCCTCAACCTCTTAATTAGCTAGATGACAAAAAAAAAGCTTCACATAATCACAACACAAGGTCTCCACTCTCCACTGCATTTATTTACTTAATAGTGATGGGCTGATAACCATTTACTTGCCCTTTAAAGCAGTTTTCATTAAAGCTAACTTTTCTCTACTTCAAAAACAGCAGCATAGCTTATACCATTTGCTTAAAACTTGCAAATTAACCATGCCCACTTGGCCATGAGTGACATGCAGCCAGCCCCTAGTAAGAGAGCAGCACTCGACCGCAAGCCTGCAACTTTATATTGCCCTGCATCCGAGGGTTCATGTTATCAGCGGCAAGAAGGTTCACCAGGGCCATGTAGGTGAGGATCCCGGCCGACGCTGAAAGGAAGACGCCTCGACAATGAGGGTGGCCACACTGTTATCGTCATAGACTGATGACACAGAGGTGCCAACAGCCACCCCAAGGGGGGTGGTGAGAGAGAAGAAAAGTGCCATGACCACCATGGTCTGGATCCTGAATTTTGCCTGTCCACAGTTATAGCAATTCTATTAAGCAAATAAATGATAACATCTAATGATTACACTAAGGGTATAGCATACGAAGTTAATTGTATGTAATTGGAAGTGACTTGTTCACCTTACTAAAAGATACATGTTTATAGGCCCACAAGCGTTTGGATAGATTTGGATAGACAATCCCATTAGATTGTTGGTAGGACATTCTGGATTTTCCAAAATCTGATAGTGCAAAAATCCAAGCCCTGTTTGGCTACACAAAAACAGTCTTATCAGAGTGAGAAAACCTGGTCCTTTAGATTGTTTCACAATCAGGTGATTGAGCAAAATGACAGGATTGTCCAAAATTTGCCCAACAATCCTGGTTTTTTAGACAGTTCTGATTGATGAACAATTTGTTAGTAGCGCCAAGGGGTAGGATTCAGATCTGCAAAATTGCTTTTAGAGGATGATGGCTGATCTTCATAATGGACGGCGGTTGGAGATGGATTATAATAGATCTTCACAACGGACGGCGGTTGGAGATGGATTATGATAGATCTTCACAACGGACGGCGGTTGGAGATGGATTCAAGAACTCGCTATTGAAATGCGGATGAACACAAAAACTTTCAGGCTCTGAGGCACGTACAAGTACAGTTTTCTTTAAGGAATTATTTGTCCCCCTTGGATAAAACCAAGTTGCTGATGGGCTACACGACAAACTTCCTCCCAGGATACAACAGAGCCTTTGAGAAACTGCAACCAGCAATGTTGAAGAATTCTCCCTGAACTCTCCTTGAAACTGTATAAGATTGAGCAATGCTGAAATTTGTGTTTGAAAACACAAGAGAAGAGCACAAGAGAAAATAAAAACACAAAAGAGGAAAACCGTAATGTGTGTTTTTCTTCTGTCTGTATGCTTCTCCATTTGCCCAGGCCTGGGTCTCTATTTATAGACTCCTAAGGGGTGCGAAGTGAAGAGGCATGGACCTTTATGAAGATGTATCTCATCACAACCGAAAGGATGCATCTATTCCCAATGGTTGCAACCCATTACAAAATTTAAGAAAATGCACATTTCATTAAGGGGTGCAAAATAAATGAAGGTCACAAAAAAAAACCAAGGGATGCAACCTTTCACCAAAAGGTACAACCCTTCATTTTTTAAAAAAAATATCAATAATCTCCCACTTTTAAAAAAAAAATTGACAAATTTCAGCCGACATCCTTATTGACATTATTTTGCCTACAAGAAGGTGTCTTAAGATTAAACCTTCAATTAGTACAAGGACTACAAAGTTAAGTAAAAGTCATTGGTGTGCTATGCATTAAACCAAGTACTTTAGATACAAAACCGGTAGTCCCGTACACAAAACAACATCCAACCTCGTTGAGAAGTTCGACATACTCGCTCAGCACTATTATGGCCATGTGCTTGCCTGGTTTAGGAGAACAATCCAGGAAGTAAACCCTTACCTTCCGTGAGAAGCGGCACCACTTCTATGTTTCCATAGTTGAAGTTCATCTGTCTCCGTTACTAGACATGTTCACTCGAACTCATTAAGAGTTAAACTCAACCTCTAATCTGTAACGGTCAGCACTAGCGATTTCACATGGGGCCTAAGGTTCTAGTGCTAATCAGCCAATGCAATGACTTGTTCTTACCCATTAAACCATAAGACTAGTGGTAAACTAGAGTTCGGTTGGGTTACCATCATTGTTGACTTTTTGAGGGTTTTAGCCCCATCTCCAAAGATGTCATTCTTACTAACTCCCTGGAAAGCCCTTTAGTAAGAGGATCTGCCAAGTTCTTACTTGACTTCACATATATTATAGTTATGATACCTTCTCGTATCAATTATCTGACATACTCATGTCTTAGACTTATATGTCTAGACTTGCCATTATAAGTGCTACTATAAGCTCTAGCCAAAGTAGCCTCATTATCACAATTTATTGAAATAGGTGGCATTGGATTAGGCCATAGCTTGATGTCAAGCAACAAGTTCTTAATCCACTCAGCTTCTTTCCCTGCTGCAGCCAGGGCGATAAACTCGGATTCCATGGTTGAGTGTGAGATACATGTTTGTTTCTTGGAACCCCAAGAAATAACACCTCCTCCTAGGGTAAAAACTCATCCCGAGGTTGACATATTATCTCCAACTCGTGTTACCCAATTTACATCGGAGTACCCTTCTAATACTATCGGATATTCATGATAATATAATTTATAGTCTATGGTATGTTTTAAATAACCAAAGACTCTGCCAATAGCCTTCCAGTGTTCAACACTAGGATTACTAGTGTACCTGCTCAATTTACAAACTCCAAATGCAATATCTGGTCTAGTACAATGCATAGCATACATTAAACTACCAATTGCACTTGCATATTCAATTTGTGCTACTGCTCTTCCAGTATTTTCACATAAGGTAACACTAGAATCAAAAGGGGTTTTGAAATCATTAAATCCAAGGTGATTGAATTTAGATAAAATTTTTTCAATGTAATGTGACTGATTTAGAGCATAACCCCCACTATGCTTTGTCACCTTTATCCCTAAGAAAGTATCAACTTCACCCAAGTCCTTCATTTTAAAATTAGAAGTTAGATACCTCTTAGTCTCAGTCACACCAATTATGTTGGTACTCAAAATCAATATATCATCAACATACAAGCACACAATCACAAAATAATCATTAGTGGACTTAGTATAAATGCATTTATCAAAATTATTATGTCTAAATCCAGTAGATAAAATGACGGTATTAAATTTTTTATGCCATTGTTTGGGTGCTTATTTAAGTCCATATAGAGCCTTCACCAATTTGCACACTTTGCTTTCATTACCTGGAAGGATAAATCCTTCTGGTTGTTCCATGTACACTTCTTCGTCAAGATCACCATTCAAAAATGCAGTTTTAACATCCATTTGATGAATGTGCAATTTAAATATGGATGCTAATGCAAACAATATTCTAATAGAAGTAATTCTAGTAACAGGAACATAAGTGTCAAAATAATCAATCCCTTCTTTTTGTCTATAACCTTTTGCTACTAATCTAGCTTTAAAGGTGCACAATGAACCATCGGAATTGTATTTTCTTCTAAATACCCATTTGCAACCAATAGGTTTTGAACCCGGAGGTAAGTCTACTAAGACCCAAGTGTTATTGGACATTATAGAGTCCATCTCATCATTAATGGCTTCTTTCCAAAAAGCACAATCTCTAGAGGCCATAGCTTCACTATAAGTCTTAGGATCTTCCTCCAAATTAAGAATCATGGGCACTAGGTTAACAACATGCTCTCTATCTCCTTCTATTAAAAAAGTAATGTGGTCCGGGGATATGAAGTTTGGATCAAGTGATTTTTCTTTTCTAGGTCTTAGACTCCTTCGAAGCTCACTTGGAGGATTAGAAACCTTCTCAATTTCAGTAGATTTATCTATTTCTAATCTTTGAGGATCTTGAAATTTAGAATCTGAAATAAAAGTCGTTTCTAGAAATTCTACATCTCTAGATTCAACAATCACATTAGATTCTAAATCTAATAATCTGTAGGACTTACTATGCTCAGCATATCCTACGAAAACACATTTCAAGGCTCTTGGACCCAACTTGGTCCTTTTAGGATCAGGGACCCTATAATAAGCCATGCACCCCCACACTTTAAGATATGATAAATTAGGTTTTCTTCCCCTCCATAATTCATATGGACTTTTATGAGTCTTGCGTGAAGGAATCCGATTATGCACGTGACAAGCAGTCATCAAAGCTTCTCCCCAAAGATTTAATGGTAACTTTGCACGCATCAACATGGAATTTACCATTTCTGCAAGTGTATGGTTTTTCCTTTCGGCTAAACCGTTTTGTTGTGGTGTATATGGTGCAGTCAACTGATGAATGATGCCAAGTTCTTCACAAAAGTTTGAAAATTCATTTGACAAATATTCTCCACCTCGATCACTACGAAGAACTTTAATTTTCTTTCTTATTTGATTTTCAACCTCTGATTTGAAAATTTTGAACATAGAAAAAGCTTCATCTTTTGTTTTCAAAAGATAAACATAAGTATATCTAGAAAAATCATCGATAAAAGTGATGAAAAACTTTCGGCCACCACGGGTTAAAACACCGTTCAATTCACAAATATCAGAATGAATCAAATCCAAAATTTCAGAACTTCTATCATGTTTTGGAAAAGGTTTCTTTGTCATTTTGGATTGAATGCAAGTCTCACACTTATGACTATGATTATGATTATAAGAAATTAGCCCTAATTTTCTCATGTCATTCATAGATTGGAAATTTAAATGTCCTAATCTATCATGCCATAATTCAAAAAAGTCCACAAGGTAAGCAACATCAACTTTATTTTCATTCAAACTGAATTTAAACATCCCATGACAAGAGTAGCCCTTTCCCACGAAAGTTCCATTCTTTGACAAAATAACTTTGTCAGATTCAAACACAATTTTAAATCCTTTCTTGCAGAGTATGTTGGCAGAAATCAAGTTCTTCCTCATATTGGGAACGTGAAGAACATTAGTAAAAGTGAGTTTCTTGTGAAGTTGATTTCCACAACCCCTTTACCAATGACTTTGGCTCGGTTTTGGTTTCCCATTTGAACATCTTGGCCAATGGTATCCTCGATATATTCCTTAAAAAGGAACTTGTCTTTACAAACATGGACCGTAGCCCCTGAGTCAAGCCACCATCCCGAGTTGGAGTCTGCCATGTTAATTTCAGTAATCATGGCCACAAACTCAACTCCTTCAACCATGTTTGCACTTTTGGAATCCTTGTCAGACTTTCTGTGCCTACATTCTCGAGCATAATGTCCCTTTTTGCCACACACAAAGCAAGAAATATTCTTTCTCTTTGAACTTTTGTTAGGGTCATTCTTGAAATAAGGAGTGCCCTTTGCCCTTTTATGAGGTTTCTTGTCCTCTACATTTAGAGCGTTATTTTGAGAATAATCATTTTTCTCCCTCAACCGGGATTCTTCCTCAAGACGCAGACTCCTTTGAATTTGCTCTAATGTAAAATTCTCCTGTTTGTTGATGAGCTTCTTTTGATAAACTTTCCATGAATGTGAAAGTTTTGCAATAATAGCTCCAACTTGAAAAACTTCAGGGAGTTTTACATCAATAGCACTCATTTGATTGACTAGAAGCTCGAGTTCATGACATTGGTCAAGAATCGGCTTAGAATCAACCATCTTATACTCTAAATATTTTGAAATTAAATATTTGTTCGTACCTTGCTCTTCCACCTTATATTTGAATTCCAGTGCATTCCATATCTCCTTGGCTGTGGCCTTTTTTGTATAGGTATCAAAAAGCCGATCAGAAAGAGTGTTGAGAATGTGAACTCGGCACAAGAGTTCATCTTCTTCTCGCTTCTTTCTCTCTTCTTTTGTCTTGTCGGTATCATCATCTTTGGGCTCGGGAAATGGCTTCAATTTTGGATTAAGAATGTATGAAATCTTCAAGGCAGTGAGAAGAAACATCATCTTGTCAGCCCAACGAGTGTAGTTAGAACCATCGAATCTGTCAAGTTTAACAAGATCCTGGTTCATAATTTTGACAGACGTCATATTTGATTCTGAATCCATGATGAGACACCTAATTCCTTAAAATTGTTAGTAGCACCAAGGGGTAGGATTCAGATCTGCAAAATTGCTTTTAGAGGATGATGGTTGATCTTCACAATGGACGGCGGTTGGAGATGGATTATGATAGATCTTCACAACGGACGACGGTTGGAGATGGATTCAAGAACTCGCTATTGAAATGCGGATGAACAAAAAAACTTTCAGGCTCTGAGGCACATACAAGTACAATTTTCTTTAAGGAATTATTTGTCCCCCTTGGATAAAACCAAGTTGCTGATGGGCTACACGACAAACTTCCTCCCAGGATACAACAGAGCCTTTGAGAAACTGCAACCAGCAATGTTGAAGAATTCTCCCTGAACTCTCCTTGAAACTGTATAAGAATATAGCTAAAATTTGTGTTTGAAAACACAAGAGAAGAGCACAAGAGAAAATAAGAACACAAAAGAGGAAAACCGTAATGTGTGTTTTTCTTCTGTCTGTATGCTTCTCCATTTGCCCAGGCCTGGGTCTCAATTTATAGACTCCTAAGGGGTGCGAAGTGAAGAGGCATGGCCCTTTATGAAGATGTATCTGTGGGATAGATTTGAGGGGTAGTTGAAACCATTAGCTAAAAAAATGTGTGGAGCAAACCATAGTCTTTTGTAAGTTAATGGTAAAGGGATGTACAAGAACCTAAAAAGAACGCCACTCTCAAGGCCGACTGAATAGAACTATGAATAAGGTTGATCTTTAACTTTCAATTACAGAAAACAAAAAAGAATAGAACTATGAAACATATCTCAATGAAGATGTTAGTGTTTTAAAAATGCTAATTAAGCTGTTGAAATGGAGGAGGTGAAAATCCTATTTCTTGAATATGAATGGATCTTTTAGGATAGTCTAATGGATTTACAAAATTATGCAACACAAATAGATACAGATATGAGGTATACCCTGCTTTGTGCTCAAGTTTGTTGTCGAATCACTAATGGGACACTTCAAGGAAATCGACAGTTACTGTAGGCTAATGATGAACAAGCTAGCGGCCCTGGCCCCAGCCAGCTCATGCCATTCTCGACTCAAGGGCTTATCGACTCAAGCTAGCCGGAGCCAGAAAATGAACTCAAGGGGGGCAACATAAATACTCCCTCCGTCCAAAAAACATGGCAGCATTCGAAAATAAATTAATTTTTTTGGCATGTGAGGTTAAGACTTCTTCCATCACCGTAAACATATATGAAATCTTTAACCATAGTCTTTACACTAACAAATAGAATAACTTCTTCTATAACTTTTCCATTAACCATTGTCCATATGTTAACCGCAGTTACCCATTACCAGTTTCAACTAATCTTTTTAGTTTTTTTTTCACTTGATATCGAGCATTTCACCTTTTTCTCTACCATAATATAGCTTTCCCTTACAAAAGAAATTAATCAACAACACATCATTGAGAGGTGTGAAGACCCATACATAACAACATAATTGCAAAAGAGAGTTGTTAAGACTCATATATTACAAAAAAAAAAGAGAGTTGGATTTACATAATTATACACAGTAGCACAATGCATGGTAATAATAATTGAGCCACATTGTAGAAGTTAAAATTTAACCGAAGTTCCATCTTGGAAACAAGACTCTTTTTAATATATGAATATCATTAATTCACCCCTGCATCAACGTAGAGGTGAATAGTACTTGTAGACAGAATTTTCAGGAGCTTGAAGCCAAGAACTCCTCTCACGAGAAAGCAATTCTTAAAGGGATGGAATAGGAGTAGAGAGGATAGGGTTTCATTACTTACATGCATGTTAAATTTAAGTATATTTTGAACCTCTCCTTCCTCCCATTAGTTGGGATTTCCACCGTCCACTAAAAGTTCATTTTTTCACATGGAACTATTAAAACCGGACAGAGGAATATTCTCATTTAAACTTTTTCCATATGTATATATTTGGTAATTATATGTTTTCTAGAGTAAAAGTGTATCCAAAAGAAAATCTATGTAATATGTGTGAACAAATATGATATATCTATAAAAACAAATATGCTTCAAAACTCTGAATCATCGTAAACTACATACAACATGGACGGAAATAATTTTTTAGCCGTTTTGAGCTAACCGGACCTCAAGCTTGGTTTCATGAGCCCAATTTCGTGCTTCAAGTCAAATCAAGTCCAGTTAAACCGGATATTCAGCTTGTGAGCTGGTTAGGCTCATAATCAACCTACAAATTAATCATTTATTCTCGTTAAACAATGGCAAAATAGGTCTATCCCATGGACTCAAGCTTTCAGCCTTTCACTTGATAGGCTGATACCCAATTTGAAAATCCTCCAACATTGGCAAGTATTTATCCATCTAACTTGTGAGTAGCCCAGTACCAGAGCTCTCATCATTTAGGCCCATTTACAAGAGTACTTGGGCTTGCGCTGAGAATCCAAAAGGCAAGCAACACTTTTAGGCCCATTTAGCCATGAGAGACGTGCAACCAATTCCAAGAAGAAGGGTCACATTTGCCCACAGTTGCAATTTCCAACTACTCTGCATCCGGGGGTTAGTATAATCAGCTGCAAGAAGGTCTACTAAGGCCATGTAAATCAGAATTCCGGCCGATGCGGAGTTGAAGAGCCCTTCCATGGCCAGGGCGGTCGGGCTTCTTTGGTCGTACGTCGTCGAAACTGCAGTGCCGATCGCCACCCCGATTGGAGTTGTTAATGAGAAGAAGATTGCCATTACCACCATTGATTTAAGCCTAAATCTAGCCTGAACAATGCAGCCACCAAGTCCAATGCCCTCAAATAATTGATGGAAGCTCAAGGCAGCAACAAGAGCCCTCACACTAGACACGTTTGTAGAGGAGCCCAATGTAATTCCTATAATAACTGAGTGAACCACAATCCCCAACTCCAGCACCTATATATCACCAATATTCCCACAATTAAAACACTTATGACTATTTAATTTTTGAAATTTTACTTGCAGCCAATAATCGAATGCCAGCCACTTGATCAAATTTTTATTTCTAGCCAATCAACATAGGCGATAGACAGCTAGTACATGATAAGCATGAGACTATTCCCTGCAACAGAAAAGTTTTTGACACTTCTTCGTTCATATTCTTCCCTATTATTGTCATCTACTATTACCTTTAAATAATGATGGAAATAATTTTTTTTCTCTATTCAGCCTTTTCTTCCTCACTTCGGACAGGGCAAACCCTCCTCGGTGGTGGTAATGTATTGAAAAAGAATCCAATGCAACATACAGTGCTTATATATATAAGACACCGGTTTACATAAGATCGTTCTATGAGAACAGTTTTTTGGGTCGTTGGATTTCGATCCGACAGCGAATAAGTGAGTGTGACTCATCATTCACCCTTGTAGCCGTCATATCAAGATCAAAGGGCTACCGACTTGAACTAGCCTCATATAAAATAAATTAGAGCGATATCATTTAAACTTTTCCCTATATATAATGTTAATTTGGATATCCATATCAAACTCAACATCCAGTTCCTATCCAATGCAACTTACACTTCATATTCAGCACATAACATTACCTTAGAATGCTAATCAAAGTTTAGCATTAAGGGAATGTTGGATTGAAATCCTGTGGCACACATTAATACAGAGGGCAGGTGGGTTTGAATCAACCGGCAACCCTTCCATTAACGTGCACCATAGGATCTCAATCCAACGGCTTGTGATGCGCTATGCATGCCAACGTGCACGAGCGGGGCCGCTTGCTAACTCTTTTTATGGTAATAATGATAATGATCATACTACTACAATGTTGTTGTCAATGTGACTGTGTGTGCATCATTGGATTAGGAGATCTCTGATCATAAGTTATTAATTTATATGTCAGGATTATACTTGATAAAATTGATAGAGAAGATTACCTGTGACACAACCCTACTTCTCAAGAGCTCGGCCGCGGCGGGGCTGCTTCCTCCACTGTCACTTCCGGCGACGACCATCGGCCCATGTGAGTGTCCACCACCACTCGCACGTACGGCAAGCTCCACCCCCGACGACGAGGCCTCCTCATCCCCGTCATCCACTGGGCGGGCCTTGCTGAGCTCCGCCCGCCTATAGTACCCGGTAGCCAATGAGTCAACCATCAACGTCCCGATTGCCGACATCATCGCAACGAACCCGGCAAACGGAAACCTCCTTAGTAGGCTGTCGCCTAGGCAAGGGGAGGCCAAGCTCCGGAAGGCCTCCGGCAGAATGTGGACCAGCCCGGTAGCTAGGACAACCCCGGCGGCGAAGGACTTGACTGCGAAGAATGCGTCGTTATCGGGATGGAGTGCGGGGAGCCTCCGGCCGGCGATGGGGAGGCACACTCCTAGTGAGCCGGCCACGAGGATGGAGGCGATGGCCACGAGTTTGAGCCTGAGGATACCGGCCGGGACGGAGTCGTCGGTGGCGGGGTCGCATGGACAGGTGGTGGTGGTGGTGGCAGCGGAGGCGGAGGCGGCGAGGAGGAGGAATCCGGCAGTGGGCCCCACATAATTCATGGCGGGAGCTGAAGCTAAGTGTCTCAACTGTTCGTAGAATTTTGTTTTATAGGCCACCCGCCATGGAAATCTCAGTTGAAATAAGTTGATGAAAATGCCCTTGTAATATGTGCCAAGTTAGTAGTAAAAAATAGTGAATTTTGGGGGTTTTAGGTAATTTCGGTGTGTGGGAGATATGCTGTGGTCATTTTGCATGTTTGTTTGGTGATGCTTGTTGGTGACGCTAGACGAACTCATAAAAAAGCTGCTCAACCAGGAGGCGACCCAACTTGATCGAGTTTGGTGATGCTTGTTGGTGACTAAAACATTTTTCCTTTTTTATGTGGGCCTATATAAAAGGAGTGGGGGAAAATCATTCGTACAGATTGGCAGTGACATGAAATGGGAACATAATGTTGTCATGGTGGGGCCCACCTCTACGAACTAAGATTCTTGTGTGTGTCACGGCTCTGAACACTAATTCATTTTTTATAATTAAACATTGGAGAGGGGAATGATATTCCTAAACATATCAACCCAAGTGTTCTACCTGCGGACGCATTGACTCGGCTTGGTTTAAAGTTTCAAGTTTAAGGGTGTCGTTTGGAAGCTGAAATACTATCAAGCGTCGGGAGGAAAATTTTTACACTGATTTATGAAAGGTGAATATGTTTGAGAACTGAACATAAATCATACTAATTTGTGTTTGGAAAGGAATATCGTGTAATCGATTACACGATAGTTTTTTAATAGGACAAACTTCAACGATGTATTTCTTACTTATTTCTGATCTGTTTTAGCTTTTTTTTTTATTCTTCCTTATTTTTAGTGTTCTTTCTTAATATCATAAATATGTTGAGCCACCGCGTACTATTTATAGTCAATTTTGTGGTATTTTTTTATATGATATCAAGGTCATTAGGATATCATGATGATATAAAAGATCATTAAAAATAAAGAAGAACAAAAAATGGCTAAAAACGGACTAAAAATTAGGCCAATATGAACTGTTAAAGTTTGTCCCATTTTAATGGGGGATTATACGATACCGGTAACTAACTATATTGTGTAATCGATTCCACGATAGCCTAGTTATTGTGTGTTGGCTCAGCTATCGTGTAATCAATTACACAATAACTTTTTTAATGGGACAAACTTCAACGATGCATTTTTTACTTATTTCTGATCCGTTTTGGCCATTTTTTCATTCTTCCTCATTTTTAGTGCTCTTTCTTATAATAACGAAAAAAATAGCTGAAAACGAACTAAAATGGGGGAGATATGATTGGGGGGGGGGGGGGGGGGAGGGGGGAGGCTCCCTCGGCTCAATGGTGCAGTCGCGGAGGCGTTGGGGTGTAGGCAAACACCAGGGTAAGGGGGGGCTCTGGATGACCCGAGCAGTTACCCGAGAGGGGGTGGGGGCACGGGCTCCCTCGGCTCAACGGGGCGGCGACAACGTCGAGGTGGGGGGCTCAATGAGCTCGGCGGCGACTGGGGAGTGGGCATGAGCTCTCTCGGCTCAACGGTGCAACGTTGGAATGGGGGGCTCCTCGGTTATGGCAGGTGAACACCGGGGGGAACGAACCTCTCCTCATGATTTGGGAGAGAGAGCTGATTTTTTTGTTGAAAATGAGTCGTCAGCCTTGTGAGAAGCAGGCCGTTTGAATCGTGAAAAATCCAAAACATCCACAGTGAAAAATCCACTTTCACTATTCATTTCTGGATTTTTTATTGTAGATGTGTGAAACACGTCCTGAGTTTTCAGGGGTGAAAGGTGAAAATTTTCATCTATCACTATCACCAACCACTTTTAACGTTTTTACTAACCAAACGTTTTTCATGCCTGAGATCATTTTTTCAGGCCTGAAAGGTAGCTTTCAAATGCACCGCACCCTTAGTTTCAAAGTGACTAAGTAAATAGAAACCAACCAAAGTTTTCCTAGCCCAAAAGCCGGACCAACCCTAATTTGAACTAAGTGACCTCGTGCCCACTCTCCCTCTACCCTCCCATCATAGATCCTACCAGGCAAGCTATGGCGATTGGCTGTGATGGAGGAGGATCTCGGCGGTGAGGCTGTGGGAAAGGTCATTGAGATGGTGGTGAATGACTTGGCAAAAAGGTTGTCTCTCAAGACACCCACCCCCACTTTCTTGGGTGCGTTTGGAAGCTGAAAAAAGCCATCTTTCAAGCCTGAAAAGTGTTTGATTAGTAAAAACACTGATAGTGGTTGGTGACAGGTTTAAATTTTCATATTTCACCCCTGAAAACGTGATTCTCACAGAAGTGGGAATCAGGCTGACAAATCAGTCGTCACTCCTCTTTAATGAAAAAATAAACTCCAACTCCCTTCTCTCTCCCGAATCATATCTCCCTCATTTTTAGTCCGTTTTCGGCCATTTTTTTTATTCTTTCTTATTTTTTATGCTCTTTCCAATCATCATGATATCATAATAACCTTGATATCCTATCGAAAAAAATACTATAAAATCTACGATAAATAGTACGTAGTAGCTCAACATCTTTATGATGGGTAAAAACGGATCAGTAAGAAATGCATCATTAAAGTTTGTAATATTAAAAGTTATCGTGTAATTGATTACACGATAACCAATGCTATTGTGTAATCGATTAGTGTGTTGGATTACATGATAGTACACTGTATCATGTAATCACCCATTAAAATGGGACAAACTTCTATGGTTTATATCTCGCTAATTTTTTATCTGTTTTTGGCCATTTTTTTGTTCTTCATTATTTTTTATGTTCTTTCTGATCATCATGATATCTTAATGATCTCGATATCCTATAAAAAATATTACAAAATCCACAATAAATAGTAAGCGGTGGCACTTATTGTTTTAATTAATCTCTTAATTTTACTAGCAAGTGTACGAATCGTATTTTGAGTACAGTCGCACAATTTTACGAGGTCAAACCCACAGGGACTTGTATGGCGAAAATCTAATCGAAGCCTAACTAAACCCTTAAATTAACTATGAAATTGTAGAAATTGATTGACTAACTAATTACTAATGAAATTAATTAATGAAATAAAAATATGAACTTTACCAAATTAATAAAATACTAAGGTTTTGGAATCGGCATGCAGTAATTTATAGAGGATCTTAAACTCACAATCATTTATAATTCTCTAAAATACTCATAACAAACCAGAATTCTATTCGCGTTGTTACGGAAAATCTTACTTTAACGCACAAATATTTATACAAAATTCACGCCCTTTATGCTACTTAAATTAACAATTCAAATCACTAGATGTATCCACTTACAAGAGAATCACAAATAGTATCTGATTTGTTATTTAAACAATTAATACCATCATGCATTAACAATAGTAATCACAAATCATAGCAAAAATATGATTGATGTTATATCCGTAATTAACTAAGCAATAAGAACAGGAACATATAAGTATTATCGCACAATTCTATAATAAAAATATCAACTTTCACATGTAGGCATTCTCTACAATCACTAGAGCTTCATCCTATCCTTAGGAATAAATCTAGCCACACATATTAACAAGAACACAGGCAAAATGCATAATGAAACTCATTGACATAAAAGAAAATAAAATTGAACTTACATGAATTTTTTAGATTAAAGAAAAATTAACAAAGTGCATTGTCCCCTCGGTCAACTATTCCCAGCATCAAGTTCGAACAATTGATTGATACAATTCCAATGCAGTAACAACAGATTAAAACCAAATGAAAAGAGAAAACTAAAATTAAAATTTGAAACTAAAAAAAATAAAATAAAAGGCAATTGTTCTCGATCGTCTATCGGCCGATTCTTTTTTTTTCTGCTCTAAAAAAACTCTCTTTTTCTCCCAAAACCGACTGGTTTTATAGTAGTTCGAGAGATGATATTCTGACTAGGACTCACCCAGATTCGAGCCAATCTCCTTCACCTTCGTATTTTTGCTTATCATCTCCGCCGTCGTCCCTTCATCTTCTCTGTCGATCACTCAACAGAACCGTCATCATTTGTTTCACCGCGAAGCCCAGGACCACCATCGTCTTCTCGCCACCGTCGATCACATGCGCTGTCTTTGTCAAGCTCGAGCCCAAACCTCGCCATCGAGACCCATTGCCGCCAGCCTCTGTGTCGCCGCTATTTCACCGGCGATCTTTACTGACTTGAACAGAGCTCAGTTTGCTCTGTTCTGAAAGGCCCGAGCTTTAGCTCGGGTTAGTTCTTTTTCTTTTCTTTTCAAACCGAACCGAACCGATCTTCTCTTTTTTTTTTCTTTTTTCTTTTTCTTTTTAAAAACCCATTGTAATAATCTCATCCATTGAATCTCATCTGGACTCGTTTGACTTGTTTTACTTTGGTGATTTGATCTCAGCTCTTGGGTCACTTTAGCACTTCAAAACACGCGTAATGGCTTTACTTTGGCTGTTTAACAGTTCGAGTACTTCAACCTACATAAATAAGATATGCCCCACATTAGACGCACCAAATATTCATAAAATTATGGAACACATTTAATTTGAGCCATTTAAAGCAAATTACTTATTCAATTCCTAATTACTAAACTAATTACTAAAACTCACTTTATTCCATATTTTAACTAGAAATTAAGATTAACAAACAGGTAAAATAGAATATAAAAATATGTATTTTTTATGCGTAACACTCAACATCTTTATGATATCATCATTATAAGAAAGAGCATTAAAAATGAAGAAGAATAAAAAAAAGTGAAAACGAATCAGAAATGAGTAATAAATGCATCGTTGAAGTTTGTCTCATTAAAAACTATTGTATAATCGATTACTCGATAGCCAATCCTATCGTGTAATCGATTACATGATAGTCGGCTGCTTCTCCTTTTGAGCCTTGATCTGTACATGAAATATGCATTTTATTATCTCCTAAACTTATGTTTCTGCTAGTGTTTGTTTAGAATTATTGCTACTTTAATATAATTTTTGGTTTTTGTAGGAAACAAGAGCAAAATGTAGAAATGGGATAAAACGCGACTCTAATGATTGAATATTTACAACTTCGATTGTATATCTCTGATGGGACTGATTTAAGCTTCATGTTAAAGTACACGAAGTCAGCTTTCCAACGCCACTGACTGTTCGCAATTCGGAGTTCTGAGCAAAATGTTATGATCATTTGAAATATCGCACGCGAAAGAGACACAATTAAAGAGAAGAACCGTCAAGATGAGATTGGACCGGGTGAAATATCGCACGGGTTATAAAGAAGAAAAAGAAAAAAAAAGAAAAGAAAAGGAGCGCTGAACCGGCTGGTTCAGTGCCGGTTCAGTTAAAATAAAAAAAGAAAAATAAAAAAAAAAAAACCCGGCCCGAGCCGAAGCTCGGGCGCTCGGGCTTTCGGCTGTTACAGAGCGATGCTCTGTTTTTGTTGGGCGCCGGCGAGGCAGCGGCGGACGGCGGCCTCAGCGGCAAGCCAGCAGAGAAGACGGCGGAGGCGGCTGAGCTCCATTGACGATTAGCGGCGAAGAACAGCGACGGCGATGGGAGTGGATTGAAGACTCGAAAAGGGAAAACAGAGGCGTCTTGGATGTGGAAAGTTACCAAGAGGAGGGCCGTGCTCGAATAGGAAGGAAGACATCTGCATTTAGTGGACTCTGGAAGCTAGGATCGAATATATACAAAAACAGAGCCGCCGACAGAAAACACAGAGCAAAACAGCGGACAGAAGGAGCAAAACAGGCCGCCAGGAGAAAACAGAGAGAAAAACAGATCGGATTTTCACCGGAAAAAGCTAGGCTTTCCGGTGGGTCTCGGTCGGAACAAGAGGTGGGTCTTCGCCGGATCAAGAGGAGGAGGCAGGGAGAAGAAAAGGGCTGGTCTTTTGGACGAATTGTACACCGATTCGAAATTGCTACAGTACGCGTCTCGCCGGAGAAGATGATGAATAGTGAACAGTTCTACAGTACTTCGGTGAACAGTATTCCTATGACCAATCCGACGAACCAGGCTTTTTCTTCCCTTATTTTCATGTCTAGCTAAATTTTATTGTACTAAGACTAGATGAAGCTCTGCTGATTGTTTGACTCTCAATACTTATTTGCATTTCTAAAGTTGCGATTTTTACTCCATATGCTTAATATTTTGTTACGATTATTCTGTTGCTCGAGAGAGGGTAGAGTAATTGTTAGTGAAATTAAACTAAGGGTTTGTTAATGTTCGAGAGATCTTAGCGAATTCCAAAGTGTTATTTGAATAAAAATTGCATTTTTATGATTGATCTTTGCTCGAGAGAAGGAGATTAATTAAATTAGATTTAATTGTTTAGTTGCATGTTCGAGAGGGCTGCACACATTACGATTATTCGTGACTCCGAGAGGGGCACGGATAATTGATCACTTGGAATTGTACGGGTTTAACGGAGAGGATAGCTATTTAGTTTGGGTGGATTCGAAGTCTTAGTATATTTCTCATCATATTATTTTCTCACAAATTCCATTGCTTTGTTAAATTAGAACTTTTCATTCTGTTATAATTAGTTTCCTAAAAAAGTCAAATCTTTCATTAGAATTAAGTTGAATCAGTTCAAGTCCTTTGGGTTCGACCTCGTTACCACTAGACTATACTGAGTCTCATGCGATTGCGAGTAAAAATAGTTAAAAATTCAATCAATCAATTGGCACCGTTGCCGGGGACTTGGTAACGGTTTGACTTAATTCTAATTAGTTTAAACTTGTCTTTGTAGGATTTTGATACTTGATTTTCTTGTCTTTGTAGGAGTCAATTTGGAGAGGCAGATAGTGACACTTGGAACTCGCCGACGTTGGAAAGCACACTCCTTCCCCTCGTTTGCAATCTATCAACCTTTCTTTTTAAGTAGATTTAGGTGTTTTTAATATTTTTCTTTTTATTTCTGTGAATGCATGCAGTGGTAATTGTCAATAGCTAGGTTTGCTTGTTGTTGATATTTAGGACTCTTGATTGCTAGTCGTGGATATCTAGGGTTGTTTTGTGTTGTGGATGTGTAATGGTGTGGGTATGGTGTTGGTGATTTTGTGGTGAAAAAAAAAAACAATGACTTCACCTTCCTATGGATTTAGCCATAATAACCCATACATGTACTTTAATGATTATTATTCCTCACACACACCTACTTCCCCTCCCTTTGAAGTATCATTCCCTCCATGTCACTCATATCTTGGTACTTATAGCCATGGGTGGGAAAATCAATCCAACTTTGGGAGTAGCATACCTTCCCTACAACCCACGACCCCTTTTATTTTGGAACCATGTGCCATTTGCTTAAGCCCTACCCATACCCTAGTGGAGTGCCCTTCGGCCCATGAGTATCCGGAATTGGTGCGCGATCATGTACGTGCGGCCCAAGGTCTTCATAGGTGGGATAATCAATCTAATTTTTCTTGGCACACACTCAATGAAAGGGCAATGTTTGAACCAACCACTACTCCACCATTACAAGGTGTGACATGCCCTGTTCCACCACCACCATTGCCCCAACCCCAAAATGCCCAACCCACATGGAATCCTAGCTTTGAAGATAATGTCTTGTCAATGTTAGATACTCTAATTGGGATTTATAGTAGTGCATGGGGCGTTAGTAATGATGTAAACACTTTACCTATCCAACCACAATACCCGATGGGCCAATTTGTTGAAGAGGGGATATGTTTTTCCCCAGACCATGAGCAAAATGTTACAACCCTTCGGAGTGCACAGTAATTTGAAAATGAGGATGGATATAGTGCAGGAAATAAGCAAGGAGGGGTAGAAATTAAAGAAGAAGTGAATGAGTCATTAGAACAAATTTTTAAATCTTCAATCTTTGGGGAGTCACTGTCTACGACAATATTAACGGAACCTTCTGTTCCCGAAGCACCACCCATACAATGTCTAGACCAACCTTCCCCTTTGATTGTTGAACGTGACTTAGAGTGTTCTATCGATTGCCCATCCAATCCATTATTTGCGAGTCATCTCCAAAATGTGTTACCAGAGGAGGCCACTAAGGCCACATTGGGTGATGTGGCAGAGGAAAAACCCTTTATTTTGAAATTCTCTAATGACCTCTGCCCATGGCCAATGAAGGGGGCTCTATTCCCAAAGCTTACCCACCCACCACTCCACCCCTTCATTCCACGATATTATCCGTACTTAAGTAATAAGGATAGGAGTGTGTGGGGCAATCATTTAATTGATCCAGGTTGACTTGTTGGGGTTACGTCTGGCTGAAGACGTAAAACTTAGCGCTCTTGGGAGGCAACCCAAATTTTATGTTCTTGTTTGTTTTCTATTTATTTTTGTTATTGTAGGCTATTTATTACCTATGTGGGGATGCTACAGTCGAGGTTTGGGGGTGTATTTAATTTTTCTATACTTATATTATCTCCTCCTTCTTCGCTTATGTGTTTCATGCTTTACATCTACCATGAGGCTCTCCATTCAGGTGACTTCTTTCCTCACTCCTTTTCTTTTACTATTCATTGTAGTATTATTTTAGTCAACATTGAGGACAATGTTTAGTTTAGGTTTGGGGGTGTAGAAAAGAAGTGTTTATCATATGTTTTTTTTTATGAAAAAAAAATTTGACAAAAAAAAAATTGAAAAAAAAAACCATAAAAAAAATATTTAGTTTTTAGGTTGTTTGTTAGTATTTTTATAGGTTTTGATAGTTTATCCCGTGATGATGCATTTTACAATTCTTAAGAGATTAATTTGCATTGGAAGTGTGAGTAAGTATACTGGAGGATAGATACACTTAACTGAGCATATCTTTCTATTACAGTCCTCTTGGAACCTGTGTTTGAGCTAAGAAAACTCACTCACACACACTAGTACATAAAGTAATACCCTCTAGAGATTTGTTGAATACTAATTTACAGTGGGATGTCTTTAGTTAGAGTCATTGGGTGATATGTGGTTGTCCTTTGAGCTTAAAAGATCATGATAGACCATTTACTTGGCTATGGGAAGGGCTGGAACCGGAAATAGGTTGAGAGTATAATACAACCTGGACAGAATAAAGATGTGCTGAAAATATGAATGCTGAAAATAAAATAAAAATATGAAAATGAAAAAAAAAATGAAAACAAAATGAAAGAAAGGGGCTGCTTGACTTTATAGGATTAACTTAGGCTGATGCTCGGGCCCGAAGCGGTCTCTTAAAACCTAATGCCCTAAGCCAACTGGCTGGGAGTCATTGGCCTGAGTCATTGCTAAACCTAAGCATCTTGAAGTCAGGCCTTACACAGTCCTAGCGAAAGAAAAAAAAAAGTCTGTGGTGTATTATCCTCTCAAATCTAGAATGTTGGACCCGAATGAGGCGCGCAGATCTGTGCTATCATGAACCTAAAGATTGGGATGACTACGTAGATTCTGATGTTCTTTGGTTAATGGGTAACACTGGATATGTGTAAGACAGAAATTTAGAATGTATTGCTACAATGTTCTACACTTTTACTATTTACAGTATAATGCTATATCATATTGAGCAGAAATTTCCAAGATGAAAGTGTGGAATAAAACCACTTACTTGAGGGCTTCTATATTCCTGTTGATTATGAACCAAGTACGTGTGGTTAATTCTCTTAAGCATTGTAGTCTGCATTTGAAGGGATAATAGGTTTGTTTGTTTTGCAGTGTTTTGATTTGTTTTTACATTTAGGTTAATTAGGTTAATTTCATAAATACATGTTTGTGGGTAGCATGGCTGCAAACCCTCACGAGACAACACTCGTCCTACTAGGGCCACCTAGAGGTTTAACGGCTTGTTGCATACGCTCAATGCAATTGTGTTCCTTACGAAAGTGGTGTTTACTTTTATGCATTAGTTCCTTAGTTTGCTTGATTTTATTTTTGTTTTGTTTTGCTAGGGACTAGCAAAATCTAGGTTTGGGGGTGAGCCTCAACAATATCGCCTTGAGTATTCATTTTCAAACACAAATTAGTGTGCTTTATGTTAAATTTTCAAATGCATTTTACCTTTTATAAAATCAATGTGATCATTTTCACCGTCACTTCCAAAGCATGGTTTTTAAAACCGGACCGACCACGGAGAACCGGAACCAGCCAAAAAATTAGTTCGGTTCGGCCAGTTCACCCCGATTCATTAAACCGGGCAGTTGAACCAGCCGGGTTTCTCCTGAATCGAACTGAACCGGTCTGGGTCACTTTTCCTTTTTTTTTTTGAATTTTTTTTCAAAACTTTTTTTTTTGAAAATATTTCTGTTTCGGGGAGAATTCAAACCTAGATTCTTGTATAGAGATATTATTATACAAAATATATATTTATTGTATATTTATCACTGCTCACATCTGTCAATTCGGTTTGATTACGGTTTAACCGTAGTCCAACTGGACCGACCATCAATCCGGTTCGATGGCCGGTCCGGTTTTGAAAACCTTGTTCCAAAGCACCGTTGATATCCTTCAAAGTGATGCCATTGAGAAGGGTGCCCCACTGTCCGCCACTTTCTCGAGAGCCGTGGTGCCCGCCCTCTCTGTTATACGTTCGACCAACTCGTCCACATCCCGTGGGCCTCGAGGGCTTTTGCAGTGCCCAAGCTTCGGTCAACGTGTCTGCGTCCCCAACTGCTGCATCATTCCCGTCCTCGTGGGTAGGGGTGTTCGCGGCCGGCCGCGTCCGAGGTGTCCATGGCCGTGTCCGCGCCGGTAGAAATTGTCCGTGAATTCCGGCCATGGACACGGCCAAGGGACCTCGGACAGCCGTCTGTCTGAGGTCCAAAGAGGAGGGGCGGCGGCCGGCGGAGTGGAGGAAGAGGGCGGCGGGGTGGGGGGGAGGAGGGTGCAGTCGTAGAGGGGAGGCGCCGCGGCGGGGTGGAGGGGAGAACGGGGTCATCGACGTGGTCGCGGAGGAGGAGGGGCGGCGACGGCTCAAAAAAAATGATTTTTACCTGGATTCCGGCCGCGGAGGAGGGACGGCGCCGCGGCGGAGAGGAGGGCGGCGGGATCGCGGGGAGGAAGGGCGGCGGGGTCGCGGAGAGGAGGGCGGCGGGGTCGCGGGGAGGAGGGGCGGGGTGGAGAGGAAGGGCGGCGAGGTCGCGGGTAGGAGGGAAGGGGGTGGAGAGGAGGGCGGCGGGGTGGAGAGGAAGGGCGGCGGGGAGGAGGGCGGCGGGGTCGCGGCTCGCGGGGAGGAGGGCGGAGGCAGAGGAGGGGTTGGAGGGGGCGGCGGGGTCGCGGGGAGGAGGGGCGGGGTGGAGAGGAAGGGCGGCGGGGTCGCGGGGAGGAGGGACGGGGGTGGAGAGGAGGGCGGCGGGGTGGAGAGGAAGGGCGGCGGGGAGGAAGGGCGGCGGGGTCGCGGGGAGGAGGGCGGCGGGGTGGAGAGGAAGGGCGGCGGGGGTCGCGGGGAGGAGGGCGGCGGGGGAGGGGTTGGGGGGGAGGGGGAGGAGGGGGGGGGGGTGAATAAAAAAGGAATTGTCCGTGTCCGTGTCCGCAAGTCCGGCGGACACGGACACGGGAAAAAAACTTCCGGACAGTTTTATACGGACACGGACGCGGACAACCTCTGTCCGCGTCCGTGTCTGTCCAGGAACACCCCTACTCGCGGGCTTGTGAACGGCCTCCGGAATGCCACCCGCGTCAACCAGCTTCTCGTCCTTCGGCTAAGCACCTTCTTCCTTGAGGGTTTCACTGATGCTGCCCTCCCTATGGTAATTTGCTTTTTAACATTGGCTCATCGTCTATGTGAATTATGCAAATTATGCACTTTCTGGTCAAATGTTTTAGCATGTCTCAAGATCGAATTCTGGATAGGCCTTGCATAAGTTTGAGCATGGGATAATCCATTGTTCTTTATTGGAATGTAATAAAGATTGCACTGATGTGGGCGTCTTTTTTTTTTGTTTCTTAGCCTCTAGCATGCTTTGTTTTGTACCAAAGAAAAAAATATAAATTCTTTTCTTAGCTTTTTACACTATAAAGAGCTAGGCTCTTTAGCTCAAATTGGTAGAGCAGCTAGCTAGGCAGATAAATTATCCCTCTCCCAAAGATGAGGGTGGTTTAAATCCACCAAAGCCAATAAATGAACAATGTGATTGATATGTTTCATGATTATTGTTGTTAGAAGTTGTTGTCCTCACTGGCCTTGATGAATGAACTTCAGGCAAACAAATGTTTGAAGGTCATTTCTCATTTATAATCACAGATTGAGGTTTTTCAGGAGCAACTTAAACTTGCCAAAGAATTTGAAAGGCCAGCTTCTATTCACTGTTTCAAGGCTTTTTTGTGAACTATTGGACGTAATGGAGAACCTTTAATTTTCTTTTTCTATGCTGAAATGTTCAGTGACTGCTTGCTCAAACTGTATAGCCTCTCACTCAGAGCTTGTAACTCCATACTCATATCTAAGCTTGTTTAAGTTTCTTTATTGTAGATCATTTTATTTTAGCTGGCGAGTGACAAATGTTTGGCTAATCCAATTTCTTTGTTCCATTTAGAGTGACCTATACATCAAAGGATGAAACTTGGTTACTTGTAACAAGCATACTAAATGAGACTTGGCTTCAACATTTTCAGCATATGTTTGATTATGACAATAAGCTTGATACAGTTCTGTTACTAATTTTACCTAGTTAATTGTTGCACTTAAGTCCTTTCTACTTAAAACAAGTTTTCACTTGAGGTACATTAAAGGAAGTCTGGGATCCCTATGAAAATGAATAAAGGAACGACTTGGAGAGCTTTATAACTCATATCACCTTTTTTAGTTTCCCATGGATAGAATTTTGTTGGAGTCAGATGCACCTGATGCCCTGCCAAAAGTTTAAGTGCACTGATGGAGGTCCCTGGGTTTCCTTCTGACCTACAGGAATTAAGTGAAATTGCATCAATTACCAGGCTTCCTTCTGACCTAAAGGAATTAAGTTAAATTGCATCAATTACTCGAAGAAAAACACTTCATCAGCTGGCTTGGATCCTGTTTTTCACTCACAATAATGGATTTATATTTGCAAGTATTGAGTTATCTACCTTCCTTGCTTGAGATTTGGCAAGAACTAGCTTCCTCTAGAGCTTCTTTTGTACATGTAAAAGAAAAACAAGAAAGTCGTAGAGCAGCCGGAGAGATAAATCACTTATCTGCTAAGAAGGTGGTGGTTCAAAACCACCAAGAGCCAACAATCTAAGAATGTGATTAATATGTTTCATGCAGTTCTTAAGCACTTGCCTGAAACGTGAGGATAGCACGGGCTATTTGGTAAAACCTTAATGATATTACTATGGAAGGTGAAGGGATTAATAGCAAGTGTGTTTGAGAGAATGGGTTTCGTTGGCAGTCATTTCAGAGAGAGAGACTTTTTACAATTGATTGGTAATTTTAGGTGCTTTGTTTTGTGGGGAGGAGTCCATGATAGCTGCATGATGCTGCTGAGCTCTTTTAGAAGTAACGATTTCAACCATGTTTTCAGGGAGGCTAATGTGGTTGCTCATTATCTTGCTTTACACGTGCTATTACATGTGCTGTTATCCTTCTTTGCGGAGAGATTGTTCCTCTATTTGTCAGGTGCTATAGGTATCAATAAAAAAGCGAGGAAACAAGTGAGCATAAAATTTCTTTTCTTCGTCATAATTGATACATATTATTGCTTCTAGATTAGATAAGTTCACAAATAGGCTACAACCTGTTCCAATAATAAGAAACCTTTCATAATTCATACTCGAGTTAGTTGATTGGTTCTTGGTGGATTTGAGCTACCGCCTTCTTGGAAGATGGATAAACAATATTGTTAGCTGCTCTTCCAATTTGAGCTAAAGAGCCTTGTCACCATATATAATCTAAAAAGATAAAAACTGATTCCAAGCATTTCAACTTAATTGTGCATAACGAGCTATTTATTAATCAAGCAAGAAGGAACTCCCTTGAACCTAATATAATGCCTAAATCATTCAGATCCTAAAATATCTTAGAAACAAAAGCATATCATCATACAGTTGAGATTGTACACATAATGATAAGCAACATACAATACAAGTGTTCCCACCGTTGCATCCCCTAAAGGTTCTTTGAGTGATGTTTCCTAAGGAAAATAAATAAATAAATAAATAAGAAGATATAATTAGACTCATTCAGTAAGGACCTTCTGAATCTCCTTCATATAGTCATTCCCTTCGATTAAATCATTGCACACCAATATCTCTCCTATTCATTTTTATTCGAATTGTCAATTAGCCTAGGCCAAGTTTTTTTACAAAGATCATACGTATGCATAATTCTGGCTAAGTATCCACCACCAGCAAAGTAAAATTCTCACAATAGTACGTATATGCATAATTTCAGTTCAATTTGGAGCAATCCTCATATTAGCCACCCTTGCAAAGTCAATTCCACAAAGACCATTTCTCATAGCAGCTGTAACCTGCAAAAGTGATTCTTATATAGGCATGTTTTTAGTCCAAATTGAGCAAAAGCATACAACCACAAAACTCTCATCTCTCTCTTCTTCACATGACATATCTCTTGGATGTGAGACTTATGTAGTATGTAAAAACTTTCCAACGTCCATCAGCTGCTTTAGCATCAAAAGAGAAGTAAAATCAAATTAAAAGATACAACAAAATGTTTGCTGAAAGCCTGCAGTCAGAAAAGACTTCTCGGTTTGCAATGCAAGGTAGAATTTGCAGAAATCCACAATTTCCTGGAAAAAAGGTGATATTGAAGGCATTTCATCAAACATGTCTGATAGAAAAATTCATTTACCTAGTTGAAACTTGAAGGGATGATTTATGCGACCCAGGTTAGGCCCAGTGGTGAGTCCCATATGATTTTGGATTAATGAAGATTAATGATTTTTATGAAGAGAATGTCCAACTTTTAAGGGTTGGGGGGGTTTACCTAATCATAAAAAATAAGAAAAGAAAGGGGTTTTACCTCATCAATGTCATACATGACCACCTTCTCCGCAGTCTTATGTCTAAGAATTTCTCGTGCAGTGGAGCATTCACCACCACCCATTACAAAAATGGTTTTGGGAAGTATGAATAAAGGATTTGGCTTCCGTAAATAATTGGTGGCATCCAAAACTATGGCATTTCAATTAGACAAAGAAATGTTACTTCAAGTGATATAGCAGTGCCGGGTGAACAAGTGATTCATGGCAAATGAATTCATCGTTTTCGGCGCTCTGAAGCTTCCCATCATCGACGACTAGAGCCTGCCTCACAAAGAAACACAGACTAATGACTTTCTGAGAACATGTGTTTTCAAGATATCAATTAGCGTTTCATATTCAGTAACAAACCTTGCCAAATGGCTTTGTGTCCAGCAGTGCTATTTCCTGGAACTTAAAAGCTCCTGTGTGCAAAATGCTGCAGCAGATGAAGGGAAGTACTGTCAGAGCCAATAGGGAGGGAGAATGATTTTTTTTAACTCTGCTAATAATAATTGCTTTCAAAAAATTGAACTAACTCAGCAGTCTGGCAAAAACTAGTCAGTCACCTCTTTCGTTACTTCTTTAGAAAATCAACAATAGTACTGTCAAGTAAGTGTTTTCATGTATTGTTCCAAAATAAAAGTAATTGTTTCATCATATTCTTTAGATACATGAATTGAATATGGTGATATGAAAAGCTTAAGCTGTAAAGCACCTAGCTTGGTCAAAATAAAACGAAATAAATTGTTGGAGTAAAAGATAAAGAAGACAGATTCCATCTCCAAAGGCATTTTCTATACTGAAAAAGGTTCCCTTTTAAGGCTTCCAGCTGTTACAATATTAACAAGAAGAGCAGAAGATACTTGTACCTATTAAGAGCAAAAGATCATCTCAAGTCTTCATCAATCTCCTCTTCATATCAACAGCTCTTCCAGCCATCTGGGCCCCTCCACAAACTCCATTCCCATTACCATTGCCATTGTAAGGAGATATCTCACCCATCTTTCCGACAAGCACTGAACAAAAGGAGGTAAGGAGAGAGTTGAGGAAGTGGGTGCGGAATGGATGAGAAGGGGATTGATTATAAGGAGTTGGGATGGAGAGAAGAATGGATGGGAGGCATGATTTCAGTGGCTTGGAAATGGAAGCGCATTATTGGATCGGGAAGATGTTGGATGAGCAATTATTGATTATTGGCTTGTCCAAAATCCCGCCTATCCTCTCCCACAAGCAGAAGAAGGTCATGTCCTCCTCCGCTGGCGCCGCCGCTCCGTCGCCGTCCCCAGGTACTTGTCCGATCCCGCCTCCGACGACAGCCCCCGCCGTCGGGGCTTCTGGCCCTTCCTCCACCTCTCCCGCCTCCGCACCGCCGCTGTGGGAGTTGATAAGACGCCGGCGGACGGGACTGTGAGATCGCAGGCGGTAGTGGCAACGGCGGAGAATGGTTGTGAGAGCCCCAACGGGGGCCACGTCTCGTCCTTCGGGCGGAAGGTTTTGCGGTTCCGCTCCGTAGGCTGCGGCAGCCGGAGCTTCTCCGGCAACTTTCTTGAGCAGATGAGATGGAAAACAGGGGAGGGGACAGAGCAGAAGCAGAGCCTCCAGAAGGGCGAGGAGGCGCCGGCGTAGGAGTTGGGGTTGGGTCAGGAGAGTTAGGGTTGGGTCAGGGGGTGAGGGCTTTTGGGTTGGGTCTTTGGAAGGGGGTTGCCACGTATGAGGGCCATAAGACAACATGATGAACTCAACACACTACTAAGGGGCCGTTTAAACATCCAGACTGGATTTTAGATTGGATGACTGGATTTTAGATATCTACTGTAGCATCCATGTGGATTTTTACATCCCGCTGAAACACATCCGGTGTGTAGCTAAGGTGTTTCAGCTGGATATATAAAATATCCAGATGCTACAGTGTAGCAAAAAATCTTTTAATCACGCCCTAAACGGCCCCTAAAGCGTAACATCAGGAAGTGATTCAGTTCAGTAGTCACCTCATAGAAAAGTATAGACTCTAGTGGTAATATGGAGAAGAAAAATTGTCTGATCTCTAAGGCACATTTTGGTCCAGGAACGATTAGGATTTGTTATTGGAGTCATGTGTTTTATTGTAATATTCGGTATTACTCCCTCGTTAAAAAAACAGGCAACAAATAAAAATAAGTTGAATTTCTTAGCTTATAGGACCCACAACATTTCAACTTACCCTTGCACATGCATGTGCATGAGGATCTATTGGCCAGTAGGGTGATCAAGTCATTTAATTCTGGATTTATAATATTTCTCATGTAGCTATGGAATGTTGTATCGCCGATATATCGATATCGGGTCCCACCCGATAAAACGATACTGAGTAATATTGTTTTTCAAATTTTTTTAAATATTACCGAAATATCGGTATTGGCTCGATATATTGGTGTTTTTGAAAAAACAATATTTTTTAAATTGATATTAAAAAAGAAAAAAATTAACTTTCTGGTTTATTTTCGATCATATTTTGAATTATATATATGCATATTTTAAAATTTATGCTTGTCTAAATTAGTATCACTCATTTTATAAATTATATTGTGAAAATATATGGTAAAAACTAGTTTTAGACTACCGATATTTTTTACACAATATCTCTAATATATCTCTGATATTTTATTTCTTTGGCCTATCGATATTTTAACGATATCCGATATGATATTCCTTGGATGCAGTCCGTTGTTTTTTTTATGGAAGGAGTAGCATTGAATAGACCTTGATGGATGTGGAAAAACAATTGAATAGTAAATAGATACTTTGCTTAAACCTTGGTGGATGTGGTAAAATGATTAAATAGATTGAATACTTAACAAGCTGTGGATCTCTCTATGCAGACATTGTCGCTTTGATTCTTGAATGGATGTAATTGCCTACAATGGTAGTTAGTTGTTCGGGGCATGGATTGAAACATATGAGTTTCAATTGAAACTTTATTTACAATGGAAACGTTGTAACTGCTTCCACTCAAGAATACTCACATGATGCGCATTCGGCAATAATACTCTCATGATGTGCATCTCGCAAGCAATTATAACATTGTGCGCTCCGTAGACAAGAACATATTTTGACCAAATTGTTTGCCCAATTAACCTTTACTAATATGCAAGTTATTAATTATCTATGTTTGTACTTTGTTCAAGTACCATACTACCATCTTCAATTTAAATATCTTTTTACGAATGATCTAGTATATTTGCAACTTCTGATTAAACTCAACGAGCAATATTTTGTATGCTATTCATGCCTTGCTGTAAAATTGAATTTTAAGAGTATGGGCCAAACTAGGAAAAAAAAGTAGTACATAATTTAGACCCAATCCAATAGCAACACTTAGAATTTTGCTACCATCTAGGTAACATGCTAGGCCTAGTAAAGAATACTCTAAAACAAAACCCTTGTAAAAAAATGGCCCTGGACCATGAATCCAAGATCTTTGGAAGCCGTTTTGGGGCTGCAAAAGTCTTCACAAAATCGTAGTTGGGAGGCAGATTTAGGCCCTGTTTGGTTAGGGCTTTTAGAAGTAGGAAATCCATATTTGTTTTATGAAGTTAGGTTTTCAAAATAAGTTATTTGGTTGAGAAGAATTTGATTCTTGGAAAGAATTTTGATGTCGATGGTAGGATTTGTAATTGTCATAAAAGGACAGGGGTAATTATAAAAATAAAAATGAGATTTCTGATGAAACCCTGGTTTTTTTTTTTAAAAGCCCCTATCTTCTTATGAAAATGATTGAATATGCCATTACAAGAAGTAAAAGCATATTCTTTTGGGAAATCTCCTCCAAAAGAAGCTGAATTCTTAAAGGGCTGCCAAACATAGCCTTAATATAAAAGTGATTTTATTGAAATAAAAGGAGCTTTTTCCTTCTTAGAAATAACCCCACTTGCCGAGAACTCATATTCATTAATTTTCACCATTTTTTTTCTATCTTCCGGGAAAGATCATTACAATATGTTGCCCTTTTAGATATTCCTCCATAAAAAAGTAGTACTTTAATCTCCAAAATCTCACCAAGTTCGAGTATTGTTTCATTTTAGAAGCCTCTAGACAATGGCGGGATACAAAGGGTTTGGCATTTGACACACAAGCCCAGCTCCTCAGGTTTCTGAATGCAAATTAGTTCTTCAAGTTGGTCATGTTCTCTAACATATCAGGCCGTACTTGATAGAAAGCATTAAATTTCTGAATGCAAACTGGATTTGTCTCTCATCCTTTGCCAATGGCTGTTGCTTGTCTCTTGTAGATCTCACCCTGTTCATCCTACTTGAAGGGATAGCCAAAGTAGGGATTGAGGCCCGAGTTCATTCAAGTAGTACTCAAATTCCAGCACAAAAGAAGAAATAAAGGTGGATACTCCAACAAGAGTTTAGCTTCCTTCATGGAGAAGCGACAACTCTCTTGTAGTTCTATTTTCTAGCCTGAAACAGATCCCATTTTTGGTATGGAATATGGATAGAGTTCCCCCTTGCAACACTCTAACAACGAAGTTTTAATTGAAAACCTCAATCACATAAATTTTGTTCCGAAAAAGAAGTCTACTCATCTTCTGCTTATGAGGCAACCTTTCTACCTGTCGCGCCATGAGTCTAGCAGTAAGGCCAGTAGGAGCTTTTTACATATGACCTGGCGCCAAACACCGGTTTGTCATATTACCCGGAATCCTTTTCTTCCTTCCATATGACCCGGAAAGTACCCAAAATGCCCTTAGGTTTAGGTATAAGGCACCCACACTTTGGTTTTCCATATTACCCGGAAAGGGAGTGACTACCCGGAAAGGGAGCGAGTACCCGGAGAAGCTGCCGCTAGTCGGAGAAGCAGGCGTTCCGTCCGGCCGCTCCGCCCATATCATCGCCGGCGCCGGCGTCGTCGAAGTCCGAAAAGGTCATCTTCGCGGCAACAAGCGGGAAAAGGAGCGGGAAAGATCGGGTATTGGAAAACAACTTCAACGGAGGCAAGGCACATCGAAAAACTGGTAGGTGAAGTTAAAATACGACGATTTATATGTTGAAAGTTGGTTCCAGAGAAGAAAGTTGAAAACGTAGCAAGTTTTCAACTGTTGTTACAGTCGTGTCGTCGACAACACGACTGTAACCATAGTCGTGTTTGATGAAACACGACTCATATACGATGCACTCATATACGGTTTTCAATATATCGTGTCTCACGGATTTGTAACTTATGTCGGGTTTTTAATGGCAGGTACAGATGGAGAAGATAGTTCTTTGTTTACACTACGATGGAGTTTTGACGGATTCTGGTAAGTACGTGGGCGGGATACGGAAGCTCCTGCCTATAGATACACGAATAAAGTACCTAGAACTGTTGCAGCTAGTCGAAGAAAGATTACCGCTTAAGTCTACACCTGGTACATTAACTTTGTCATATCATGTTGAATCTGAAGAATACACATTTCTCCTTGAAGACGATAAAGACGTAGAGTCAATATTTATACTTCACAAGAGCAAGCAAGGCACAAATGGACTAGTCCGCCTGTACGTGGAGTGGACTTCTACGGGCAATAACACCGAGACATCGACTCTCAATAAGGAAATAAATGCCAATGCGAATAACAGCCCGGCCGAGAGGCTACCAGAGGCAGAAGTGATGCCGGGCAGTAACACACCGCCGGAGAGGCTACCAGAGGCACAAGTAATGCCGGGCAGTAACACACCGCCGGAGAGGCTACCAGAGGCACAAGTGATGCCGGGCAGTAACACACCGCCGGAGAGGCCGTCCAGCCCGGTCAATAAGACACCCGCATCAGCAGTCGAAGGAGGAAGAGATGGGGACTATGCGAGGTGAGACTTCTAAGGCGCGGATACAAGCAACTCGTGTGCTATTATAGTCGACTATAATAGTACACGACTAAAAGGGTTATCGTGCCGTATTGAACACGACTATATACTCGTCGTGTTGAATCGTAGACGACTATAAATCAATTCGTGTTGCATAAAACAATACCTCATAGTACACGACTAAAAGGGTTATCGTGCCGTATTGAACACGACTATATACCTAGTCGTGTTGAATCGTAGACAACTATAAGTCAATTCGTGTTGCATAAAACAATACCTCATAGTACGTGCAATCGTTTTGTCAAGTCCATTCATACATGTTTTTGCCCGCAGTTTCGGAGATGGAGAAGGTGAAGATGAAGAAGATGACGATGAAGATTCCAGTCCAGATGAAGAAGAATTGTTGGATGAAGATGAATTACCGTGGTCTGCAGATGAGTGGGATGAGCCTCTTACAGTACCACATTTCAGCCAGCCATATCACACGCGAACATCAACCTCTAGAGGTCCAACGGCAAGAGACACATCTAAAGGGAAATCTGTCGCGTCGGAGGACGATGACTATCTCAATATTGAGGGTGATGGTGGTTGGGATTGGGGTACCTATTCTGCAGAGGCCGGTCCTTCAAAACATTGTGAAGAGGAGACGATGTTGACCGGAAGTTTGCAAGCAGAAGACTACGAGGCACAACTTACCTTAGGGGCTAGATTCGAAAGCGTCAAGCAGTTCAAGATGGTTCTAACTGATCTGGCAATCAAGAGGAAATTCATGTTCAAAGTAGCGGATGAGAGCAAGGACACATTCGCTGCAAGTTGCAAGGTTTCGGGGTGCAAGTGGTACATACGAGCGTTGAACAGACTTGATGGAGTCAGCGTAACAAGGAGGGAAGAACGGCATACATGTGACACTTCTCTAAGTTCGAAAGATCATCCATTGGCTTCTCACCTCTGGATCGCGAGGAAGTGTCATGGCCTCCATAAGGATTCAAACTCCATAAAAATCTCAAATATCCAACAATACATTGAGAAGCATTGGGGCGTCACCGTCAACTATAAAAGGGCATGGAGGGCGAAAGAGGAATTGATCCGATTGATCGATGGCAACCCTGAAGACGCTTATCGTATTTTGCCACATTACGGAAGGGAATTAGAGCGGTCTAACGCAGGTACACATGTGGTCATCGAAAGATCAGCTGATATACCTGATATCCCAATTGAGTTAGCCGGCTACGACTTCAGACGTGTGTTTTGGATGTTCGGCCCGGTTGCAAGAGCATTCCGAAGAACACTGAGACCGTTGCTCACGCTTGATGGAACATTCCTAAAAGGAAAGTACCCTGGAGTATTATTGGTTGCTACAGCAATCGACGGCAATCAACAATTAATGTGTCTTGCATATGCAATTGTGGATAAAGAGAATATCAAAACGTGGTAAGTTTAGAACCAGGAAAGACGATTGTATGAGTAGTCGTGTTAGGCACTACACGACTGGGCACACAGTCGTGTAATCGACAACACGACTACTCATCTAGTCGTCCTTTGCTTATAGACGACCTTGTAACAACCTGAAGCATTCTATGTTTAATATGTTTGTCTCTCACTTGTACAGGACGTGGTTCCTCACCTTACTTAAATGTTTTCTCTTTACGGACCACCCGGCATCCCTGGACACTATTGTCTCTGATAGACAGAAGGGACTTCTGAGCGCGGTCGCCGATGTCTTTCCCGAGGCTCACCATGGGTTTTGCCTCCGGCATATGGCCGCAAATATGCTTAATACTTGGAAGGATAAGTACCTGAAGGAACTCCTATTCCGAGCTGCAAAATGCTTCAGGAGACCAGAATTCGACGCTACGATGGAGAAGATGAAGGAACACAATGAGGCGGCCTGGAAATATGTTGACAATATTCCGAAAACACATTGGGCGAACGTCGAATATCCGGGTAAAAGGTACGGCACTCTCACGTCGAACGCGTCAGAAAGTGTAAATAATATGCTTCTAAAGGCAAGGTTTTGGCCAATAACTCGGTTGATCGAGCAAACGCGGGCGACCACAAGCGTCCATTTTCAGAGACGCCGAATAGAGGCAGACGGCCTACCGACTCCGTTAACAAAATATGCACAGAATCATATCAATCAGATGAGGAATCAGAGTGCTGGAACAGTTCGAGTTCAACCGCTATCATTACGGCAGTTTGAAGTGACATCTTTATACCATGTGGTAAGCATAAATTTGTTTTCTGTAAGAGACGCCTATAACAAAGTCGTGTCGTCGAAGACACGACTACCCATACAGTCGTGTCTTCGACGACACGACTGTATTGTCGAATACACTAATGTTGTTCATGTTTTCGCATCAGGATGTTGTGGACCTTACGAATAGAACATGCACATGCGGCTTCTTCCAGAGCATGGGACTTCCGTGCAAGCACGCCATGGCATGTATTGATGAGAGGAGTCTGGAAGCGGTAGAATATTGTGAGAAGTGGTACTGCGCAAGTACGTACCGCACCACGTACGAAGAAGTAGTGTTCCCTACTTTAGACAGAAGTCAGTGGGAAAATTACGGCGTATTATTTAAATGCGAACCGCCAAGGCTTGAAGCTCCAAAGAAGGGCAGGAGAAAGACAAAAAGAATTGAGTCACAGCCCGATCCACCTGCAAGGCCACGTGCGAAATGTGGGAATTGTCGTGAAGTTGGTCACAACCGTACAAAGTGCACAAAAAGCCCCGTTCCGAAAGAACATCGGACGCGCAGGAAACGAAAACTTCCGCAACAAGGCAAACTGTCTACGAACGAGACAGCGGATGTACGCCGCTCCGGCTTACCTCAGCCCCCACCATTCTTCACTTAGGATGTAGTCAAAGTCTTGTATAGCGCAGAAGGCCTACCCAAATTAACATCTCTACTGTCGTGTATTGTGAAACACGACTACATATAACGTCGTGTTGAATCAGAGACGATTATATACGTAGTCGTGTTGTTCCAGAGACGATTATATGCGTAGTCGTTTTCCATCAGAGACGATTATATGAAACTAACCTGTTGTATCAAGGCCGTATTCACATTCATGATAGCGATATTTTGTCTACATCTGGTATGAGTCAAAAATGTGAACTTTGTACATTAAAAATGAACTTTGTACAGTGAAAGAATGTGAATAAAATGAACTTTGTACAGTGACATCTGGTATTTACAGGAAATGAACTTTGTACATTAAAAGAATGTGAATAAAATGAATTTGAAGTTATTCTTTATCCGGAAGCCGCAAAAAACCCGCAACTGTGACAGCATCTTTTGTGCCTTGTCCGGAATCGTCGTCAAACTCGCTGTTAATAAGCCCCCGAATCAAGGTTGAAGCGATGACTGGTCGCCACAGTCGTGTGATTGTGGACTGGTCAAACTCCGGGGGGTTCACATTGGACGCCAAATGCGCGACGTACATCATGATGAAGATGCCACAGTCTTTCGAATTTTGTTGCCACGGCGCTTTGGTTATCTGAGTCATCTTCCAGTCTAGCAAACCAAACCACCCCAGCTTGCCTGCCATAACGACGTTCATGAACTGCGTGAATTTGTCAGCAGCTTTTCTGTGATGCGGATATAATTGGGATCTGCCAGACAGTGGGTTGTAGAAGCGCCATACACAGTGCGGGAAATGGACATACACGAGGCAGAAGTGGGAGCCGGTGCGGATTGGGAAAAATGCGTAGAACATGTTCCTATTCAAGCCGTCCAGCATCCTCCCGAGCTTTTTAACCAATTTAGCATTATTTCCCCCTTCCTGGTGCTCCTGCGAAAGCGAAAGAGATTTAGACAACGATCTAATAATATCATAATTATTTACTTATCACTCCTTCTGCAGGGAACACTTACGTTGTCGAATATCTCTTTGAATGCGTGGCAACCAAAAAATGCCCACGGATATTTCATCGGGTTTCTCTCGTTGCGCTGGCTCAACAGACTTAAAAAAGCATCTATAACCTACAGAAAACATATTGAGGAGTCATTACACTTCGGTAAGGCAAGATGCAACTTCCAATTAAAAGTCGATTATTCTATATATACGATCTGCATAGTAGTCGTGTCCTCGATAGACACGACTATGCGTATAGTCGTGTATTCCATAGACACGACTACGCGCAAAGTCGTGTCTTCGAATACCGACTTTATGTCTACAACCCTATATATGAGGAGCATAGGTTTACTTACATTGGTGTTTATTTCTGTTGTTTGTAGGAGGGATAAATAGTCGTCATCACATAGCGTTGGGATTGGATAAGCCTTCCTCGGATTGGCCATCCATCCATCTATTGCCACTCTATCCCGCTCTAACAGTACCCCCATGTCGAAGCATAACTCCGAATCGGCATAGTGGTCGGGGAGAGCAATTACAGACTTAGACTTCTGAGGGGTTAGGAGGACATCGACGTCAACCGGCTGTGATGCGGTTAAGCCAGTGCCCTCGGCGACCTCCTCCTCCTCCCTCGCCTTCTCCTCCTCAGCCTCCTCTTCCTTCAACTCCTCCGTCTTCTCCTCCTCCATCGCCTCTTCGTCTGCTTGCACCTCCTCCTCCTTCCCCTCCTCCTCCTTCGCCTCCTCCTCCTTCCCCTCCTCCTCCTTCCCCTCCCCCTCCTTCGTCTCTTTGTCCAGAACATCCGCCTTCACCTCCTCCTCTTCGACGTCCCCGCCCTTCACATCCTCCTTCACCTCCTCCTTCACGGTTTCGATATCCGACTGCCGTATGGAAGAGATGACCTCATCGATGATAGAGGTCGCCTCTCTATCGGATATGGTTTGTTCGGAGTCGGCTTTCGGCTGAGGGGACCTATTTCTTCTTTTCTGCTCCTCCGCCATTCTCCGTATATGGTCCTCTTCTCTAATCCTCTGCTCCTCCTTCGAGCCGACAGTCCTGAAGCGCTTCCTTATCACTACACCAGGGGGGAATATGTCCCGGCCGTACGTCGGACGGGACTCGACTTCTGCACGCTCCATATCTTCCTTGAATTCTGGTTGGAGCTTCTTCAAAAACATCTTGGCAGAGGATCTCTTCGCAGCCCGTTCCATCTTGTCTTCCTCAACCGCGCGTTTGATGGGAGCTGAAATGACATTTTACTTCTTCATGTCAATAGTAGCAACACGATAAAAAACATAGTCGTGTTATATAGAACACGATAAACCACATAGTCGTGTACAATGAAACACGACAAATATAGTAGTCGTGTATGATGGGGGACGAAAAAATAAATCATCGTCTACAACTTACCTTTACCCCATTTCGTCGAATCCAGATGTGACTTCCTTGCCAGCTCCTTCGTCCGCATACCGATAGGAGTGTTCTTATTATGCTCCTTTTGAAGGGGCCGCTTCTTTGGGTCCATCTGATGCACTGATGACGATTGTGGCCCCATTTGGGGCCGCTTCTTCGGCTCCATCTGATGCACCGATGACTTCTTTCTCTCCATTTCGGGGCGCTTCTTCGGCTCATTCGTCGGCTCGTCAGTCATCTCCTCCTTCGGATGCTCGAAGATCTGACCTTCTAACAGCATTGACGCTGAGGCGGCAGAGGACTTCATAGAGTGGAGAATCTCTCGCAGAGGTCCCACTCTCCTTCCCATCTCCTCATAGGAAGACAGAGCTATCTCTATTAGTGACTGTATGCCCTGAAGGGCACCCTCCAATCGGCCCATTGTAGTTGCAGTCGACTGGGCAGCCTTTCTCGAGGAAGTGGAGGCAGGTTGGTTGGGAGTCGTCTTCATTTCCGGCCTCTGCGGCTGATCTATACATGAAATATACATTATATTATCTCCTAAACTTATGTTTATGCTAGTGTTTGATTAGAATAACTACTACTTTAATATAGTTTTTGGTTTTGTAGGAAATGAGAGCAAAGATGCAAAAATATGGCGAAAACGGACTTCAATGGTCAAATTATCATAACTCCGTGTACAAATATCGGATTGGACTGATTCAAGTCTCACGTGAAATTTCAAGGAGTCAGCTTTCCAACGCCACCAACCACGTGCAATTCGGAGTTCGGTGCAAAAAGTTATAACCATTTGAAGATTCCGGACAGTAGAAACGATCGATCGCAACCTTTACGCGATCGATCCTGTCTACGATCGATCGGACACAAAAACGATCGACCGTATCTACTGGAATTTTTGGATTTGCGCAAAGTTTTGAAGACAGTAAAAACGATCGATCGGCTTCGTCCGGCATCGTTCGCAATACGATCGATCGGGAGCAATTAACAAAGGAAAACGGCTTCGTTCGGCAGCGTTCGCAAGGCGATCGATCGTGCTATACGGGCGATCGATCGGTGCATACGGAATACGCAATTTAACCCTATTTTGACTCGGATTTGGAAAGGGATTTGAGGGTTTTCCTTCACCCCTATATATATGCCTTAAGGGAGAACGTATGGGGTATGCAAGAATAGAGTTTTGAGTTCTTTTGGAGACCTTGGAGGCTAGAGCAAAGGAAGAAGAAGAAGAAGAAGATGAAGAACTTGTTGATGGATTCTCTTCCCATGCTTGGCTAGACTCTCTTCCAAGGCGTAGATGAAACCCAACTGATTGGTTGTATTATTTCTTTCTCTCATATTATGTGTTTACTCTAGTTGGTGTATGAACCTTTGTTATGCAATTAAAGTTAATTCATTGAGTTTATTCTTTGTACTCGAGAGAGACAAGAGTGGATCTTTGTGGATTTCAATCTGAAAGAGCACTTGCGTGTCCGAGAGGAACGTAAGGGCTCTGAAGTGTTACATATTAATAAAGTCTCATTGGTTTATACTCGAGAGAGATAGATCACAGTTCCATGTTTTAATAGATTTATGTGTTACATCCGAGAGGAGGGCACTATAATTTGAATTGACAAGTGTATGTCCGAGAGGAATACACTAGCCAACTGGAAATCTGAATTCAAAAGAGAGAGAGAGACGATACACTAGTCTATTGTGGTGGATTCAAAGCCTTGGTACTTCTCCTATTGATTAATCTCAGCTTAGTTTAGTTAAAGTTCATTGCTTTTCTCTAGATTAATTAAAAACTGCTGCTTTTCTCTTGAATTTGGTAGAATATTAATCCGTCCCTGAGGTTCGACAACCCTTTCCATACTCACCGTGGTACAATTGCCTTGTGCACTTGCAAGGGTTTAATTTTAAACGATCAAGTTTTTGGCGCCGTTGCCGGGGACGGCACAATAGTTTACCAGATTCTTAACATAATTAGTGTTAGAGTAGTTTAGTGAGTCTTAATTTAGATTATTTGTCAGTAGCTTAATTTGTGTTGTTCTTTCTTTTTTGCGAGGTTAAGAGAAGACGTGGAATTCTCGCCAACGTGGAAGGGCCACCCCTTCCCCTAGTTTGCATTCTCTTATCCTTCTCATTTTAGATTAATTTGTGTATTTGGTGTTTTCTTTTCTTTCTGTGATAGTATGTTGTGCTAGTTGTGGATATCTAGGGTTGTTTATCTTATTTGTGGATGTGTGATATTGTGGTTTGGGTGCTGATAAATACATGGTGAAGAAATGTCTTCACCTTTCTATGGATTTAGCCATGAGAACCCATATAGGAGCTTTAATGATTATTGTTCTTCACACACACATACTACACCTCCCTATGAAGTGCCCTACCACCCACGACCCTTATATGCTGATACTTACAACCGTGGGTGGGATAATCACTCTAATTTTTGGAGTGACACATCTTCCCTACAATATACAACTCCTTATATGTCGGAACCATGTGCCCTCTGTTTAAGTCCTATTCATACCCCAGTGGAGTGCCATTTGGCCCATGAGTACCCTGATTTTATACGCAAGTATGTTAATGAGGCCCAAAGTCTTCATAGGTGGGAGGATCATCCTAACAACCCTTGGGAGCAACCCAACCCTGGGCCCACTCTTCATCAGGCCCCTAGACATGATTTCCTAAGCCATCAATTACCTTACCAATTAGCCTCTACTCCTCAGTTTGGCCAACCGACCTTGGAAGACCAGATGAGTCAAATGAGCCAAATGCTCCTCTCACACTTAACCGAGATTAAAACTGAATGTGAGGAGATGAGAGATGAAATACGGACCCATGCCCAGATTGTACATTCTCACACACAGGCTCTTGCCAACATTGAAATACAGTTAGAACAGCTAACACAGGCCATGAATAAGAACGACGAATGCATTTTACCTGTCGAGCCTCAATATCCGAAGGGCCAATTTTCTGATGAAGGGATCTGTTTTTTCCCTAATTTTGATGTTACATCCCTTAATAAGGAGCTTGAGTGGGTTTTACATAATGATCAAGAGGGTGTAGAAATTCAAGAAGAAGTAAGTGTGTTGATAGAACCAATTTTTAAACCTTCTTCTATATCTGAGGAGTCACAGTCTATGGAACTATTAATGGAACCTTTTGTTCCTAAAGCACCATTCCTACCTTGTCTAGCTCAATCTAACTCTTTGTTTATTGATAGTAACTTAAACTGTTTCATAGATTGTTTAGTAGAGTCACTAATTGAGGAAGCTTTCCCAATTGGGTTACTAGAAGAGGCCCCTAAGGCTAAAATGGTTAATTTGGAGAAGGAGCCCTTTATTCTAAAATTTTCTAATGACCTTTCTTCATGGTTAATGCAGGGACCCTTCTATTCAAAGCTTCCCCACCCACCATTCCATCCTTTTATTCCACGATGTGCTCCATATATAGGCAACAAGGATAGGAGTGTGTGGGGCAATCATTTAATTGATCCAGGTTGAATTCTTGAGGATCCGAACCCCGCACAAGACCGTGGCTACGTCTGGCTGAAGACATTAAACTTAGCGCTTGGTGGGAGGCAACCCACGTATTCAGGTGTATTCTCTCCTTTATTTGATTTTCTTTGTTATATGCTCATTGTCATGCTATATTTTGTTCACATTGAGGACAATGTTCATAATAGGTTTGGGGGAGGGAATAGTGCTTGCATAAAAAAAAAATTAGAAAAATAAAAAATAAAATTTGATTCGTTTTTAGGTTGTTTGTTAGTATTTTTTCTTAGGTTTTAATAGTTTATCCCGTAATAATGCATGTTACAATTCTTAGGAGATTAATTTACATTGGAAGTGTGAGTAAGTATACTGGAGGATAGATACACTTAACTGAGCATATCTTTCTATTACAGTCCTCTTGGAACAGGTGCTTGAACTAAGAAAACTCACTCACACACACTAGTTACATAAAGTAATACCATCTAGAGATTTGTTGAATGCTAATTTACAGTGGGATGTCTTTAGTCAGAGTCATTGGATGATGTGTAGTTATCTGTTGAGCTTAAAAGATCATGATAGACCATTTACTTGGCTATGGCAAGGGATTGGAACCGGAAATAGGTTGAGAGTATAATACAGCCTGGACAAAATAAAGATATGCTGAAAATATGAATGATGAAAATGAAAAAATGCGAAATGATGAAAACAAAATGAAAGAAAAAGGGGCTGCCTGACTTTATAGGATTAACTTAGGCTGATGCTCGGGCCCGAAGCGGTCTCTTAATACCTAATGCCCTAAGCCAACTGGCTGGGAGTCATTGGCCTGAGTCATTGCTAAACCTAAGCATCTTGAAGTCAGGCCTTACACAGTCCTAGCGAAAGATAAAAAAAAAAAAAAAGTCTGTGGTGTATTATCCTCTCAAATCTAGAATGTTGGACCCGAAGGAGGCGCGCAGATTTGTGCTATCATGAACCTAAAGATGACGATGACTATGTAGATTCTGATGTTCTTTGGTTAATGGGTAACACTGGATCTGTATAAAACAGAAATTTAGATTGTATTGCTACAATGTTCTACACTTTCTACTATTTATGTTATCATGCTATATAATATTTGAGCAGAAATTTCCAAGATGAAAGTGTGGAATAAAACCACTTACTTGAGGGCTTCTATATTCCTGTTGATTATGAACCAAGTACATGTGGTTGATTTTCTTAAGCATTGTAGTATGTATTTATCGGGATAATAGGTTTGCTTGTTTTGTAATGTTTTAATTTTTGCTTTGTTTCTTCACTTAGGTTAATTAGTTTAATAAATACATGTTTGTGGGTAGCATGGCTGCAAACCCTCACGAGACAACACTCGTCCTACTAGGGACACCTAGAGGTTTAACGGCTTGTTGCATACGCTCAATGCAATCGTGTTCCCTACGAAAGTGGTGTTTACTTTTATGCATTAGTTCCTTAGTTTGTTTGATTTTGTTTTGTTTTGTTTTGCTAGGGACTAGCAAAATCTAGGTTTGGGGGTGTGATCTATACATGAAATATACATTATATTATCTCCTAAACTTATGTTTATGCTAGTGTTTGATTAGAATAACTACTACTTTAATATAGTTTTTGGTTTTGTAGGAAATGAGAGCAAAGATGCAAAAATATGGCGAAAACGGACTTCAATAGTCAAATTATCATAACTCCGTGTACAAATATCGGATTGGACTGATTCAAGTCTCACGTGAAAGTTCAAGGAGTCAGCTTTCCAACGCCACCAACCACGCGCAATTCGGAGTTCGGTGCAAAAAGTTATAGCCATTTGAAGATTCCGGACAGTAGAAACGATCGATCGCAACCTTTACGCGATCGATCCTGTCTACGATCGATCGGACACAAAAACGATCGACCGTATCTACTGGAATTTTTGGATTTGCGCAAAGTTTTGAAGACAGTAAAAACGATCGATCGGCTTCGTCCGGCATCGTTCGCAATACGATCGATCGGGAGCAATTAACAAAGGAAAACGGCTTCGTTCGGCAGCGTTCGCAAGGCGATCGATCGTGCTATACGGGCGATCGATCGGTGCATACGGAATACGCAATTTAACCCTATTTTGACTCGGATTTGGAAAGGGATTTGAGGGTTTTCCTTCACCCCTATATATATGCCTTAAGGGAGAACGTATGGGGTATGCAAGAATAGAGTTTTGAGTTCTTTTGGAGACCTTGGAGGCTAGAGCAAAGGAAGAAGAAGAAGAAGAAGATGAAGAACTTGTTGATGGATTCTCTTCCCATGCTTGGCTAGACTCTCTTCCAAGGCGTAGATGAAACCCAACTGATTGGTTGTATTATTTCTTTCTCTCATATTATGTGTTTACTCTAGTTGGTGTATGAACCTTTGTTATGCAATTAAAGTTAATTCATTGAGTTTATTCTTTGTACTCGAGAGAGACAAGAGTGGATCTTTGTGGATTTCAATCTGAAAGAGCACTTGCGTGTCCGAGAGGAACGTAAGGGCTCTGAAGTGTTACATATTAATAAAGTCTCATTGGTTTATACTCGAGAGAGATAGATCACAGTTCCATGTTTTAATAGATTTATGTGTTACATCCGAGAGGAGGGCACTATAATTTGAATTGACAAGTGTATGTCCGAGAGGAATACACTAGCCAACTGGAAATCTGAATTCAAAAGAGAGAGAGAGACGATACACTAGTCTATTGTGGTGGATTCAAAGCCTTGGTACTTCTCCTATTGATTAATCTCAGCTTAGTTTAGTTAAAGTTCATTGCTTTTCTCTAGATTAATTAAAAACTGCTGCTTTTCTCTTGAATTTGGTAGAATATTAATCCGTCCCTGAGGTTCGACAACCCTTTCCATACTCACCGTGGTACAATTGCCTTGTGCACTTGCAAGGGTTTAATTTTAAACGATCAGCGGCCTCTGCCGTCGTGGAGGATGGGCCCCTGAGGTTGACGAAGCAAGGAGATATGCCTCTCCGGCCATGGGGCTGATTACGTCGACGAGTTCCTCCCCTATTTGAAGATTGTGGAACACTCCCGTCCAATAGTCGGCCATGCGGTGCTTCTTCTGTGCACCTTTCTTCACCTCTGTAATGAGGGCCCCACTTCCTGGCCATCTTTTCGCCCGTGGGCTGGTAGGGCCCATGACAAGATGGAAGATTGTCGTGTGCTCAAAAAACCAAATCTGCAAATTAAACAGTTGAAAACATTATAACAATGCGCGGTTGCCTTAGTCGACTATAAGTTCAACACGAATTGAACTATGGTCGTGTCCTAAAAAACACGACTATATACCTAGTCGTGTTTCATTATACACGACTATAAATATAGTCGTGTTCTATAATACATGACTATATATATAGTGGTATTGTATAAGACTTTTTCCCGATCGAAGACTATGAATGCTACATACCTGAAGGACATATGCGGCACCATTTAGGCATCCACCGCCCAGACACTCTCCTTGCGATCTCGCTCCCACTAGGCGGCTGGTATGGGTTATACCAGAAACCAACATCTTATGTATAGCCCCAGCCCAATTGTATGACCTCAATCTTGGGAGGTCGTCAATGTAACGGTACAAAGAGGGATGAACCGCTCTAGTGCTGTGTGGAAACAACACCGTGGAGAAGAGGAGGCAGATGATCATCCTCGCAATGTCCTCCTCTTCCATCTTCAGTTCGCCCGCGCTAAGCTTGTCTATCATTTCCTCAATGTGTGGAATGTCTGCTCTCCTCGCGGCGAAGTACTTTCTGAAGAATTGACCTTCCGGTCGGCGTGTCAAAGAGGGGAGGACCTCAACTCTGTCGCCCTTTGCGGGCAATCCGGTGATAAGGGCAACATCTTCCTCTGTGAAATGTAGCGTCCTACCCTTGATATTGAAGACCTTCGCCGACTCATCCCAGTACCTGACCAAATGGTCGAGGAGGTTCCGAGATACAACAACGTCCTCACCTTCAAAAATGACAGCGAAACCAGCCTCGTTCATCACTTGGGCACATCTTTGGTGACGCTGTAGGAGGGCCGCACACTTTTTCATCGCCCCCGGTTGACAACACGTCTTCAGCGCCGGTCGCGCATTATATGTTCTCTTCTCTGGTCGGTCCATCGGAGCCTTCCTTTTCCTGCCCCTCTGATTTCGCTGTCGAGGTGCGAAGACAAAATCATGATCCTCCTCCTCTTCCGGTGGTATTTCCTCCATAGACTCATCTCTTTTTTTATCCATCTGCAAGGAGTGAGGTATAGTGGTCAGTACAAAAGTGTCCTCGGTGCAACACGAAAATATAAAAGTCGTGTCGTCGCGGACACGACTAAATACACAGTCGTGTCTACTCTAGACACGACTTTATAGTTCATAGTAAAAATTAAAAATTCAAATGTCCGACCTTATGAAACTAAAATCAGGTAGGACAGTTGTAACTTACCGTAGTTTAGTCGTCTGTATGTCTGTATTTCCTCGCAGGTGCCTTCACAGTCTTCCTCGCCGTGCACCGAAGCTCAATCCGGTCAATCCGCCTGTTGCATGCAGGCGGAGGGAGCCGCGGGGGTCTTCTCAAGGTTGAAGATCAGAAATCCCGACGGATGCGCTTCAAATCGCCGCCTTTGTCCACTCTCCCTCAGTCGTGTCGTCGAAATCCAGCTGGGGGGCAGCTCGATATCGAGATGGGGGACGCGAATAGGCTCGAACTCGTCCGTGTATTCCGCCGGTTGAATCGCCGCTCCAACTCGCCGGTCGCCGGTGCCGTCGCCGATGGGAATCGCCGGAGAACTTCACACTCGAGGCGTGTTGTACACAACACGCCTCTTCGCACAGTGTTAACACGAAAAAATAGAAGAAAGGGCATTTTGGGTACATCAAGTCCAGATTCCGGGTCATATGAGATTTCACGGTAAAAACCTGGTAATATGGGAATATGAGATTTTGCGCCAGGTAATATGGAAAAAACTCGGCCAGTAGTGATAAAAAGAGGGACCTCATTTTAGCGCGCGCCCTATATATTATTTAAGCAAATATTGATTTAAATAAAATGTGAACCATCCAAATTAGACGTTATAACCAATCCAAGTTGGTTTTGAGTTTTATGTTTTTCGTAAGAGGAATAACTTCTAGCTCACAAGAGCAAATTGCATAACAACATGAAGCAACAAAAGACAACAAAAATCCCAATTTTGAGCTTCTGATCAGCTTGAGTTTGTGAGTCCCTCCATCCCATGTAAGTGTCCTATTTGGTTTCAAAATGAACTAACAAATAAACAAAAACACTTAACATAGGACACTTAACATGGGATGAGGGAAGATGTTGTAGTATTTGTGTTTATTTAACGAGTACCATTTTTTATGCGTTCCGGGAAAAGCATGCCAGAGTTAATTGCCACCCAATTTTGTTTGAGCGGCGGGCTTCAAATCACAAGGCAGGAGGTTTTGAATCGCCCACTTGCCAACTATTACATGCGCACAATATGCGGGCGCATGTTTATAATTAAGAACATGCCGATATTAACTTTGAGATCGGTTTATATAAGATCGTTTTTATATAAAGAGCATGAGACCAACCTTTTAGGTGGTTAGATTCCGATATGACGGTGAATATTAAATCAGTGAGTAAATAAGTGTGAGTCATCACTCACCGTTGTAGCCATCATATCAAGGTCCAACAGTTACGACATGAACTGACATCATATAAGCTATATGAGAGCGATTTTATTTAAATTTTTTTCATTAATTTTTCTTTATTTTAATATTAAGACGTGTAATTAAATTATAAACTTCTTTTTTGCCTTTAAATTTTCCAGTTTGCTAAAGAGTGCTTCTATATAAAATTCAAGGAGTCCCAATTATATGTGCCCTAGCTCACGCACATTGGCGTTCACACTCCGCAGACCGTCGGATTTCAATTTGCCAGCAATGGGCAGACGGGTTTGACTCAACCATCCAACCCCTCCATTGAGGCGAGCCATTGGACTAAGATCCGACTGTTTGTAGCACTTCCATGCACATCAATGCATGTGGAGTGTACACATATCAACTTGTTTCTGTTTTTTTTTAGCAACCAAATAAAATAGAAATCCCATTTATATTTTCCGAGACAATTTAGATTGTCGAAATCGATCCGGCAGCAAGCATAAATACAGAAGGCAGGCAAGTTTACGCTATGGGATCTTAATCCGATGGCTCAGATCATCTCGGCTCCGCCGGAACTCATATAATATTTTGATGGAAATCATTCATAAGCACATGTTTGCCATACCACAAATAAATTGTTACCCCAATGTTGCCAAACAAATAAGCAAACGTTATCCCAGACCCTTTTGTGCCAAACCTAATATTTGCCTTTGCCAAAAGAACCCTAATTTCACAATCCTGTTCAAAGTCCCCACGCCCAGGAGGGCCGTAACTGGTAAGTGTGAGTGTTTAACTTTGTCTTTATTCTCCCTGTTTCCCCTCTCTCCACCTGAGCCTTTGACTCCTGAATCCTGATAGATGCTATCACAGATGAGATTTGCGTTGGATTGGATTAGACATATCCCAAAAACAAAACAGCAACTTCCCTCCCTCCCTCCAATCCATCCATCTGCCCTCTCTCTTCATTGGGACCTGCATCTACAACAAATCAGACCAATCCCACAAGTAACATAAATCAATCCTTCGCCAATGTCCTCCATGCAACACATGAAAAGCAAAATCTCAGACCTTTCTGGCCTTCTGTTGCTCTCCTTGCTCCCTACGTTGTATGCTTCCATGGACAAAGTACATTCCTGATTCCTCCTCATGCCACTGTAGCTCCCTCTTACCACCTTCCTGTCCACTTTCTGCTCTGCAACTCTAGTCACTCTACTCTTCCCCCCTACAACCCTACTCCCTCTTTTCTCTATCTCTCTAGGCTTCTCTGCCCCTGCTCAAGTACTGAGAATTTACTTGTCTGGCTCTGTTTGTCCAGCATTGACGAGAAGAATACAGGTAGGCTTGACCTGAAGCTGAAGCTGATAGATGGATGTTTCAGTCACTTAACACGTTTAACCATTCATTCAAGAAAGCTCAGGTAGGATTCAAAGAAAACTCAGCATTAATGAATGCAGCATGCTACTTCCGTTGTAGCACCCTGTGAAGCACTTGAGCTACTATTTTTAATCCTGAAGTACTAAAATACTACTTTGTCATAAATTTTTTTGCTAGAATCAACATAAAAATGTGTTAAACTCGGGAACCAAATTCATTAACAGTGCGTGTTTGCACATTTCAAAGTATTAACAAATCACGGACAGCATGTTATGATATGGCAAAAATTATTGGAAGAAAAGATGCAAACGAGAAAGAAAACAGTATTAAGTACAGGATAAAAGAAATAGAAGTTGTACAAGCATGGGGAATTATAGTGATGATTCTAAGAATGTGTAAATCTTGAAGTTGACAACATATGGAACATGAAATTATCCAAAAAAACATGACACATGCAGACATACTGATACATGAATAGGAAAAAATTTTACCAAGAAAAAGAGAAACAGAAAAATACAAAATAGACTCACTTTGTTCTTTCATGTCATTTCTTCTTTTATGAGTTTGTGCAATGTGATGCTTATGCCTGGCCTTCTTGCTTAGAAGATCTCACCCGAAACAAGAACATAATGCACAATAACAAATACTGAAAATTTTGAAACATTACTTATCAAGTTGATATAATCTTTTCTTGGCAAAAAGAAGTTGACATCTAGAAATTGGTAATAATCTTCTAACCAGATAAAGGAAAGCAGATGATGTTCACACTAACCAGATAAAGAGAGAGACAGAGATGTTTACCAACAAAAAGAGATCATCTCAACGGACTCAATCAGAAGATCTTACAAGAAAGCTGGGACAACGATGAAGATTCAAATCTATGTACAAAGAGAGAGAGAAGATAATACAAGCACCATCACATCAAACAAAGATCCTATATATATGAACTTAAGAAATGACACATGAAGAGTCAATGCACTGATAATTTTGTACATGACACCAGCCTAATCAAATCTCTATTATCACCTAACATAATCCAAGCAATTTAAGAGGCACTTACACAAACAAACAAGTACACACAGGGCCAAGCAAACAAGCCTTGAAATCCATATAAGCTCAAACAGTAAGACTCCTCACTCTCCTAGACAATACTCCACGAGAGAGATGTTGAACCCTAACACCACCACCACCACCACCGGCCTCATCATCCCCTCCGCCTCCCTAGGCTTTGCCGCCAGCGGCAGCAGCAGCAATAGCAATCCATTGATGGACCCGGCGATATGGAGCCGGCTACCCGCCGGTCTCATCGACCGGGTCCTCGCCTTCCTCCCGCCGCCCGCCTTCTTTCGCGCCCGCGCCGTCTGCAAGCGCTTCTACGGCCTCCTCTTTTCCGACAGCTTTCTTGAACTCCACCTCCACCTCTCCCCTCACCTCCGTTGGTTCATCTTCTTCCCCACTACCCCTAAGTCCAACCTCCCCACCTATCTCCTCCGGCCGGCCGAACCTGCGCACCACCACCCTCCTGATCCGGCTCCGGCAGCCTTCCTTCTCGACCCGGTCCACCGATCCTGGTACCGCCTCCCAGCCCCCCTTCTCTCCGCAGGATTCTCCCCGGTCGCCGCCTCCGGTGGCCTTGTCTGCTGGATGGCCGACGAGCCTGGCCCCAAGACTCTCCTCCTATCCAACCCCCTCTCCCGCTCCCTCGCCCAGCTCCCCCCCACTGTCGTTTCTCGTCTTTTCCCCTCCGTCGGCCTCGCTGTTGGGCCGGCATCGCTCGATGTCGTCGTCTCCGGCGATGACCTCATCGCTCCCTTCGCCGTAAAAAATATGACCACCGAGAGCTTCCACGCCGATAGCGGCGGCTACTACTCCATCTGGGCCACCACCTGCCAGCTCCCCCGCCTCTGCAGCTTCGAGTCCGGCGGTGCTGTATACGTCGGCGGAAAATTCTACTGCATGAATTATAGCCCCTTCAGCGTCCTGGCGTATGACATCGCCACCAACACCTGGTCGAAGACACAGGCTCCAATGCGGCGATTTCTCCGGTCGCCTAGCCTGGTTGAGTGCCGGGGGCGGGTGGTGCTGGTGGCGGCGGTGGAGAAGAGCAAGTTGAATGTTCCCAAGAGTGCCCGGCTGTGGGTGCTGCAGGCCTGCGGCCGTGTGTGGGCCGAGGTGGAGCGGATGCCGCAGCCGCTCTACGAGCAATTTGCCGAAGCCGAGGGCGGGGCCGGGTTCGATTGCATCGGCCACGGTGACTTCATCGCCATTATTCTCCGCCGCTCCGGCCACGTCCTTCTCTTCGACTACTACCGCAAGATGTGGAGCTGGGCCGGAGCATGCCCTTTGGCCGGCAATACGGGCAAGGTCGTCGGGTTCCCCTACGAGCCCCGCCTCGCCACGCCGGCGATCGGGCTCCTCGACACGTCCTTTCAGGCTTTGCTAGTTGTAGACTAGTGCACTTGGAAGATAAGAGAGTGTAAGATGAAGAAGAATTAGGTAGTTATATATGCATGGGAGTTCCTCGTCTGTATTGTGCATGTGTACAAAAGAGGATGTCTGGGAAGGGAAGGGAATGAAAGAAAAGGGATTGCATGGAATGATGATGAATGAACAGTGGTAGCACAGGGATTGGATTTGGACGAGGATTCTGATGTAGGTTTTTTTCGGTCGGTTGGTTGGGTTCATGTGGTGTTTTCCTGACTATCATCATGAGACAACTATAATATTGTTTCCTTAATGTGCAAATTGACTTTTGTTTTTGACGAAGTGTTCTAGCTACTAACCATATTCATACTCTCTCTGGTCACTTTTATTGAGACCGTCGTATACTTATCAATTTATTGGGATGTGTAGATTTATGAATTTATTGAGATGTGGAGAGTTGAAAGCTTACACTTTCCGAACGAGCGAGTCTCCTTTCCGAACAACTATGTGCCTTTCATTGCTTAGGCGTCTCATGCGTTTGGATTTTGATATTGAAACGTGAAAAAAAAGTTACCCTAAAAATAATCAAGATGATTTTTTCTGATTGGTAAAAACCTGTTTAGGAACTTAAAATTAATCATATTTTCAGCCTTTTCTCGTCAACCTGATTCTTGAATTTTTTTCTCATCAACCTAATTTTCATTCGAATGAAAATCATCATTTTCACCCTTTTCAAGGGTGATTTGCTGATTTTTTATCAATTATCACCGTCAGGAGTGAAAATCACCTCTTTCAGTTTCCCAACACACTGGATCTTAATAGGTGAAAATTTTCACATTTCTCCGTCAGTGACTTCCATCAGCTTAATCACTAGTATCTAAATAATTTTTATCATTTTTACCCTCTTTCAACTTTTTCTTATTTTTAGTATCCAAACTCACACCTCCCTTAGGGTCACTATGGAGCATTGGAGCATAGAATAATTAGTAAATATTATTATTTTATTTTGGTAGAGTAGGGCTAGCTTGCACTGTAGCACAACCACCGTTAGATCATATGGGACCTACGTTGATCTGACGAGTGATGCGCTATAGCACAAAGTAATTTTTTCTATGCATATTTTCCTAAAAGTCTTTTGATTAAAAGTGATCGGAGGGAGTAGATGTTTTCAAAATTTTTTAAATGAAAGGGGGTTAAGTGCGACACATATATTTGTCTAAATTGCAACTTGAAAATTTGACATTTATGTTTTCTCTAAAGATACATATCCTGTTTTGGCATGATACTAGTAAAATCATATGACAAAGAATTAAATATATATGATGAATAAAAATATTCATTAAAGGGTAAATTATGCATTGTCTTTGCCCCCATGAATTATAACAAAAAGCATTTATCTCCCATCTATTATAAAAATCCCACATAACCCCTATGCTGCGACCTTTTCCAACTAGAAATGATGATGTCACCAAATTTAACATATTTTCAAACAACTTTACCTTTATCTCGTTTAGAGCACATAGCCTATACGAATTATTTATAAATAGCAGTTAACCCCCTCTATATTATTTATAAATTGCACTTAGCCCCTATGTATTATTTATAAATTTTACTTAACCCCTTGTTTAACAGATCAAACGACAAACTTGTATGAATTAGATTTATAGTGGAGGTGTTAGGAGAACGGGCAGTAACATGTAAGATGGAAAATGTTAAAACACAATAGGAGGGAGGAGGCAATGGAATGAAGTTTTTTATTAGAAAGGAGATGATGAGTGAAAGGAGTAATCCAAAAATCCAGATTTTAGCTTACTACCATTAAATTTCACCATTATGGCATGATGGTTATGTAGGGGCTTTAATAATACATAGGGGTTTAGTCTTTTTGTTTTGGTATAATTCATTGTGTCGCCTATGTGCAATTTACCCAAAAAAAAATTTGACATTAAATTGAACAAGTGCAAAAGTGGAATTGACATGCTAATATTTCTAAGTATTAATGATTTTAAAGGTTTGGTATGTATTTTTGAATGCACTACTTTATGAATTCAATAAACTAAATGATCTTAATGGGAATAGTACTAATTACCTTTTACTTACTAGGAATATTAATAAACTAATGAGGCAGCATATCATTCTATGCTCTAATTTGGAATGAATATGGTGATATCATAAATTTAATCTAACCTCAATAATATTTTATTTCTCACTTCTAATATTTGTCTTTCACTTACAAAAAGTATAGAATGAAGAATTATAATGTATAACGATATATACATAATATTCAGGCAATCTCCTTAAAAAACATGTTGATCGCCTTTTGTTTTAATGAAACGTGCATGCCTAATCTTGTTATTAATGCCTCCAGTTATATAGTTGTCTGGACACCCTTAACAATTCGGGACAAATCACATGATTTAAAGAAGACATTGATATCCTAAGATGAATACAAAAAAAGAAAATCTCAGCGTGAAGTCAGTAGTCCTAATGTTTTTATTTTCATTGAACTACAATGTATCAAAATTACCTAAAAGGCAATTGATCTACACATGTAATATATATTTTATTATCTCATAAACTTTGATTATGCTAGTGTTTGATTAGAATTAGTGCCACTTTAATATAGTTTTTGGTTTTTGTAGGAAACAAGAGCAAGACACAGAAATATAATAAAACATGACTTTCATGGTTAAATCATCACAACTTCGATTACATATCTTTGACAGAATTGATTTAAGCTTTATGTTAAAGTTCAAGAAGTCAGCTTTCCAACGCCACTGACCGTTTACAATTCGGAGTTCTGAGCAAAAAATTATGATAATTAGAAATATAGCACGCGAAAGAGACGTAACTAAAAAGAAGAACCGTCAAGATGAGATTGGATGGATGAGATCGATACAACGGGTTTTTATTTAATGAAGAAAAGAAAAAGGTTTCGGTTCGGTTCAGGGGGTCAACAGTTTGGTTCAAGAAAAAGAAAAAAAACAGAACGACCCGAGCCGAAGCTCGGGCCGTCCAGAACAGAGCAGCGCTCGAGCTCTGCTCGAGCGCCGACGTGGGCTGAGCTCCGGCGGAGATGGACCGGCAGTGAGGCTGGCGAAAGTAGATGGCGGCAGAGATTGGAATTCAAATTGGAATTGGATTGTGCTCAATTTGGGACGGGATTGGCGTCTATAAAAGCAGGGGACTCCTGGCCGGAAAGAAGGGAACTTTTGGAGAATTTTCAGAGAGAGACAAGTTGGTTTTCGTCGAAAAAATCAGAGCCTTTGCGGTGCTCTTCTGCCGAATTCCGGCAAGGCTTTGGACGGAAAAGAGAGAGAGAGAGAGAGAGAGAGAGAGAGAGAGAGAGAGAGAGGAGAGTTTAAAGCTTTGATTTTGGACGAATATTACAACTGCTATAGTGTCGGCCATTAGCTACACTGCCCGACTCAACGAAGGAGACAGTGAATAGTGTTCCTGTGAATAGTGCACAATGACTCCGACAAATCAACAACATTCTCCACATCCGATGGCCGGCTAAAATCCTTGTCCAAGGCGTAGAAAACCTGAGTAAATTGGTTGTATCATTTTCTTTATCTCATCTTAACTTTTACTTTAGTTGGTGTATGAATCTTATTATACAATCACTGTTAATTTATTGAGAGTTATTCTTTGTGCTCGAGACAGGCGAGAGTGATTCTTGTTAATTTCAATCCGAGGAATACTTGCATGTCCGAGAGGAACGTAAGTAGACTAAGGTGTTATAAAGAAATAAGATTTTATTTATTTATGCTCGAAAGAGATAGATCACAGTTCCATGATTTAATTGATTTATGTGTTACGTCCGAGAGGAGAGCACGACATTTTGAATTGACAAGTATATGTTTGAGAGGAATATGCTAGTCAATTAGGAATTTATTTAAAAGAGAGAGAGAGACGATAAGCTGGTTTAAGGTGTGGTGGATTCGAAGCCTTGGCACTTCTCCATATTAGTAAAACTCGTTTAGTTAGTTAAAGTTTATTGTTTTCTTAGATTAAACCAAACTGCAACTTTTCTTTCTATTGGATTTGGTAAATTATTTAACCATCCATGAGGTTCGACAACCCTTTTATCCTCGTTGTAGTACAATTGCCTTGTGCACTTGCAAGGGTTTAATTTTAAACGATCAACAATTCTATTTTAAAGTATATGAAGGCCAACCATATCGATCATTAGATACTGGGGAATACATTATTGTTTAACTTAATCGTAAAATAAAACTTAGTTTATTTTTTTCTTGCAAAATTAATACTTTTTTAACATGACTAAAAAGATCATACCACAATGAAATTATACATCAAAGAATTAAAAGCAAAATCCATAAGCACAAAAATATAGGGAATAAAACATTGAAATAATAAACCAAAAAATGGCATTACCATGAGTATGTTTTAAATAAAACTTTGAGACGATAAGTGAATATTTCCAAATGTACCTAGTATTTTGGAACGGAGGAATACATTTTAAATAAACGATTTGGCTTACACTTATTTGTTAATGTTAAAACTGCCACCACCCTCCTCACAGTCAGCTTTTTAATCTGGCAACCGCCTCTCAACGCTCGTCATCCAAAGGATCGCCTGCCTTCGGAGCCCGCCACTTTGATCACTTCTTTTCCGACGGCGGCGATGCAACCCAAAACCAGCACCACCTTCTCCGATTGCCCCTCTTTCCAAGTTTAATCCCAGACAGAATGATACTTTTATTTCTGGTTTTTTATTATTGTACTAGTTAGGTTAAATAGTTTTGAACTTTGGGCAGGACACATCCCATGCCACATGCAGGCCCCATTTGGTCCCACACTACAAAAATGTGCTTCTCGGTTTAGGAGAGGCAGGCCATCCTATTTTCGATCAGGGCGGTGATGCCGTCGATGCAGTTTCTGATGAGTGCGCCGATGTCGGCATACATGCCAGTCGTGAATTAGCACATGGAGAGGAGGATAAAGGGCTCCTCCAAGATTCACCCTATGCCAATTCCTAGGAACCAATGATGAACATTAACAATCTGCGTAACATGTGAATGCCTTTGGTATATTGAACCTGTAATACTTGTAGTTTGAAGATTTATATGTGAATGTTTGTGGGAAGTCGGACCTAGTTGCATGGAGAAGAGGAAGAGGAAGCTATTGTGTGGCCAGGCACAAGGATTAAAATTAGGCGAATCATTGATTTTTCTAAGGATGTTTTGGAATCAGGTAGAGAGAGAGTCTGTGTGGAACAAAAAATAAGGTAGAGAACACTGTAAATATTGACATTCGTATACTACACTGCATAATTCTACATTATCATACAATCAAGCTCTACATTATAATAACAAATATAAGAAAATTGAAAATTGCCAGTCGGCCGGTAGAATCTTTCTTTGTATTTATATATCCGAACTTAACCTGATCTCAAATCCCCCTTTTTTCTATGTAGAAGAATTGTCCTTTTTATCTATTAGAGTTTATGATGTCGTGCTAGCTCTTAAAGTTCTGATATTTTTTTAATAAATTCTTTTAGATGACTCTTAAAAGTTCTAGCTCTATTTGTCCATTGAAATCCGGTAAAAGAACGCAAATTCCATGTGTGCCCGTCAATGGCAATCCCCATCACAACGCTTACCGGACATGTTTCCTATCAGTGCAACCATCCCATGCTGCAAAAGATTTCAAACAGAGAAGACTAAGCTTATTTGTATGATCCATCAGCGCCGGGCTTTTTTGGAAAACTTTGAGTTAATAATAATTCCGGATGGCGGGAGTATTGTTTCAGGACACACAATTTTGGATACGGTTTTAATAATTTCAGATGGAGGGAGCGTAAGAACCAGCACACAATACATTTAACTACTCCCAAGCAAGTGTTAGTGTTAGTGTTAGTCGATTGTGGTCCCGTCAGAATGAGGGGTTAGGCTAGTTCTTTATTTTTTTAAAGGTAGATTAGGGTTAAGATCCAGAGATTATAGTAGTGTAACAAGTGGTAAAATGAGGTGGGATTAGTTAGAAATAAAGGCTTTTAATTATGTGAAGTTGATGTGGTAGTATTGATCGTTTAAATATAAAACCCTTGCAAGTGCACAAGGCAATTGTACTACGGCGAGTATAAATAGGGTTGTCGAACCTCAAGGAAGGATTAATATTTTACCAAATTCAAAAGAAAGCAGCAGTGTTGATTCTAGACTAAGAAAGCAATGAACTTTTAACTAAATTAAGTGAGAATTAATCAATATGGAGAAGACCAAGGCTTCGAATCCACCACAATAAACTAGCGTATCGTTTCTCTCTCTCTTTTGAATAAAGATTTTCAATTGGCTAGCATATTCCTCTCGGACATATACTTGTCAACTCAAAATATAGTGCTCTCCTCTCGGATGTAACACATAAAATAATTAAAACATGGAATTGTGATCTATCTCTCTCGAGTATAAGCCAATGAAACTTTATTGATATATAACACCTCAGTCTACTTACGTTCCTCTCGGATGCGCAAGTATTCGTCGGATTGAAACTCACAAGAATTCACTCTTGTCTCTCTCGAGTACAAAGAACAAACCTTTAATGAATTAACAATGATTACACAATAAAATCCATACACTAACTAGAGTAAAAACATAAGATGAGAGAACATAAACTACACAACTAGATTATTAGGCTTCATCTACGCCTTTGAAAAGTATTTAGCCTCGCATTGGAAAAGAATCCATCATGTTCTTCATATTCTTCATCTCTTTCTCTAGCCTCTAAGGTTGTCTCTAGATTCTCCAAGGGTTAGCCCAAAACGTTCTCCCATAAGGCCTATTTATAAGTTTGAAGAGAAACCACGAAGACCCCTTCCAAATTCGAGTCGAAGTAGGTCTTATTTCGATTTTTCGCACATGGCGATCGATCGCTCCGTATTGCCGATCGTTCGCCTACCGATCGATCGCAATTCCTTTGCCTACCGATCGATCGCAATTCCTTCGTTTTTTTCTGCCGATCGATTGCTTTGGTGATACCGTTATCCACGCCGTATAATACCGATAGATCGTAGTTACTGTCTTGCACAGATCAAAAATTCCAGTAGATACGATCGATCGTTTTAGTGCAGATCGATCGTTTCCTTCAATACACTGTTTTTGCAGCTGAGGCGATCGATCCCATTGATATCCGATCGATCGTAGTTATTGTTCATAATCTTCAAATGGCTATAACTTTCTGTCCCGAACTCCGAATTGCACATAGTTGGTGGCATTGGAAAACTGACTTCTTGACTTTAACATGAAGCTTGAATCAGTTCCATCAGACATTCGTACGCGAAGTTATGATGATTTAACCATTTGAGTTACTTTTCACCTCATTTCTGTGTATGACTCTTGTTTCCTATAAAAACCAAAAACTATATTAAAGTAGTAGAAATTCTAATCAAACACTAGCATAAATATAAGTTTAGGAGATAATAAAATGCATAATTCATGTATAGATCAAGTATGGGGTGGCATCATCAAATAGCAAGGTGGGGAAATAGTTACCCTTAGGTGAAACGTTGTTGAGATTCTAAAAGGGCAACACAACTTCACCGGTCGAACTAGGGCTACATCTTGGGTCTGGTAGGGTCGGGCTTTGCTATACCCGACCCTACCTGAGATAGGACCCGAGAACCCTAAACCCAACCCTACCCGAGATAAAACCCGCAATACCTGAGATAGAAATCAAGATTTTAATAAAATAATTATAAAAATATTTAATAAAATAATTTTTATAATTATAATAAAAAAATTATATATATTAAAAAAATAAGGGATTTAAATGGTATGTCTCGGTGATCTCGGTTCTTGGGTATTTTAAAGTCAAACCTGACCCGACCCGAGATAGAACTGGATTTTTAAATCTTGGAACCGACCCTACCTGAGATAGGACCCGACCCAGGTTAATGTCGGGTCGGTTCCATCCGGGTTGGGTTGAGTCTAAATTTTTGGTGCAGCCCTAAGTCGAACCACCAATTTGCATGGTGGTAGAGCCTCTCCCTTGTTTAATTTAATAAGAGGTCCCATGTTCAAGCATTGCTCCGACCACACTCAAACCCGTGGCGACTTTTGGTGGTAAGTTTATGGCGGGGGGTTCCACGATGTAAAAAAAAAAAATCACCTTCACCGTCACATTATTGAAAAATTATTAGGTACAATAGGCAACCCAAATCACCTTTTATGCCATTTCTACATGAGCTGCCGAATTTCAAGATCGAACGGCATTCACATTACACATGCGCTTTTGCAGTTGGACATTAATTTGTTAGACCGCACATCTATAGCCTGTGCGTCGTCGATCGATGACTCCATAGTGCCCTTGGAGTATCGTGCCAGGGACAATATTATGAGAAAGGATAATTTTCTCTTCCAAAATTACCTCATTGAATATCAACGGCCAAGATCATCCATAACACGTAACCGCGTCTCATGTGGGCCCGTCCATCCGTTTACACAGCAAAGCAAAAGCCACTTATGGCTTAAAGCCTTAAGCTCTAAAGGTTATCATTTCTTCCCAACTCTCTCCCTTTATCAGCCTCCTCAGTCCGGCGCTATCGTCTCCGACTCCAAATCCAACGAAATTCTCGCCTGAAGCCTCGCCGGCGGCGAAACCAGAATGTCGTCTCCCGATCGCCTCTTCAACCTCCGGCAGAGCTTCTACGTGGGCGCCTATCAGGCCGCCATCAACGCCGGCGCTGACCTCTCCAACCTCTCCGACGACGAGGCCGTCGAGCGCGACTCCCTCGTCTTCCGATCCTACATCGCCCTCGGTTCCCACCAGGTTTCAACACTCTTTCTCTCTCCGATTTAATCGGAATGCTTTGTAGTTTTCGCGGAAATTTCGGATCTGAGTGTTCCTTTGGTTGTTTGATGGTGTTGCAGCTAGTGATAGACGAGATCCATTCGTCGGCGCCGACGACGCTGCAGGCGGTGAAGTTGCTTGCTTTGTACCTCTCCGGTCCCGGTAACAAGGTTGGTTCTTTTTGCTTCTATGTTGTTCGTTAATTTGGTATTGAGATTTGTGGAATTTTGGTACGTACATGTTTTTGAAGTGTTTAATTGGGTGGATCTGAGAGTGTGGGATGTGAATGCAATGAAATTTAGAGCTTTTTGGGCATTAGGGATTATGGGAATTGGAATTTGCATGAATAGTAGAAATAGGATGAATATGTTTTGATCCGGATCTGGAAATTATGGAGTTTAGATGTTCCAATGCTGGGGTGTTTGATTAGAGGAGGAGATCATGATGAGCTACAATTGCAACTTTTAAGAATGGTTGACCGTTTGTTATGTATGTGTCGGCGTGATTAAGTAGAGTACTAGAACTCCAGGAGGTTTGAATTTCTTTAGAGATGTTTTTAACAATATCTTCATTTCAGTAATGGAACAAAGAGGAGTTATGATTTCTTAGAAATGAATCATGTGCACACTTTATGAATAAGTTCTTGAACACGCTTGACAGCAAAATGAGACGAAAATGTTCTTTGGATGCTGGGTACAGGGTATTTTCTCTTCTACTTTGGATGTGGCTCTGAAGGTTCTGGCGTGCGATTTTTTGTCCATATCCTTTTCTCATTGAACAATGTTCAATCTTCTAGTTGAGAATGGACTTTAAACACTTATAGAGGAAATGAAGAAAATACAGATAAAGATTCATTGTATGGAAATTTTTTCTAATGTGTAGGCCACTTTTCTTCCTCTGCTTACTTCTTAGGTATAATTTGTTTAATTAGTGGCTTCACTTTCTGTATGAAACAATTTTTGACTTATACATGTTCATGAAGAAAAAAAATCTTGGCTTGATTACCAAACTCTTGGTGGGTGCATTCTCTTTGTCTTCTCCATTGTATTTCCTAATAGTGTTTTCTTTGCCTTGGAACTGGTACTCGTAATCGTGATATTTTTACTTCTTTCGACCTTGTTCTGTTTCTTTCCTTCTTTGTTTTCTGTCTTTTCTGTTCCTCAGTTCTAGTTACATGTATCAAGGATTGAATCGGCTGATATCAGTACCTGTCTTAGTTTTGCCCAGTTGGGTGGCAAGATCAAAGCATCAAAAGTTAATCGAGGTCAATGTTTTTTCTTCTGTTTAAACTGCTTCCACCGCTTCCAAACTATTCTGGAGCTAATCATGTAATATATTGGTAGGCTATAATCTTTCCATGTGGTCCCTTAGACTATGTTTTAAAGGTTTATTTTTTTCAGTTTTTTCTCTTTTAAAGCCTTTACCTTGTTGATTGCATTCAAAGCCTCAGAAATCGATGAACTGAAATGTGATAGTTGTTGCAGATTAATCACATATGATTGTTTTGACCCACCTAGGGGTCAGGTCTGCTAGATTATTAGGATTTGTTTGATTCATTAATTAGGTGGTTTAGTAATTTAGTTATTATGGTGTTATTTTAATTTTTGTCAGTCATACATGTTTATAGACTTCATAAAACTCTAATTCAGCTTCCCCCCCTTTCAACTATGTTGTTTCTCTTACAAGATGATCATCTGATTGTCCACAAAACTGGTATCAAAGCCAGGTTTTGATTCTGGGACCTGTAGCTTATGGGCCCTCCACACTTCTGCTGCACAAATACAATTTTTCTATGAACACAGTTGTATTGTGAAAGACCCTAGCTTTGCAGAGCCATCTAGCATGTGCTGAGCTAGTTACTAAACTCCACACCACATAAAAATTTCCCTTTTGAGTTCTTATGGCAGCTTTGGCTCGTTTTATGCAGGAAAGTGCCGTTGCAAGTCTCCAAGAATGGTTAAGTGATGCAGCAATTGCAAACAATCCTGTTCTACGGTTGATTGCTGGGATCATATACATGCATGAGCAAGACTACAACGAGGCCTTGAAGCACACTAACTCTGGAGGAACAATGGAATTGTGAGTCCAATTTTCCCTCATCTATTATCTTTGTTAAGCTTCTGTCTGTAGCCATCCTGAATTATGGTTTGTACACAAAATTTTTTGAACACTTCTTTGAGCATTAGAACTTTGAGTGGGATATTAGCTGATTTTCTACAAGATTTGCAGTTATTGTGAAATTCTCTTTTGCTGAGAAGCCAGTTTTGTGCTTGATTTGTCTATTTGGTAGTTAGAAGTTTATGTAAAGAGAGAAAAAATTGGCCCTGCCAAGATTATGCTTAAGCTATATGAAATGTTAAATTCTAATGTTTTGAAAAAAATAGTGTTGATTGTTGGTTATGCCAAAATTAGGCTTAAGCTTTATTTTGGGTTTTGCATATAGATTATGTGATTTAGAAATTCTGTTATTATGCTACATCCTAAACCTTGATCCCTGCAAGATATAACAGGTTTAGATTATATTCCACAGTAAAGAAACTTGTCCAATTATTTATAAAAAGCAATGAAACTTGTCGAATTATGCATCATACTTGGTGTGACTTTTTAAAAAGTAAGTTTCTTGCATATTTGCAACCCAAACTTTGATTATTGGCATTTTGACAGCCAAGGATGGTGCATCCTTTCTAAACTTGTTTCTTGGTGCCGAAAATATGCATGGCAGGCAATTCTGTGGATATCTTTTTTTCTATAATATAAGTAGCACTTGCTAGATTAAATGGATGTAGATATCAGCTATTTCCATCCATTTTATTTGATGTCTCCCCTTTATCATTGGATCTCTTTGTTTTTATGTGTGAAACGGAGCATATTTTCGTAGATCTATGATTTTCCACACCTTTGAAAATTTGATCATTACACCTAATTACTCTGCTGTTTTTGTAGGCATGCTTTGAACGTGCAAATTTTCCTCAAGATGCATAGGACAGATATTGCTGAAAAACAGGTGAAGTTCATGCAACAAATTGAGGAAGACCATACTCTCACACAACTGGCAATGGCATGGGTTTACTTAGCAGTGGTAGGCTAATGGTTTTTTAGGTTAAGACATCCTGTTCAATATATGTATAATGCATCGGCCTTTCCCACAATTTTACTTTTCTGTTAAAAATAATAAATCTGCAAGTGTAAAGAATTTTTTGGATTTCGTTGATGTTCATTGTGTTCTTCCAGGGTGGTTCAAAAATAAAAGAAGCATCTGCAATCTTCAATGATTTCTCGCGCTATTCAACAGGGTTGATCCTGAATGGAAAGGCCATATGTTGCATCCACATGGGGAACTTCGATGAAGCTGAGTTGCTATTGCTAGAGTCCTTGAACAAGGCATGTCTGGTTGATTGTTGGTTCATTTTGGATTTAAGTGCGCATGTTCGTATTATTTTCTTTTAC